>JACATO010001549.1:0-172396 GCA_018389105.1 Nautilus pompilius
ACATAAACATGTTTCAGACAGCTGAACATATATTTAGTGTTGAAACGAGGAACAATTCATGGAGGTTGGAGACTGTTGGTCGTTCAAATCACTTGGTCACTTGCTTTATATACACCAACCACCACTCACTCAGCTGTTGCAGTGACGCTCGCTCACACACGCACTCCACTTTCTTTTGTAGGTGTGAATCATCAAATTATGACATCGTAAAAGCACTGTCTAAGTTCACCGGACAAGCCCCTCATGAAGAAACAGAAAAAACCGCTGAATATCAGAAACTGAACTGGAGAAACCATGATTGCTTAAGTGTGGTAATGGGTCCCCTACACAGATTGATCACATGCCCAACCTAGATGATTCAACAATAGGTACAATCAAGAGCAATGCTACAAAGATAAAGGATTCTGTTTACAAATCAGCATCATCATCAACAAAAATACATCAGAGGCGAGGAATCCATCTGTGGAGAAAATGTTGGCCATATGGGTAGAGGAACAAACCAGAAGAAGACAGTCTTAAGTTCTACAATTGTCTACGCAAAAGTTCTCAAGCCTGCAACAAGCTACAAGGGGGAACCTCAGCTGAGACATTCTTGGCAAGCAAAGGTTGGTTCGATAATGTCTGAAAATGGCAAAACCTGCACAACATAAAATCTACAGGTAAATCTGCCAGTGAGGACTATGCATCTGCTAAGCAGTTTCCTGATGAATTCAAATCTATTGTGGAAGGAGGGGGGCACTTGCCATAGCAAGTGATTAATGGTGGCGAAACAGGTTTATTATGGAAAAGGATGCCAAAGAGAACATACACATCAAAAGAAAAAACAGCCCCTGGTTTTAAATTCCCTAAAGATAGGTTAACAATCTTACTGCGTACCATTCCCAGAAATCCTGGGCCTTGAAAGGCAAGAAGACCCTACCAGTTCATCGGTAGGAGAACAAAAAGGCATCACAGAGGACTGATTCCTGAACTGTTTCTGTGTTGAGGTTAAGCAATACTTTCAGGAGAAAAACTCAGCATTTAAGGCACTACTTATCCTCAACAATATACCGGGGCACTCTGCGCACCTCACTGATCTACACCCTAACGTAAAAGTGATTTTTGCCACCCAACATCACAACTCTAATCCAGTCCATGAATCAGGGAGTTATAGCCAGTTTCAAGATGTGGTATATGAAGAAGACAACATTGTAACTCCTAAATGCTACTGATGGACCTGAAAAGCCATCAGGTCACAACTTCTGGTGACAATGCAATATTCTCCATGCAATGAATAGCATCAAGAGAGTGCGTGGAGTGGAATCATGAACACAAACACGAATAGTGAATGGGAATGCTTATGGAAGGAATGTGTATGCAGTTTATGGGTTTTGAAAGTCTCTCTTCAATTGTTGTGCAAGTTGTTCAACTTGGAAAATCTGTTGACTTTGAAGACTCGAACGATGATGATGATATATCTGACTGATTCTCATCAAGAGGATTTGCTGGACATGACAAAACAAGAAAATTAAGCAATCAACTTTAATGCAATTTTTGAAGACTATTCTAGCACAGAGCATCTCCACCAGACCTGTGGAACTTACTGATGACCTTGACAGCACTCCATCTTCACCTCAGAATTGACCAGTGTGTTCTTTTAGTCAAAGGATTGTTTTCTCATGTTCATTACTTTACTAATCTGTTAACTAAATGTGTATTTCCAGCTAAATGATTTTGTTTTAAGCTATCTTTTACTAAATAAATGATGGGTAAATGTTATCTTTGTTACCGGATTGATGTTATTTTTTCGATAATGTCACCTGGTGGATAACAATAGTCTTGAGTGTAAATCTATTTCTTTTAAACTTGTATTAATAAGCAAAGGTTACAAACAATTAAATATGGTTGTCAATAAGCCTGGCTAGAATTGCTGCTGCTGCTGGGTGCCACATAATTATACTTGCAACTGTTAAGACAGGACAAGAGAATTATGTCAAAGTTTTAAGTTGCTCTTTATTGCAGGATTGTCTCTTTGAGAAAACTATTGAGGGCGGCTCTTACCGTCACACATTTAAAAAATGCATACATAAATTAGTCCCAGCATTTTCCCTCATAAATCCCTTTACATGTCAGTTTGCTCCTTATTTTCTTTCGAAAGAGTAATAACTTGTTTTTTTTCATCCACTGCATTCTCAGCCTTTTTGATGATGTCCTGCAGCTTGTTCCGAAACTCTGGCTCCATTTCTCTGTTCTCCTCCTCCAGCCCGCATCTATGCAATTCCAGATTATCTTTCTAAAAAGCCAGTCGTACAACACACGTGTCTTTTGAGCCTGCAGTTTACGAGAAAAATAACAAAAAGAGCCACTCTTTGGAATGGAAAATACTTCCTATCAATGAAACATTGAAAGCCAGAGATACTTCACCTCTTGAAAGTCCTCCCTTCATCCTCCCAAAAAGTAACAACTCTGAATAAACATCTTAGAGAACTAAATAGGAAACGGGTCTTCGTAGAATCTTGTTTGATTATGGAATTTTAATTACAAATGATAAAATAATTGTTTATTTCTCACTCCTTCAGTGTTGACCTTTGTGTCTGCCATATGTAAATAGAAATATCAAATTATTTCATCCTCAACAAATGCTACATCACATATAGGGTTTTTTAAAGAATACTTCCATCAATGAATGTAAACATCTGCCCTTTAGGAAAAGTCACCATGAACATAGCGACATCTCACTCATTTATCACCTCAACGTTTACTGCACCTATTCAGGTTTTCAGTTACTGTATAAAGTCAATAGTAAAGAAAGAAAAAATTTAGTTAATTCTAAAGATAATAAACCTGTGATTTTTTTTTAATTTTGAAAAACTTTTAATGTTTGTATTGATAAACCCATTCAGGGGCAAACTGTGATATAGAGGGAGGCTATCTGGATGAGGATAACGGAGCAGTCTTGGTGGAGTTATTCTGCTGATGCATTTCCAGGGTTTGGCAATGTTAGGGTCTGTAAAGACAAAAGAGGAAGGCTGGGCTGGGCTGGTCATACTGTCAGAGATCGGGAAGCCTGAAACATCGCTGGAAGACCGTAATGATCTGACAAATAACAAAAGATCCTGAAGGAACTGACAATGCTAATGAAAGACTGGCACACAACTTGGAGGGAAACCCCCGAAAGCTTCAGGTTTTTACTGATTCTTTAATGTCTAGTTCTTCGTTCTTTTCTATTCAAAAGCGATCAAATGATCCAGGGTTAAGTTACCGTTGGCTTCCTAACGGAAGACGTACACTCATCGCTGAGGTCCTCCAGCTGTTTTGTCAGCCACTTCCTTGGCCATTGCTAGCGTAATCGAAATGATTCAGCACCGACTGGTTGAGATGATGGTTCTCGGTCCTCAGACTTCTATCTGACTGCTCGCCACCCGAAATGTACATGTCAACGTCTGCTAAGACTATCAGCTAATCTTAGCTATATGTGTACACATGACTGTGGAATCGCCAATAAAAGACCTTGTATCGTTCTGTTGTGCGAAAAGAAATCAAGAACATTTTGTTTGAAAATTGGCTGAATGCCCAAAGACCCTTTTATCTAGGACAATTGTTCGCTAATCATTATGGGTAACACTGATCTTCGATTAATGTAACAAAAATAAAATTTCTCTCTCCCATAAATGTTTCCAAAAACCAGACAACACGAAATATGTTACATAAGAGTCAAAAGTAGATTTCCCACAAAATGATCAGTTCGATACCGTATTTTCAAATATCGATGACATTGGCGAGGTCTCATAAGTGGTGGAGCTGCGAGATGACTGAACACGTGACGATCTAATTTGAAGTTCACGGAGGCACAGGGAAATCTGCGCACCTGCCAGGGTCAATTAGGCTCCGTGATCGCAGTATTACTTCAAATGAGCATCCGTAAGGAAGCTGATGTAATGAGCCAACTCGTCATCCTTCTCCGGGAATGTTCTAAGCTACTATGGTAACTGCATCACAGAGACAGCAACAGGGACCTTCTCCGTAACTACTACCGCACTGGTAGAGAGGAAAGGGAGCGTTAAGGGGCCATAAGTCGATAAAATTTAAGATATTTATGAAAAGGGGGCTGATTTGGAAACTGAAATATTGTCTAACATTCCACTGAAAACCTGAATTGTGTACTGCACCCTTATTATAGGCACGTGCTGATAACCCCAGCCCCTTCTTCCATTGTCTCCTCGAGGGGTGATGACCACGTTATGACGTCATCGTGACGATAACAACAAGAGAAATCTAAAGAGAACAACAGGGAAGACGACGAAAAACCAGTTATTATCTCACTTTATTGTTTCTCTTCCCATTTTCCAGGCCGTTGTGGAGTCAGGGTAATTAAGGGGCCATAAAGGGGACATTTATCATCCTGAACGAGGCGGACTCCTGAGCAGTTCACCAATAAAATATCGGGGATAACGACAGGGATAACCCGAGAACCTAGATCGATGTTGGTAACAACAGTCATCCCAAGGGCCACCTGTTGGTCCTGTCCACCTCCGTACCATCCATCCACACCCAACGTCCACCCTTCTGACGACAGCCGACCCAGACTCACCTGAAAACAATAAAATGTCTAAGATGAATAAATGAGACAGGTGTGACAACTTTTCAAATTTATAACAGAGAACAACAAACATCCACAAGATATATCTGACGAGACCAATGTCCGTTTTGGTACAAAAGGACTTGTTGGTTCCTGACACGTAGTTATGTCCCTTGTCACAGTGTAGGTGGCCTCACACACCACGTGGTTCCGTTCACAGCCGTCAGAGTACTATAAAGCACGTGTTCTGACGGTCGGCCGCAATCTATTACTGTAGAGCGAAGTTGAAAAGTTCGATCAGCAATAAATCAATCAGATAAGGGTTTAAATATCTTGATAAATCAGACTGTCAAACCAGTATAATATATTGTAGTAATAACTATTCTCAGTGGTATTTATACTAAAATCTGTACATTATATTTTCTCTGTTCAAAGATTCATTCTATTTCATCTTCAGCTCAACGAAATAGAAATTACAAAGTATCCGAGTTGTTAACTGATCGACTTGCAAAAGACAAATCCATTTTCTCTGTACATTTCTTCTGCTTCTGCGATGACAGCAGAACCATTGATCATCTCCCTTTTATAAAATGTTTATTTAAAGTTTAATGAAGCATACCTGTAGATTCACAAAATCGTATTTCTGTACAAATCCATTTAATTCCATTCACCTTCTCCGCTATCCGTCCATTCAAAGGTTGAGTTAATGATTGGGAAAATATTCGGCCAATACTCGATTCCTCGATTAGCAAATTTGCTGATAATATTCGACTCAATTTCTCTAATACGATAGACGACCAAAGTCAGGTGCCCGCTCTTTGTCAGAATTATTACAATATTATTAAGGAAAACCTCAGTTGTAAATTGTAAATGCTGAATGATGTTTCAAGTTCTTTTAGCTGTTCGGGCTCGAATTTCTCCAGGTCGCTTTTTAAATGCCAAATAATAGAATGCATTAAATTTATAATAAGTAGAAATTTAACTTTTCTATTCTGTTTATTTATAACCAGTTCTGCTGATGTGTTGTTACATTCTACATAGTTCAGTCAACTAATGTTTAAGAATAAAATTAGTAAATTAAAATCAATATACACAAGTTTATTTTCAAACAAATTTTCTTCAGTTTGCTATGAAAATATAATAAATAAATAAGTAATTAACAGTTGTACCATGTCCATAAGTTTACCTGTCAGATAACGATACTAATTAAATAATAATTAAGTCAAATAAATATGCAAAGAATTGATAGTTTCAAGTTTTATAGATACGTTGACAGGAAATATCTGGTTTGGTCCGTTTCCTTTTGCCCAGCCAGAAGCTGCCATAGAATATTCAACAAGGTGATAGTTGGTGGATATCTTAGGCTGCCATTTCAGATTCAAAATTAGTCACAGTCCCAGCGCCACCTGCAGGCAGATTCTACCTTGACCTTGAGAAAGCGAGCAGTCAAATTTGCCAGGTCAAATCAGCAGAAGAAAACTATGACCAATCTTCATATTCAACATAATAAATTCAGGTTCGCGGTGTTTTCTTTGCATTATTGCCTTGTAACTGTAAGCTCAGCTGAAACTTATATGGAGCCCACAGATATCTCTCGACAAACTGGTTTCTGATTATATCTTAGGAACCTTGCAGGTCATAGATAACTTTTCGCCAGGAATAACATTGTATAGTACAATGCAAGTTTAGCGAGGAGAGGTTTTTGTACAGCTCGCATAATTCTCATCGTTAAAACCTCTGATAAATCTCCCCTCAGTTTGATAGGGGACTTCATCCCTACTACAAGGTTCCATCAGCAAGTGGCCAGGTATCTCGTCTATACCCTCCCTACCAAACAGGACAGACAGAAACTGGAGTTGCAATTTAAAATGAGAATAAAATCCAAAATTTTACCATAGACGATTAGTTCATTTGATCTTTAAAATTTCACACCTGCAGCAAATCAAACACCTGTATGTCTGTGTGTTTTTATTGTTCAGCTGACTTTTTTATTTACTTTGACCCATCAGGTAATTAAGGTGTAGAGTAGAGCCTGTATGTCATTACTTGTTCATACCTGTTAAGATGACAGCCCAGGATTCCTATGTGACTGCTGATGACACCTGGTGGAGTAGTTCACTGTGATGTCACATATGCAGGCATTAATGCACAATCATATCCATGTTAATCATGGGTGAGTGGCGTGCAAGCACAAAAAACAAAGTAGCCATTATCTTAACTAATCTCTGTGTGTGTGTGTGTGTGTCAGGTATGTATCAAGAAATACACCCATGGAGAGGTTACAATTTACCCACATAATTTCATAACTTAAGCCTATTTTATCCTGTGTCTCCTACAGCTGAAGATTCCATTCTGTTTTATTACCAAAATTATCCTGTAGGGAAATTACACAGATTTCTATCAATTTACAGAAAACAAATTCCTGCTGTCAGGAAAGGTCTGCAGACTGACAGGAACTAACAGAGAAAGGTAATCTTTGGTTTTATCTCAAATTGGAACAATTAAAATTAAAAGCGACTTTCCTCAGTTTTATTTGTGAAACAGAAGAGAAAAACAAACCAAAGATTTATTTTGATAAAGAGATGGAGGGACTCAATCTGCCCTCCTGCATTTCCACCAATAAGTGACATGTGAGGCTGAATTAATCTAATCATCCCAGGAGGAGGCTGAAGATTAAAAAACATTTGTAAAATCGTCAGAAAATAGATTTTTTTAGAAACAGAGGAATGAATGATGATGGAACTGATCTGCTGATGTCACCTGGTGGTAGGAGACCTGGGTGGGCAGGAAAGTTCTGCAGACCCTGAACCTATCTGCCACTGACCGAAGTCAATTATTCAAACCCCTTCGCTCTGCTAATATTCTCAGGAAACCAAAATATCTATGAATTACTTTTCCATAAAAGGTGTTAGAAGTATTTACATATATGAAGATAATCTTACATCGCTGCCCTTTGTGACTGAAGATGATGCTGCCGATGATGTCCCTCTGACAGCCAGACTGGAGCCTGAATCGATCATAGAGGTGACGACTACAGAGATAAACAACTGCAGATGACTTCTATGAAGTAAACTATAGTAACTATTCTGTCAGTTACCTACCTACAGGAAATACTATACTCTATCTAGGTATTTATGAGTGTACTTGTTGAAGAAAGGTACTTGTTAGTAAAATATAATATTATAAAATAGTTGAAGCCAGTAACTCACTAAGTTGTCTTTATTATGATTGATCTTTGTTTTCTACAATTATTAACTTGAAATTATTAAAGACAACATTCTGACAATTAAAGGGAACAGATGGCATGAGTACTATCAAGTGCTAATTACTATTATTAGTGATTGTATATTAAATGAAACAAGGTTTAAGGTATGAATAATTAAAACATACAAATCTAATCTGTACAGTACTGAAGACTGAATTAACTGAAATATATCAACAACAGAAAGACCTTCATGGACTTAAAACGACTGAAAAGCAACTTTACAAATACTGATGGCTGATGATCGTGGAAATGCATTTATTTTCCAAAAACAACTTTTTAACTGAAATTTTGTAAATAAATTTAAGTTTTGTCAATTGTATACATTTCAATAATGTTATCATAACTATAACAGTGTTAATACTATTATAATTCTCTAATACTTTGTCTATGAAATTCATGGAGCAGGGGGATTTTAAAGATATTTCATCTTTGTATTATGAAAGTCCTTTGCTGTGTCCATCAGTGCATTCCAGAGAATAAGGTACAGCAAAGGGCAGACAACTACTGAGAAATGTTAGACTTTAAGGCTCTTTGGTGACCAGCTGATCATTCCAGGTCAGATGTGGTTATTAATGAAGTACAGCAGAAAATATCATACTCTGTTAAATGTGCCTATTAAATGTACTACGTAACAGAGCAGATGGGGCTGAATCAAAGAGAGGATTAACCCTACTCATATTTTGACAGTAATGTGAATGGTTCCAGATTAAACAGGATTTTCCTTCATGTCCAGTCTCTGCAGACTGAACAATATGCTCTCAGATTATTTAAATTCTTCTGAGTTTCTGTAATTAATGTCCTACTTACATACTTCTGCTAACTTTCAGCAGTATTTCTTTCATTTTCAAATTAATTTTATTAAAAATAAATTAATAAATTATGTGATATTGGAAATTCTATTTATGAGTACATTTAATATTGTTTAATTTATGAGGAAGTGAAGAATTATGATTTGTTTATGGAACATTCTGGGAAACAGCTATCTGTACATTAGGCAATTAAATAAAGAGAGAGAGAGATGAGGGTTAGTTATATTATAAGTTTAAATAAAGAGAGAGAGAGAATTAGTTAAATAAGTTTAAATAATAAATAGATAAAATCAGGGCAGTAAGAATTACAGTTGAATGCAAAGAAGATAAACAAAGAGAAAGAATGGAAAACCAGTTTAAAATTCATACAATGACTGTTAATTTGCTTTTGTTAAAACTACCAGTTGAGCAGGTATGGATCGATCCAACAACAAGTCAATTTCCATCTTCCCTGTGGCTGGTGAGGAAGCCAGGTGTAAAGTAAATTCTTACTCCACATGGTAAGGGTCCAGACAGAGCCCCTACATGTCCTGGCTGGTAAGTGGATTGAAAAGGGAGTTTATAGTGTAATGGTTATCTGGATAAGTTAGCTGATGAAATAAGAGGCACACAGGGAAAGAGTCCTATTAACATACAATCAAATATCACCAGTTATTATTTTTGCAGACCTTGCATTAAACCAAAGCCCTTATTAGCAGAATACATATGTCAAAAGTACACCATTAATACTGAATGAGAAAATCCCTCGATGTCAGCTAATGGGAAATGAGAGGGTTAATGGAAATGAAATGAATTGGATAGCCATTTCCATGTGTGGAGCTGTCACTATTCTGAAAGTGTACCATCAATACAGATACACTAAATGGGACATTTTATTACTACATTTAACTTTACCCTCTAAATCAACCTCCTCAATGTAGTTATATATCTCCTTACAATAAACTGATTTACCCTTTTTAAAAACTTTCATCAGTACAGTCGGATGATTGTAGCAGCCATTTCTGATAATCCCCAGCTCAGCTACAAATGAGGATAATAGATAGATATGGGTGAAATATTCAAAAAAGACATTGGAGCTGTCTCTCCAACCTTGGCAGGTGTGGTTCTGATGACTGATTGCACAGGTTCAAATAGGAGATACAAGAAGTTTCCGACCTAAAACATGGACCACTGACGGCTGCAGCAGTCGTAAAAACCTTCTTCTAAAGTAAATAAGATTAAAAACACTTGAAGATGATGTTTGGATAGGGGACACACCTGTTCGTGGGTCGATAAACTATGAGAATATCATATGATTATAAATTGTTATTACCTGTAATTAATGGGATCTTTCTGTCTATTACAATCGGAACAATCCCAGACAGGTGAGCTCTCGTCAGTTTTGTTGCTCTGTTTCCAAACTGTTGTTTGTTGACTACATTCTGAAGGGAGAGATAATTCAACTATTCACAGAGGAAAATGGAAATAATTTCCGTACCATTAGCTTTCTGCTTGTGATGTTTGAACTATCGATGATCTCATCACCAATATGTTTTATCGATTTGCAGATTCAAAATAAGCTGCTATCTTTTCACCAGTTTCCATGCTGTTCATTATACTGTCAGACACTGTAAGGAAGGACAACTCTGCATAGAGTTATTTCCCCTGCATGATAAAAAGCCATCTAAAACCAACTGTACTAGAAACAAGAGAAGTCGGAAATTATCCTCGGCGTTCATAGGAAAAGTTTATTTAATACAAGGAATGAAATATAAACAAACATTTGTTTCTGTGATCAGGGAGAAAGCGACACCCGGACAGTAACGGGTAGAAGGAAGGGTACGGTTACTACTTATTGAAGGAAAGCTGAGGACCGTCTGAACATGGAGCTGATTTATTACATATTTCAGATCAGCAGAAGTCGATAATAATCAGTAATATCTGCATACACATTAATATACAGGACAGCAGGAGCTTCTGGTGGGGGTAAGGGCCGTCTATTTCCTTTATTTGCTGCAAAACTGGGGGTTTTGTCGTATTCCAGTCCTGATTCTCTCAGAACGTTTCCTTTATCTGTGTCTAATGTTTCTCTCATTCTAATCAAGTTGGAATACCTGTCTCACCTGTAACAGTCAGGTAAACTCTCATGTGAGCGAGAGCCGATAATTAATATCCTTGAGGTTATAAAATAAGTGCTGCTGTTTCGTTCTCAATGGCAGGTGAGGTAAACTGTCTCACCTGTGTCCTTATTTCAAGGTTTTAAAGCCGTGAGCCACACAGAGAGTAATTAGGGATGAAATATTCCGGAAATCTGTCAGTTTGTAAGAGGGGCCGACTTCATCACTGTCTCACACGTTATGGATGATTAGGGGAGGGGAAGAGAGGAAATAGGGGAAAGTAGAGAGAAAGGGAAAAACATAGACGGAGGAGAGAGAGGAATAAAGAGAAGAAAGAAAGAAAAGGGAAAAGAAGAGAAAAGGAGGGAGATGAGAAGGGGAAATAGAGAAATAAGGAAAGGAAGAGGGGAAGATGAAGAAAAGGGGCATAAAGATACAGGAAAAGTGGAAATTAACAAACAGACAAAGGAAGAGAGAGGAGAGGACAGAAAGCTGAGTGGCCCCTTCCTGTCTTTAGGGATCCATGAACGTTGTATTTAGCCGAATTAATTTTCTAGTAAAGAGGAAATCGTGGATCCCTGTAATGAGGACATAAAGGGGAGGGTAGGAATTAGGGTTTGGTTAAAAGGTAGAAATCACCAGGTAAACGAGATATGAGGAAACTGTCAGGAGGAGGAGAACTCACCTGTACGGCTGCTGTAAGGCAGCTCCTAGACCACGTGACACCACCTGGATTATTACCTGTCATGGTGGCGACAGACGGATGTGGCTGTACAACCATAAAGGGGCAGATATCAGGAATTTGTGCTGAGGGGTTAGTGGAGCTCGCTCGCACGTGACCCCGCAGATTAGCAGTGACAAGATGAACGTCCCCAGCCAGATATTTAGGGGTTTCCGCCCTAATTTCTACCCAGGTCCATATCCCCTCCAGCCGGACGGAGGGAGACATCAGCTGCTGTACGTCTTCTGTCCCGGAAGTCGGTCAAAACTACCAGTTCACCCACCGAACAGCTGGCCCCTGTTTACGGGCACGTGCCCTCAGACCCCAGCCACTGGCCCCTTCCGGTGTCGACCGAGGGAGATGACCAGGTTCTCTCGTCATCGTGACGATAACAAACAACGGAGATGTAAAGAGAACGACGACGAACGACTCGTTTGTTACCTCACTTTATTATTTATTCCCCTTTTCCTAGTCTTTGTGGGGTCAGGGTAATAAGGGGAGAACAAGGGGACCGTTTGTGTTCGTGACGGGAGACCAGGACGATGGTTGTGGGGCGGACTACGGCAGCAGCTCACAAATAAAGGGTAGGGGAGATCGATCACAGGGCCGACCCCACAACTGAGATCCAGACTGATAACAACAGCCGTTCCGAGGTTCAGGGTCACCCGACCCCCATCCGGTCCCGTCCACCTCTGTACCGTCAGACCAGACCCATCTTCCTGCCTCCTTACGACAACCGACCCAGGACCACCCTGAAAACAAGAAAAACAACTGTTACCATGACAACAGACATTTCCTTATATGGAGCAACAAACAAATGTCGCCGACCCCGCCCATTCCCGTTCTCACCTGTCAATCATGTGAAGTGGGTGGAGTGGAGAGCAGATACCCTGAGGCGGTATCCTAGCAACAAGAAACAGTCTCCTTACACTCACCTATTCCGTGTTCACTGATGAGGGACTCGACCAGTTCTCTTCTGGGGGGAGAGTTTAAGGAGATCAGGGTCCCTCCCTCGTCCCTGCAGGTCTCGGCTGCTGAGGTCCACGGCCTCCACTGACCCCAGTAACTGTACAGACGGTACCAGAGTTGAGCCCTGTCGCTGAACCTGTAGCCCCGGTCTGTAACAGATCGAATAACATCGGTTATTGACGGACTGATCGATCGATCGATCGGCGGAGGAATATTCTGCCCGTAGACAAGTGATTCACCAATAAATCAGTTCATCGTCGGTAGATCGATAAACTATTAACAACAACAACAACAACAACAACAACAATAATAACAAGAATAATAATAATAATATAATAATAATAAAATAATAATAATAAAACAACAACAACAACAACAACAATATAATAATAAGAATAAGAATAATAATAATAATAATAATAATAAATAAGAAGAATAATGATAATAATAAATAATAATAATAACAACAACAACAACAACAATAATAATAATACGAATAATAATAAGAATAATAATAATAAAGAATAAGATAATCATAATAATAATAATAATAATACCAACAATAATAAAATAATAATAATAAAAATAATAATAATATAATAATAATAGAATAATAAAATAATAAGAATAATAACCACAACAACAACAATAATAATATAATAATAATAATAATAAAATAATAATAATAATAATAATAATAATAATAATAACAACAACAACAACAACAATAATAATAATAATAATAATAATAATAAAATAATAATAATAATAATAATAATAATAATATAATAATAATAAGAAATAAGATAATAATAATACATAACAACAACATAATAATAATACTAATAATCCAGAATATACTGAATAATAATAATAATAAGAATAATCCTCACCACAACACCAACACCACTAATCAAAATCAAATAACTACTAATAATAAATAATAATCATCCATCCTCCTAATAATCACCCACAACACCAATTCTAATACTCCTAATACCTACGAATATCCTCAATCCCTCCTCCTCCTCCTAATCCTCTACTCCTACATCCTAATAATCCTAATCCTCCTCACTCGAATAATATCCTAATAATAATCCTTAATCGCTAATCATAATCCTACCTAATCATCATCTCCTCGCCACCACAACCCTTAATAATAATAATAATAACCCATAATAATAATAATAATAATAATACTCATAATACCATAATAATAATAATAATAATAATAATAATATAATAATAATATAATAATAATAAAATTATCGATCGAAGCTCAAAGGGTCAAAGTTGAAAGGCGGGAAAATTCACGCGATGATCGTCTGCGTCTTCACGATGAACTTGGGTTACAAATGGATGGAGAGAATTCTGGAGAAACTGAAGGAGGAGCCGGGTGGACGACTCCCCAGCCGTCTTTAGGGGCCGAAAGTTGCTGATAAGGGAGAAATCTGGACCCTTATTTTCTGAAGTTGCTCTGTTTTCCTCTCAAACAAAATGCACGTGAGGCCAAACGGCAGCCGGAAGTAGAAAACTGGCGCGCGACACCGACTCCGCAGGTCACCATGGCAACGGGAAAACAAAATAATATGAAATATAAATATCTAAAGTTATTATTATTATTATTATTATTATTATAATTATTATTATTATTATTATTATTATTATTATTATTATTGGTTAACAAAGACCCGAGGTTTTCTCAATGTTGTGTACCGTCAGTTCCCGACCTCTGACCTTCCGCTGGAATTCTCACCGGTTTCCCCTAATAGATAAGAGGTAAAATGTCCCGGGGCCGATTCCCCAGAAAGTTGAGGGACACAAACCTCGACAGAAATAAAGGAGCCTTTTCTGTTTCTCTCCACCGTAGCAGCAGACACTTAAATACAGGAGGAAATCATGAAGATCTCCAGCAGAATTTCGTCAGATGTAGACTATGAACAGATAACAGCTTTCACACCTCAAACTGGGAGAACTGCATCCACAGGAGAGATCTCGGAAATCAGTTAAATTACGATGTTAATTATTGTTATAGTCAATTAATTATTAATAATCTGTTAAAGATCCAAAAGAGAAATGGAGGAAATATTCACAATTTATTTCAGAATTCAAAACCTACATTGGCAGGAAATATCTGGTTTGGTCCATCCCGTTTCCTGAACACCTGGATTTGTTGTTTCCCGAAACGTATTTATGTCCCTTGTCACAGGTGTAGGTGGCCTCGCTACTCCACGTGGTTCCGTTCACTGCCGCCAGTGTACTATTGAGCACGTGCTCTGACGGTCGGCCGCAATCTATTACTGCAGAACGAAAATGAAAGTAAGAAATCAATCAGTTGTGACCTCAGATATTTGTGAAAATCAATCTGTCAAATCAATCAGTACCGTAGGTAGATCTGTTTTTATCACCAACAGAACAATAACGGGGTAAAAGGAGGTCAACAATTAAAGTAACAATGAAGTGATTAAATGATGATCAAGTGGACCTGTAACTAATATTGTGGCAGAATCGTCACTGTAAACCATAATTTCAGAGTAAATTTTCAGAATAATATTTATACTAGAATCTATAGATTATATTAAATCGGTTCGTCTAAAAATACATTCTGCTACATTTGAAGAATAACAGAATAAATATATAAAGTATTTACGAGTTTGTGGTGTTGACTGATCGACATTAGAAAAGGCAGACTGTTTCCTCTGTACAGTTCCTCTTCTTGTACGATGAGAGCCGAAATATCTGATGTCTGACTCTTATAAGAACCTTATTTTAAGTTTAATGTCCCTCAACTACAATTGTCGTTAAATTTATTTTTAATGTTTAATTGTGAGCCGTCGCTGCCATTCTTCTTTTGAAGTTCAATTAATTATTTGGAAATATTTAATTCAGTATGAAAATCTGTGAAACTATTTGACGTAATTACTGTTATAAGATAGAATACCTAAGTCAGGTGCTTGTAATTTTTTAGAGATTTTAAAAATTACTACAATACAACTATGGCCAAACAGATGTCATTTGTTATAACTAATGATTTTTTATCATTGTTGGTTTCAATTACAGCATCTTGCTTTATAAAAATAAGATAAAATTATTTAATAATAAAACAGTAATGAAATAAACTAATTTCCAGGATAGATAAATATTTAACTTCCCAAGCTGTGTATAGACAGTGAGATCCAGTGATGTGCAGTGTGTAGAATGATTACTTTTGTAGAAGGCAGGAAATTGTCGCGTGATAAATTTCTTCAAGTGAAATCAAGTAAAGTTTAAGAAAAGAAATACAATTCAGTCATTTAATATCGCCATATTAATACTTTAAACACAACTATTTTCCTGTTCAGATAAAATATTTAAATTGTTAATTACATGATGGAGAGACGAAGTCCATAAGCAGACTTTTGTGGTTTTGGTTCCGTAAAATGGAAATGAAGGCAGCACGAAAATAAACAATAATAAGAGAACAAAAGATAAATACAAAAAACTGAGGGTTGGAATTCAAAGTAAAGAAAACAAAGGAATAGATACGTTGGCAGAAATATCTGGTTTTGTCCATTTCCCGTTTCCTGAACACCAGGACTCGTTGCTTCCATACACGTAGTTATGTCCCTTGTCACATGTGTAGGTGGCCTCAGTTCTCCACGTGGTTCCGTTTACAGCCGTCAGGGTGCTGTTAAGAACGTGGTCTTCCGGTCGGCCACAATCTATTTCTGAAAACGAAGTTTAAAAGATTCAATCTACAGCTAATTAATCAGATGGGATTTTAAAAAATATGTTACAGGTAAAATAATAATCTATGCGGCTGAAGCTATTCAAAGGATAGAAACAGGAAGATACAGGGGGGTCATTGAATGTAGGATAACTCTAAAATTCCTGGATACAGAGATGGACCTGAGGGCTGAATTGTGAATTTCAAGCCGGCACCCAGACTACATTAAGATAGGTGGGTGTCAGTGTAATATTAATATTTCTCAAACCATTTCACACCTATAGATGTGCATTCATAACGTTAACATCCATTGAAAAACTAATTTTTTCAAAAATTAAAGTTTCTATCTGTTGTCAGCATCCATCGACAGCCTCACATCGGAAAGAGTCAGAGCACTGATAAGTACAGGTCACCAACCAAAGAGATCTACACTGGGCAATACCTGTCACAGGTAATGAGCTCCAAAGATTAACTTGCAAAGTTAGGTGCATAATAAAGTAGATATCTACCTGTAATCAAGTCCAGTCTTAGTGCAAGTGTCGTCAGGTTACGCCTATTTTCTAAAATCGAAGTATTCATATCAATAATCTTTGAACTGTGGTCATCCGCCTGATCATACAGTATCTCAACGTCTTCCCCTATACTGTTATAAATGCCCTTAATCCCTCTGTAGTACAGTTGGTTAATCCAGTGGGTGTTATTTAATACCGACTTTTGTAAACGGTCCAGCAAACTTGGATTGTCTCCAGTTCCGTTAGATGGAGAGACGTCCCGTTTAGGCCGCCTCTTATAGATGTGTAATCTGGGAGCATCTCCACCAGATTTGTTCTCAGTCCACTGATGTAGATCGTCCATCACCTGGCTGCCCTTATTTGCTGATCTTTTAAACGTCTCCAAGTCCGTGTTTAACCTGAATATTTGTCTACTTTTCTCCTCCAGCTCCCGCCTGATGGCAGACAGCTGCTCTCTGTGTTCCTGCCGCATTTCGTTCAAACCGTTTTCCAGCTGGAGGAGTCTCTGACCGACTCTCAGCTGGGATTCTTCGCTTATCGATCTTCCGTTAAACAGGTAGATGATTAAGAAGATGACCAGATGTAAGTCGCAGACAGACATCTCCGTTAATTCTGTCCGAATACAGTCGTAAAAGGCAACTGGTCTACGTCAGCAGCTGTTCTATAAACGTGGCTGATATCAGTCCACGTAGCCTGTTACAGCCATCACCTTAAAAGGAAGTTTGATTGTCGATGGTAGAAGGGACCTCATCCGGTTACTTTCGCTGGGGCGGTGCCAGCTTTGGTTTGATCACGTGATGTCAAATCAGGGCATTTGGTACTTCAACAACAAAGGAAACATTGAAGTGGGGATTATAATTTTTGTTCGGTCGTCTTTACTTTGGGAATATTAATTTATTGTCCTGTTCCGATTTATTATGAATATTTGAGGAGCATCAAATTCTCTTGATCTTCTCAGCTGGATATGTTAAGTTCTTCTTCCCGTCTCTCCGCCAGAGCTGGAATAGAAGGCGGGTTCAGCTGATGGGGTCAGTAAACGAGAAGATCAGGGTCCCCTGGGTATTTACGTCACAACATGTTGTGTCCCCTGTAATAACACTTCCTTGGGTCCTGTCCGTTCTTGTACTTTATATAAGAGACATTATTCTGTCATCTTCTTTACCAACACCACCATTCTTTGTTAACCCAAAGACTTCACAACAGATTAAAGGGAACGAGATTTTAATATTTATTATTATTATTATTATTATTATTATTATTATTATTATTATATTATTATTATTATTATTATTATTATATAGGAATGAACAATTCTTAGATGATGTACACGGTTCTTAAATATTTAATTTATCTTGAAATATGTATTATATTTTAGTCCGAACTTAGGGCCGGAAGTTGGCCCTTTCAATGGACCCTGAGGTGTTCACCCTCAGCAGCACAACATCGAAAGTTTACCTCCAGTATGATGGAATGAACGGAGATTTCTCTTCAAGTTCAGGTGTAATCAGTCTACCTGTAACAGGTGAAGAGATTAATTGAAAATAAGTTGGTTTCGGAGCAATGTCGCATAAACAATTTTACTAAAATTAACAATTTTTTATCACAATTTAATGTAAATTTATAGAACTTTTCTCTGTCCACGAGGAATATTTGAAAATTTACCTATATTACATTCATCAACAGGACTAATGTTTATCACGTGACATTAGGCAGCCCCTTGATCCCACACGAGCTATTTAGTGCACAGCCCTCACGTCAAAGGGGAATTCCGAGTGAATAAGAGAAAATTACCTGCTGTTCTGTCTCCGTACATTCATTCCACCAGCCACAGGTGAGATGTCCCCCAATCAGTAGATTACAGATTGGCGAGATTTACTGTTCCACCGGCTGAGGTACCTGTCTTACAATCATTAACAGGTGAAATCTGCATGTTCGGAGAGAGACTATTTGTCTAAAATGAAAGACATCCATCTTTTTTTTACAAGATGTCCGGACGTTAATTTTGATAAACATCACACGCGGAGGATGTGGTCTTTCAGTTCTGGCGAAAAGACTATTTGTCTAAAATTTAAAGCAGCCATTATTCTTTGTCAGACGTTTGTATGGCACCTGTGGGGGGAAAAAAAAACTCAATCATAGAGGATTTCGGCCTTAAGTTCGGGGGGATTATTTGTCTAAAATTTAAAACAGCCATCATTCTTTGTCAAACGTTTGGACTATTTGCGAAAAACGTCACATACCGCGGATGTGGCCTTGAGATCAGGGAGACTATTTGTCAGGGATATAAAACAACCCCCTGTCTGCCAACTGTTTGGAAGGTACATGTGAAAAACGTCAGACTGAAAGGATGTGGTCTTTAGTTCGGATCTTCTCTTCAATATCATTTTTTTTTCGCATTAAATCATTTTTATGGTAATAATAACATTAACAAATGCTTGTATTAATTTCTTAACATTATTAAACAAATCCAAATGTGTTTGAAGTTTAGATACTTCACAATATGTCAAAATCCTAACATTTAAGTGGCTTTGCCGAATCCCTGGCCACGCTAAACATGAAGAAGACTAATCTGATCACGCACATTTTCAGCGCTGTAGAAGTTATTAAATTGCCTGATGGTCCACCAAATGTGCGTGTTTGATTTGTTCTGTTTTTATCGAGAACACATCGTCCGTTTTTCCACTCTCCCCGATAATTTAAAAGACGATCAAATTTTTTCGATAATTTTTCAATAAAATAGAATAAAACAAGGGACTTTCTTCCCGAATCTACTTCACACTGTTATGTACTCTTTGACACCTGTGACCATAATTTTTATCCAATGGAATTATTTACAGTGAACGTTTTAGCTTAGCTAGCTATTCTCTCTCTCTCTCTCTGTACTGACGTCATATATCTCTGTAATGATCTCTCTCTCTTTCTCTCTCTCTGTACTGACGTCATATATCTCTGTAATGATCTCTCTCTCTCTCCCTAGTACTGACGTCATCTCTCTCTGTACTGACGTCATATATCTCTGTAATGATCTCTCTCTCTCTCTGTACTGACGTCATATATCTCTGTAATGATCTCTCTTTCTCTCTCTCTCTCTTTCTCTCTCTCTGTACTGATGTCATATATCTCTGTAATGATCTTCTCTCTCTTTCTCTCTGTACTGACGTCATATATCTCTGTAATGATCTCTCTCTCTCTCTTTCTCTCTCTCTGTACTGACGTCATATATCTCTGTAATGATCTCTCTCTCTTTACTCACCATCTCTTTCTCTCTCTTTCTCTCTCTCTGTACTGACGTCATATATCTCTGTAATGATCTCTCTCTCACTCTCTCTCTGTACTGATGTCATATATCTCTGTAATGATCTCTCTCTCTGTACTGACGTCATATATCTCTGTAATGATCTCTCTCTTTCTCTCTCTCTGTACTGACGTCATATATCTCTGTAATGATCTCTCTCTCTCTTTCTCTCTCTCTGTACTGACGTCATATATCTCTGTAATGATCTCTCTCTTTACTCACCATCTCTCTCTCTCTCTTTCTCTCTCTCTGTACTGACGTCATATATCTCTGTAATGATCTCTTCTCACTCTCTCTCTGTACTGACGTCATATATCTCTCTCTTTACTCACTTCATCTCTCTCTCTCTCTCTCATTGTCCTGTTACCTTTCGAAAAAGTTATGTGTCTTAATCAGTTTTGTTTTATTATTATTATCGATTCTGATACGTTAAAGATTTTTTCACGTTTAAGCTTTTCAACAACAAAAAAATGGCAGATACAGAATAATTGCTATATTGTACACGTGAGCGTTTTAAAGACACCATATATACTGACATGTTTTCAAGATGCATCTTAGCTTTCATACCAGACATAAGTCTAATTCCCCAAATCATGATAAGATTTCCTGTAAGCGGAGAAGACTTTTGACACAACGCGTTTAGAATATCCTCGAGGGGATGAGGTCTATATGAACACGCGAATAAATGCACCCACAAATGTCAGTCGGCTTACAGAACTTGTTAAACAACACCTGACATTGGGCCATGTGAAAGGAGATACCCGGTATTGTGCGTGGATAAAACAAATGTTTATCAAAAGTATTAGCAGTTGTTGTCATGGTTGATTCTTATTGTAAACAGAAAAAAAAACCATATGTAGCAATAAAGAAGGTGAATCGGGGGACATGTTCAATATCAAAAGGTGTTTGTTTCTCAACCAACAAAACTGACCTGACAGTTAAGAAAAGTAGGAAGCCAACTTTTTGTTATGCAAGAAGCTGACAGAGTGTGACAGCAGAGAATCGGAGAGAATGCTGGCTGTTTGTTTTTCTTCTTCTGGTCGGGATTAGGTGATCATACAAAAGAACAGACCTCATATATATTTGTCTAGTTTCATGATAAAAAAGGGGCTAACCTCTTGCTAAAAAGGAGTGATCAGTAAAAAGAATATTTGTTACAAGATAACAATGCCTGAGGGCTAAAAGTAGTAGAATGCTGTCAGCCAACAAGATATCCTGGTCAGAAAAAAAACGAATATCGGGAAGCTGTCAGCCATAAACATAGTCTGAGTACTAAGAATATCGGGTAGCTGTCAGCCAAAAATATAGTCTGAAAACTCGGTCTGAGTACTAAGAATAACGGGAAACTGTCAGCCAAAAACATAGTCTGAAAACTCGGTCTGAGTACTAAGAATAACGGGAAGCTGTCAGCCAAAAACATAGTCTGAGAACTAAGAATATCGGGGAGCTGTCAGCCAAAAACAGTCTAAGAACTAAGAATATCAGGGAGCTGTCAGCCAAAAACATAGTCTGAGAACTAAGAATATCAGGGAGCTGTCAGCCAAAAACATAGTCTGAGAACTAAGAATATCGGGGAGCTGTCAGCCAAAAAGATAGTCTGAGAACTAAGAATATCAGGGAGCTGTCAGCCAAAAACATAGTCTGAGAACTAAGAATATCAGGGAGCTGTCAGCCAAAAACATAGTCTGAGAACTAAGAATATCGGGGAGCTGTCAGCCAAAAAGATAGTCTGAGAACTAAGAATATCGGGGAGCTGTCAGCCAAAAACATAGTCTGAGAACTAAGAATATCAGGGAGCTGTCAGCCAAAAACATAGTCTGAGAACTAAGAATAACGGGGAGCTGTCAGCCAAAAACATAGTCTGAGAACTAAGAATATCAGGGAGCTGTCAGCCAAAAACATAGTCTGAGAACTAAGAATATCAGGGAGCTGTCAGCCAAAAACATAGTCTGAGAACTAAGAATATCGGGGAGCTGTCAGCCAAAAAGATAGTCTGAGAACTAAGAATATCAGGGAGCTGTCAGCCAAAAACATAGTCTGAGAACTAAGAATATCAGGGAGCTGTCAGCCAAAAACATAGTCTGAGAACTAAGAATATCGGGGAGCTGTCAGCCAAAAAGATAGTCTGAGAACTAAGAATATCAGGGAGCTGTCAGCCAAAAACATAGTCTGAGAACTAAGAATATCAGGGAGCTGTCAGCCAAAAACATAGTCTGAGAACTCGGTCTGAGTACTATATATATATATATATGGTTTCTTTCTTCCTATTATTTGTTTGTAATTATTATTTATTTATCTACCTGTTTTTTCTTGTACTTTCCTAAATTTCGGGGGGGGGAGAATAGGCAAAACGTTTAAATAATTAATCCGGAAGAAGTCCACGAATATTAACTTTCTTGAATTTTTTTTAAAAAAAAAAATTGTTTCCTTATTTTGTTGTTGTTTTTTTTTTTTCTTCTCAAAAATCGAATCTATCGTCACTTCCAAACGCCGCGACCAGCTGCTGTGCTCGAAGATACCGTCACTCCCTCCTCCTCCACTCCGGGTAAAGAGAAAGGGATCGATTGTGTAGATAATCGAATTGTCCCAAATAATGTAAACGAATTCGTCGAGAGAATAATTAAAACAACCCTAACCCCCCAACTCAGTAAAATAAGCTGTAAAGCAGCCGGTAAATGATAACGAAGGCAGATCGAGGATGAGAGAAGGAGAATCGAAAGTAGAGGATGGCGGACTTTTTTTTTTTTTACGGTGGGTGCCCGCTTCGGTCATTAGCCGCTCCATCGCGAAATCGCTTACCGAGACACAGACCGAACGAACAGCTTGGGGTGAGGCTACTGGTGGCTGGGTCTGAGAGTGTTCAGCAGCTGGATCGATGCTGTTCACGCGCTCGGTATCCAAACCGCGGCCATCAGATTCGGGAGTGATGTTCGATCAGTTTCTGACGCATGCGTCACGAGCCCCGGGGGGGGGGGGGGCGGGGCGATCATAGCATGAAAGACGGTAACTCCTACAAATCCATCCGTTCCCGGCGCGTGTTGTAGCTCGGTCCATTCGCCTCACAACTGTGAGCTGCTGAACGCAGAATCCGGGGACTTCTCCCCCCCCCCTAAAAAAACAAACCCCTTTAAAAAGAAAGGCTGTTGAGACTTGCAGGATTCAAACCTCTGTTCTCCACTCTTGTACTGCGGATGGTAAAATGCTTTAAATTATACTTATAAAACAACAGCAAATTTGCCATAGCTCCAATAAGTTCCATTCGACCCCTTATCGCGTTCATAATTTTGACATTAAAAGATCTCCAGTAATTCTACATGGGCCTTCGTGGTGCCGACCAGAAAGCTATCTTCTCTAACGCAGTAACCCACAGAGCAGAGTTGTTAATTACCCCCTTATTTATCCGCACATCATGATTACTGCTGACTTATCTCTCCCACCAGGTAAGCGAACAGTGCACACGTGTGTCCGTCCGGACTCCTCAAAATCCTTTGGAAGACATCTCCAAACCATCAATTCCAAACTGCATATCTTCTCGTTTAAACAATGTTAGTATTCACAAAGAAACAGGTAAGAAGGTTACCAGCAACTCAAGTGAAAAGTACACTACCCATCAGTAAATAGACACGAATATCTGGAACACTGAATCTGCCTTTCTTTTTGTCTTCTGTTATTTTACACTAATCGAGCAAAATCTCAGAGTTTTTAAATCTTGGGCATTTTATTCAAAACTATTCGTTAGGTGGCGCTGGCATCGTTAGGCGATGTGGGCAGTTTTCATATATATAGCTGAGAGTGGAGTTGGTTTTATTGATTTTTATAATTTTACTTTTTATATTTTTATCTAAAAATTCTCAATTTATTATTATTATTATTATTATTATTATTATTATTATTATATTATTATTATTATTATTATTATTATTATTATTATTAAGGTTGAAACTTCCTTCGCATTTTCTTTTGGTTTTGGTCTACCACCATTTCATTACCTACCATCAGTTTATTAACCCTCCGCTCCCCCCACCACCGAGCACGAGACGGAATTAAAACACAGTCCACACCTAGAGACTGTAGCTCGTTCCTTGAAACCACCCAAGACTGATATTTGGCCAAATTTCGGATTCTGGTGATTTCGGCGATATCTCAGAACCCGCCGTACCTGCACGCTTCTTCTTTAACAGTCAGATTAAAATCATTCAGATTTGCCAACTTCTACTTCTTCTTCTTCTTCGAGTTATCCTCATCGCTGCAAAAGTATCAGTGCATGCCGCGTCACTAATCGCAATAAGTCGCATGTCGGTATAGGGTGACAGACGTAGGTGGAGTCTGGTCGGATAACATTCGATAAACAAGAAGCGACAGATGTCTTTCCTGGCAGCCGCCGACGACACGTGTTGACTGTAGAACGGACGTCATAGGAAAATCTCGATCTTTAGGCACGGAAGCTGAAACCTACCACCACCACCCTGGTTTTCTAGAAATTGGAATTTTCCTTCTCCAGTAAATGCGAACGGCCGTAATAGATATTACTAACAAGAATTGGTGGGTAAAAAAATAAAAGAAAAAAGTAGTAGCCAGTACATTTTTACAGGTGCGCGGAATGGCTGCCATTCTTTGAAAATCAAGGGTTTTTCTGTCCATTCGAGAACTTTTCTCTATCAGCCAGTTATTCTCTTCTTTCTATCTAGGAAACCCCGCCCACCCAAGATAGCAATCATATGTACATACATATTATCATAATTTTAACATTTACAAAATATGCTGCTCAGGTTAAGAAGCAGACATTTCTACAAAGAGAGCAAAGGTGTGGGATTTACTTATATTATTATAAAATGGATAGACAAAATAGATGATTGAACAATTTAAAAAGAAAAATCCACGTTGGTTTTATCGAATCCTTTTCTGGCCTGAATCGGTCTATGTGCGTATCACGTGATCGCTGTCAATCACTCGCCCCGTGTTCTACCTCTCGCGGCAGTCATGAATATTCATTTATTTAAATGTGAATTTAGAGTAGACGGTTTCCGCTCCTTCGAAATCGTTCAGCTGCGCGGTCCCGCTTTACTTACCTATAATAAGGGCCAAAGTTAACGGAGAGCTTGTTTCCTCGGTGACGCGTGGAATGGAAATCTGTTTCCTTTACACATCAGCAGTCGCGATAACGACTGAGCCGGCAGCCTCCCTTATTAGTCGAGAGCGAGCCGACACAAAGAAGCAGCAACAAGAAGGTGTAAAGAGGCCGACAGATGGCCGATTCCTCAAGAACAATGTTAGAGCCAAATAGCTCGAGTTCAGAATAATAATCCTGGACATCGGTGTCAGACACGTGACTTCCACGGCAACGACATTTGCTTTTAATTTTTTGACCAATGATGACACGAGCTGCTTACCTATTACTTTTTAGTTATCACGTATTTTATAGACTCTATTGGCCATTTGACTGTTGTTCATGTCCAGAGTTGCATAGCGGATACATGTATAGTTCTTTAGAGACAAGCAGGAGGTAGTCCAGAGTTTGGGTAGATTTCTTTTAATGTTACCTCTGGATTTAGACAACGCTATCGTTACCGGGCTACGAACATCGCTCTACTATTGTTTGCTTGTGATACCATACTAATGTTTATTCAATCTATCCTCTTCTGGTAATGAAGTGAAAAAGACATTGATGATGTACCACGTGACGTCTTGAGCGCTCTGTCGCGTTCGTGTCTTGTATCTTGTATTTAAGCCAGATACTTTAATATCCGGAATAAAACGACTAAATTATATAGACACTTTTCCAATCTACTTAAAGAGAAGGAAAGAGAGATGACGTCAGTACACAGAGAGAGGTGACGTCATCACTACAGAGAGATGACGTCAACACATAGAAAGAGACGACGCCAGCACAGAAAGATATGGCGTCATTTTATATATATATATATATATATATAATATATATATATAGAGAGAGAGAGAGAGAGAGATATGGCATCATTAGAGAGGGAGGGAGAGAGATGGCGTCAGTATAGAGAGAGAGGTGACGTCATCACTACAGAGAGATGACGTCAACACATAGAAAGAGACGACGCCAGCACAGAAAGATATGGCGTCATTTTATATATATATATATATATATATATATATAGAGAGAGAGAGAGATATGGCATCATTAGAGAGGGAGGGAGAGAGATGGCGTCAGTATAGAGAGATGACGTAAGTATAGAGATGACACCAGCACAGAAAGATATAGCGTCATATATATATATATATAGAGAGAGAGAGAGAGGGAGGGAGGGAGAGAGAGAGAGAGAGAGATGCAGAGACAGGAAGGACCACATATCTCTAAAAAAAATGTAATTCTGTCATCATCTTGCGCGCACCTCGATATTATAAGACTAATTACATCCACCGTTTTACCGGTGTAATTTATTCTCCTACATTTACTCTGTTTATTTCTGCCGATATCTCCGAGTGCCGTTATTTAATGGCACAGTGTGGGGGGAAGCAGCACCCTTCAAAAATAAAAACAAAAACAAACTGATCATGGTATTTCAGGTGATGGTGCTAGGAACGTACAAACAATACCCGGCCGGATGCCAGTGTGGTGATGCTATTTCAGTCGTAGATGTGAACCCATCTTAAAAGCGTTACCGTCCCCGTCCGCCAGATTCCTGATCAAGATGGGTGCTCTCGCGTTACCCACGTTTTAACAAACACTCAGTTTAGTTGGGGGATTTTCTTCTTTAAGTAGATAAATCATCACCTTTAGCTGATTAGAACCTTTACTCCGATCCTACTGAGCGATGTATGTAGTCAGTTATTACCTCCGAGCTAAATTCTGTGACAGTGACGTCGTATTGACTGCAGTTCGGGTCTTCGTCCGCGAGCCATATCTCCCCCCAACCACCCGTAATTTTCGTCTGATCTACCACAAAAACCCCCTCTCAGCCGCTTTAGGGATACGTTCTGCGCAACCGGAACAGTCCAGAAGAATCCTGTAACAACTTTTGGCAATCAGAAAAGGGAAAGGAAACGAGCGGGAAGAGAAAGGAAGGTAAGTTACCTGCAGCCAGTGTTTAAGTTAATTTGTTCTCTGTCTCAGTAAACCCAGGCTCCAAATGACGAATCCATGTTATCCCTGTACAGAAAACGTTCGCATCTTGGCTTTATTTATTTATTTATTTATTTAAATAAAAAAAGCTGCTTTGCTGCAGCAGAGTCCGTTAGCTGAGATGCTCGAAAGTATCGAGTAATTTGTTCTCGTTCTTTTTTTTATTACTCTGGTTTCTTTTATGCTAAGAAACGTTTTCTTACAGCGATCCGTCTGACTACTGGCTGTCTTCGGAATACATACGAGCGAGACAGTAGGGCCCCCTCCCGCCCTCTCTCCTCCGCATCTCCCCGGAAACTGATTCTTAGCATTATTTGTCCACATCAGGATGTTCTTCTGACTCTGGGGCCATTCGGTAATGTTGCGGGGATTCCTACACCGTGATCGGCGTAGTTCGTTTTATCGCTTACTTCCCCTTGTGTCGGTGGCGCTGCTCTTCGCGAAGACGGCGGCTTACCTCCCTCCCTCCCTCCCTCCCTCCCTCCCACCACCCCTACACCCGTGGACGATAAGGACACAGGTTATAATCACTGTAACGCACGCAATGTCAAACCAGCGAGGCTTCCCTTCCATTGTTGCGGTGAACGCTTTACGACTAGCACCTGTTAGTCCCCGAGCCGGTGTCCTCTTACACTTTCTTCTGATCCGGCCTTACGCCGGGTAAGCAAATCTCGCTACCATTTATCAGTGGCTACCAGCGCCACCAGAGCGGCTTCACGTGACCAGCGGAACGCTTGATGTAGTGGACGACGCGCCACCTGCCAGGGATTGGATTCTGTCCTCAACGTAAATTCAATTGAAACTGTACCTGTGGGACATCTTGATAGTTTAATAAACTGTGCGGAATGAAAATCCTAAATAGTTACCTTTTGGACCTACATTTTTAATATATTCGCCACGGCGGCGTTCTCCCCCAGACCACCTCCATTCTATTCGCCTTTACCGTTCGATATGTTGATCGTCACGGTGTGTATCAAACCAATAATCAGGTGTGTAAATCAAGGCGATCCCTGAATATGGAATTACGATAACGAATAGACGTAGTAAACATTACAACCTGACTAGGAGTCCCAGAAACTGTATAAAACAATGGGACTGGATGGGATCCCCGAAAACCCCTAACCCAACTTGCTGTACACAGACTGTGTATAACTTTACAATTCAGTCCTGGTAGTGCGCCAAAAACTTAATAATAAGAAATCGGATGTGTAGATCTTAACCGCTTCTATCGAAACTTCCAGGTAAATTTCTTTTTTTAAAAAAAAAAAAAGTCTGTCTGCTTTGGGAACCCGAGTGTCTTGTCTTCCGCACCAGATAGTTAAAGCTGCGTTCTATCCGTCTTCTTCGCTATCGCAATAGGAGAAGGTAGGCTGCCTTTACTGTCTAGAGAGGTATCCTCCGATTGGATGAGGAGGAGGAGGGTGGGGAAGTCTGCGTTTAACATGAGCGGTGCCAGCAGGGCTGATTATTTGTCTATTTTCAGTTGGCCCCGTTGTCGTTAACCCCCTCCCCACCGACCGTCTCGCCTGCTGCTTTTACGTCACCGTTCTCGTTCTTTCCCGCGGTCGCTTCTTTGACGATGACGTCACGACTCCCTGTATCTAGAACTCCCCCCCCACTATCTTCATCTATGGCTGATTTAATCCTACATATCAAATATGGCCTTTTGTCCCCCCCTCCTCCTCTTCCTCCTCCCAATACTCCCGCACGTAGGCAAAAAGCGTCGTCACCCTGAGCTATTTCTTGTAGATTATCTGTAAGTCTTATTAACGAACCGAGGATAATTATCCGGACAGAACGGTCGGTGAATGCTCTGAAGGAAACAATTAGCGGTGTCGCTGGCGAAAAACGTACCCGTTTTCTGCTTTGCCCGGATTGGGTTAACTACAATCTATCGGTTGGCAAATTAGATAATTATAATGCATGAGTTGCCACGCTTCTCATTACGTTCTGTGACTGTCTTCTCACCCGAAGTTAATAAACTTTAATTATTGTTTAATATGATAGACGTGATATTTACGAGGCTTTGGGATAAGGGAAAGTATTCCGTCAAAAAAAAAAAATAGTAATAATAATAATAAAAACCCCGCAGACACGTTACAGTTGGCGAAACCATACCAATTATTCTCGCTTCCTTCGGTGCGTCGACGGAGAATTAGACAAAAATGAATTATGCGTTTTCCATGTGGCTTCGGTATTCAGGTGTGGTCCTTCAGGTTTGGGTTCTCTCTCCCTCTCTCTCTCTCTCCCCCCTCTCTCCATCTCTCTCCTCCTCTCTCTCTCTCTCTCTCCTCCCCCTCTCTCCATCTCTCTCCCCCTCTCTCCTCCCCCTCTCTCCATCTCTTTCTCTCTCTCTCTCTCTTTTTTTTTTTTTTTTTTCAAAAGCCAGATTTTATACCGATATTTGAAGGAAATCAAAAGCGTGTTATCAGAGCCAGGAATCAGTCAGTTCCGCTCGTGCTACACACCTGCATCCGCTGTCATTGTGCGAGCCATCACTTTCGCAAACAGGTTCGATATAACAGCCAGTCCATAAATAAAACAACGGCGTTCTTCTGCTTACAAAAAGACAAAAAGAAAATAATAATAATATTAATAATCAATTGAATGTATCTCCGCCTCCTCCTCTCCGCATTTGAGCAATTTATTCTCTTTCCATGTTGTAGTAGTAGTTGTTATTGTTTTCGGCTTCGTATTTACGCGAATTATTATTATTATTATTATTATTATTATTATTATTATTATTATTATTATTATTATCATCATCATCATCTACGCCGTCTTATACTTATTACAGTTAGAACAGCTGACAAGCCCCTAGCCAGATCCCAAATTTTGTTTGTTTGTCTGTCTGTTTGTGCGCCTATTTTTTTTAAATTAAAATTACTATTGCTTCTGATATGAACAGCACTGGTCGGCCATTGCTGTCGGTGTTCAAAATGGTGGCCGGTACTTGGCCCATCAAAGCAGGAAAGAAAAAAAAATTGAAATGTTTGCTTTGTGATACAATTTGTAAGCAGCTAAACACTGATTATTATTTTTTTTAAATTTATTTTATTTCATAAAAGTGTCTGATCAGATTGTAAAGTATTTCTTTCCTCCTCTCTCGCATTCGACTCGATTTCGTGTAGAACAAAATGGCCGCCTTTGAGAGAGAGAGAGAGAGAGAGAGTGCGTGTGTGTGTGTTTGTGTTTCTGTGTTTTTTTTTGTTTTGCCCAAAGTGTACACTGACCCAAGGGATACAGATTGACTGCTTAGCATTTAAATCGACTAGCCTCATTTGAATGCAACCAGTGATGCGCAAAAGTTGATGGTATTATATATCAAAAATAACGTTACGCTGTGCAAGCAATATCCACGTCTTCCTTAACATCTGAAGCCTCTGATGATCCCTTACATTTACTCGTGTCACACAATCGCTCTTAGCATTAATTTCCCTAACCTCACCTGATATTTCACCCAGTTTTACCTTGTCCACCTCAGCGGCCTGGCCGTCGTCCCCACAACAAAACTCTGCGGAGAAAGTGCCGAGCCAGTAATTAGCTACACTCTGGTTACGTAGACAAATTACATAGGGCTCCGGAATACGTCTACGTCACAGCGGACCCTTTGTTAGGCCCTAATCAATTCGCTGGTGCCCTGCCGATCTCTGACCTCGCGTGTCATCCACCAAATTCTTTTCAACGAATGCATTGTAATTTCGGCGATCAGAGGCTTGCTTGTGCTCCTTGTCACAACAATGCTATATAACTTGATATCATTTCCAGGTGTTCCGAATGGCTGTCATTAATTACAGGTGTCTCTAACCACTACATTAAATCGTTTTAAATGTACCTACTTCTTCCATCTCCTTTATAGTTAACATGCACACAGTAAGCCGTCACACTACATATAGAGCTGGTTTTAGTTTTTGCTTTAACTTAAAAAAAAAAAACCGAAAAGTTTGTTTCTTTAATTAAAAAAACAAACAACACCCTAACGCAAATACAAACCCACCTTTCTAACAAAAATTTAATAAAAAAAAGAATTTAAACGGTAAAAGAATCGTCGAATTTCATTCGAGAAGAGTCCGAGTTATTCCTCGTTCTATTGGGATTTCGCCGACTCGGACAATCGTTTTGTGCACAGGTAAATTTTTTTATGGGTGGAAAGTTACCGATGTACATTTCCTGGCAAAATCGTCTCAAATTATAACACGAAGTGATGCCGTCTACCTGGCTTTGTCATATACACAATGATAATTAATTAGCCGAACAGATGTCGTTTTATAAATGTGTTGATTTTAGCATTTTTTTTCCTTTCTTGTGCGTGTGTGCGCGATACCCACTTTAGCGTATCCGTTCTTCCTGTATTTCGCCGGTTAAGTATTTAAATATTCATCACATCCTGGTGTTTAACATTGCCATCTTTACAGATTTTGAGCGTTCGGCATCCGGTTTTTATAATATAATACGCATTACACCTGTCTCTCAGCGTCCTTGCATTGATGGTCTGTTTTAATGGCCGGGCCTCTCCGCCCACGGCCGCGGGTCTGATTACCTTCCCGACTGTGTATTGACGCGCTAACTGTCACGTATGTCGCGATACCCCGGTCTATCAATTTTTAACCTGTTCTCTTCTCCCCCCCCCCACAAGTAACCCCCCCCAAAAGGTTTCATTCTGTACAGGTGGACAAAAATTTAGTAAAAAACAAAAGACTCTTGGATTTTAAAAGAAAGATAAAATAATTAACTGTAACTGCTTCTTTTCTTTAAATACGGAATTCATTCTCATAAGAAATGAACATTCAGATGAAACCCTACTGAAATAGAATGGTAGTGATGGTATCCCCGGCCGGGTTTCATCAGAATGCCCCTATTTGCCGTAAAAAAATTTAAAAAATACTAATTATTATATTCTCGTGTCACGTGACTTTCTTTCCTGAATTCTTACCTCAAAGTTTGTTTGTTTTTGTTGAAAAAAAGAAATTATCAGAGATGTTTGTTTTATGTTAACTGTGTTAAAGGGTTCGCTGAATTCCCAACGGGGAATTATTAGTAGAGGACAAATAGTCGACTAACACGGACGGGGAATAAATAGCTTTTTTATTTTTCATACGTTAATCCAAAGTATGATTTAGTCTGCTGTTGTAAGTAGACGACAGACACCGTGTTCGGGCAACAGTAAGAAAGCCGGTTACACAAGTTACACGTTTGGAATTCAGACAGGTCGTAATGCGGTTAGGTGGGTAAACTATTTTTGTGTTTATTTATCTAGAACATTTAGAGAGAGAGAGAGAGAGTAATTTTGTTCTTGCAACTGCGACGAACGAGACGATCCATTTACTAGTAAAAGGGAAGTAACTCCTCGCGGCGTGAACTCGGAGAAACGAAAATCCGCCTCGCTGCGCGAGCTCAAAATGGCTTTGCTTTGTTGTTGTTTGTTTCCCCTTTTTCTTTTCTAAGTTTTAGCTGTTGTTAACAGGCGAAGTGGTCCGAACCCTCACGCCTGCCTGCCTGCCCCTGCTGCGCGGACGGCGTGACCCGGACTACAGACGGCCCCGGTCAGGGTTCTTTTGTCGCCCCGATATCCCCGCCCTTCTCATCCTCCCTTCCCTTCCCTTCCCTTTTGAAAGGATGGAAGAAGAAGAAAGATGCTTCATGAGAGCGACCCAAGCTTCAAACGTTCTCCAATTTTACATAATGACCGCGGATGGCTAAGATACGTCAGTTGGCGGCCATGCTTGCAAGAGTAGCCTCGCTTTCGAAATGCGCTTTTTTTTTTTCTTCCTTCAGCGGAACAAAAATGTCGTCTCCCGCCGCGTCGCCGTCTTTTCTATGTGTATGGTGGCCATATTGAACTTCCGGTTTGCTAAATGTATTCCGCCGCGTTAGCGCCATCCCATTTCTTTCATCTTAATTAGTCATTTTTAATAAGCATATATTACACAAGAAAATAACCCAACAGTTTGTTCTCTTCGTGGTTTTTATTTCAGTCTGTGGGGTAAATTTGTGAGTAAAAATAAAAAAAAAAAATAACGAACTATTTACCGTCTCGCCGGGTTACCCGCTCAGGATGTCGGGGTGAGTGCGGCGTCATCTTAGATCAGCTGGCGGGCGGACCGAGAGGTGATGTATATTTTCCGGTGAAGCCGGCAAATGGAGATTATTTGGCGACGGGAAAACCCGTCTCTTTGCGCATCCGGGAGTCGAACCTTTTAAAAATGCGTATGAAACCGGGTGGGGGGGGCTCGCTATCCCGTCGCGGATGAGCGAGCGTTCCATGTGTGTGTGTGTGTTGTGTTCGCGACCCAGGGGCGGCCGGCTCTCACCGACCCGTGGGTGTAAAACGATGAGTTACTTACTGGTGGAGGCATGGAGCCTGCTGCTGGGGCGCAGTCTACTGTAGACAGAGCCAGAGAATAGTTATTTCATTGCAATGACTGCGGTATCCTTGTCAGTCTCGTTCCGGAGTGGGCGTGGTGACCACCTAGTATAGTACACCCAGGCTAGCGCCCCTCCCTCCCTCCCTCATCTCAGATAGGGTTTGAAATTAAATACCTTTTCAGTTAGTAAATATTTATAACCTATATATATATATATGTGAGAGAGATGGGTGGGGGGTGCCCTGACTAAAGGAAACTGGCAGGTGGGAGTCGGATGCACGTGTTCCCGGCCCGGGGGGGGGGGGGGACGGAGGCTTCGCGGCAGTAAGCTTTAGACTGTTCCCTTAAGCGGGACTTCGCAGCCAGAGTCGGGTAACAAATAGGCTGGTCGTTTCCCTGTCCTCCTGGAGCGCACAATGAATGCAACAAAAGCCCAGTCTCCTATTTTTTTATTATTATTATTATTTTCTGCCTGCAGCGCCATCTGTTGCCGTTATTAACGCCCCCTCCCCCATCCCACCACCACCACCCACCTACACGCGACTCTGTCGGTCCTTATTACCAGATGACTGCATTTCACTTACATTTCTACAGTTTTATATGTATATATATATAAGCCTATGGCGATTTCCTGTTGTGTAAAAGCTGTTCAGCAACATTATCTCTTATTCCATCTGTTTGTTTGTGTTTTTTTTTAAAAAAAAAATTGGATTGACTGTTTTGGCATCTTGCTGTCTTTGCACATCTGAAATAGTCAACAACAGAACTGTTATAACATAAACCCGCTTACTGGAAGGTGAACCTTAATCCTTAAACACAGACATTAAAAATGACAATGAGTTCGACAGTTAAAAAAAAGAATTAATTGACACTTTTGTCTCTGTTTTGTCTTTCAGCTTTTAAAATCTGCAATGGTTGGCTTGAAATTGGTGTCTAGTGCTAAATGTTTTGGAGGATTCCAAAAGGTGTTTAGCCATGACAGGTAAAAATGGGTTTCTTTTCTTGATTCATGGAACCAGAACATTTTTATCTGCACTGAACAAAATAGTATGGGGATATTTTGTATGGCCAGTGTAGGTGTCATATAGTCCTCCAACTCCCTGTCAACCCAAAGTTTGTCATGGGACAGATGTATTGCTTCAGGTGATTAGCAGTTACACTTCACTTGCAGACAGATCTCACCCACTTTTGTGACTTCAGATTTGCGTAAAAACAGTCAAATGTTTGCATAAAAAATTACCAAATGTCAAAATGGTGCTTTGACAAGGAATGCCTAACCAGGGCTAGGTTACAGATAGGAAGTAGACAGACAAGTGGAAACTGTAGTGTTGTAATGCATTTTTATCAGCCAATTTTGGCAGAGTTAGAGAGAAAGAGAGAGAGTTCAACTCACAAAAGATCTGGAAGGGGGCACCCATGGCAGTACTGACCATTTTGATGACTATTACATCACCTATGTAGCTTAACATGATCTCTGTACAAGAAATTGTGGCTATCTGTGACCAGACTCTATTAAATTGGCTACAGGCTAGACATCCAGTAATTCATGCTCCTGTAAAAAAAATTAGTTATCTGCTTAATGAGAAGAGTAAATTCAATCATTGCTGATGGTTATGTTTTTCCACAAACTGAACCAATGTAATACTGGCTATTACATGTTAGAGAGACTGACTGTTTTGGGATTTGGCAGTCTGTGGTGCTGTGTCACATGACCACAAAAGTGAACATTTTTTTGGATAGAACTATTATGGAACAACACTATGAGATCGTTAGACCTGTTATTATACTGTTTGTATGAAGTCACAGTAATCATTTCACTGTCATGAGCCCATCATGCATGAAGAATTATAAGCCACCTTTAGAAGGAAAATATCCAACATTGTCCATGGTCTGCTTGTTTTCCTGACCTAAAACCCAAAGAACATTTAGGATAAATTCATTAAGTATGTTAAACATTAACCACACGATCCCCAGGATCATTCTGTAACTGCGTCAAGCCTTGATAGAAGAGTGGAATACATTACCACAAGACAGCATTAGATGTCTGGTTAACAACATGAGACATGGGTGCATTTCTGTGATGTAACCCAGAGGAAACCACATGCTACTGAAGGTTATGTGACTAGTATAGGTAGATTGTGATAAGTTGTCATGATGTCATTTAATGCAGCAAGCAATTTCCAGATATCTGCACATCATATGTTATACTTAGCTATTTTTTTAACTGTGTGCAAATGTTTTTTCCTCAATAAATTCTTACACATTTTGATTAATGTTTTACCTGTCTAAGGTATGTTTAAAGTGATGATTGATCCACTTTAAGAATGCTAATTTTTGGGAACACAATTTTAATGCTTATTTTATCAGTTTGTTTTTACTACTTCCTCATAATTGTTTCTAGAAACAAAGAATGGATCTTTGAATGCTAAAATAGCATGTTTTTATATTTATTTATATTTAGTCAAATTCTTTAAATATATATTTTTTAAAAATCAGTTTTGTGTTTTTATGTTGGCAGAAACAAATATTTTTTTAATTAAGCTTACAGAATCCTCCATGTAGGTAGGTGTGTTTCATTTCTGCTTCCCTTGAGATTCTGAGAGTTTATTTGCTGTAAAATGAAAATAAAAAGTTGGTTATAAACAAGAGCTTGTCTGATATCTCCTTGGAGTTCTGTAACTGGATAGGTGGTGTTCCCTGTTAAGTCCAAATTTGCGACCATTCACCGATTAACAAGCACGGCATTAAAAACGTTTCATGATGACGGATTTGCTTGTTTGTGTGCGTGCGTGTGTAGGGAGGGGATAAAATTTATGTATATATGTATATGTAAGCTTTTTTTCAGGATTCTTAAACGGGTGAAATTGTTAAAAGTAAACAACGATAAGTGAATTGTGAGGTGAGATTAATGTTGTCTAGTTAGAATATATATAAAAATTAAGTATGAGAAAATCATAGATCAAATGATTTGTTAGTGCCAGAAGGCTATTTCAGCTGAGTTTCACTTTAATGGCCCTAGTATATTATTATTAGGGGTGTCCAAATGGAAGCATCCTTAATAGATTTACATGAAACCCTAATTCTCATTAATTTAGTTGTAATTTCCCCAGTAAATGGCAGGTATCAAGAAAACATTCTCCTGAATCAAACCCAAATTTTAAAGTTCTTAAAATGCATTTTACATTTACATATCAAAGGTTTAAAAAATTGCTGAAAACTACTTTTATAGTTTTTCTTATCTCTCTCTCTCCTAAAAGATCTGAAAATGTGGTAGTTGAGATGTTTGTGGTTGATTTTTTTTTTTTTAGTTTCATTCCTACAATCTAAGGCCTGTACTTTCCACTTACAGTAAAGAGTTGCAGTGTCAGATGAAATTTGCCATCTACTTGCCTCCCCAGGCGGAACTGAGTAAAGTGCCTGTGTTATACTGGCTCTCAGGTGAGTTTTTACCACTATTTCTTCTCTCCACCTGCCTTGTTACAGCTGCAGGTTTTACTGTAAAACCCAACAACAAAATAACACAGCTAATGGGTGCTTGAAATGCTTCCCCCTTTTCAGTGTGTCTCAACAGTGGTATTCAGAAAATTATGCATGAATTAATTTACAATTTCACAAAAGAAAAAGAAAAATGAAGTCTATGCTAATCTGGATGAAAACTTGGAAAACATTTCTCCAAAAATAGGGGCTTCTCCCCCCGCCTCAACTTAGTGTTATTTTCAAACACTGCTGGATGCTGGACTGTATTGGGCCCAAGTTTGAATCTCAGGTCGGAGGGTCAGATTCGTTTGGCGTACATTTCTGTCATTGATTTCTTTTCATTTGTCACCAGCTGTACATGGGCTCTCTGGTTTTCTCCCACATCTAAAAACCAAGAGTTCTAGCAGGGTTCACTAGTGTATGTGGTGGACTTTCCACGGTTACCTCTAGACTGGCTTATGCTTCAGTCACTGTTCCAGAGCCACCAGCCACACACACCTGTCTTGACTCAGTCACTGAGGCAAATGCTCAAAGTGTCCTTAGACCTCGAGCATTTGGACAGGGGCTCTCCTAGAAGGACACTGCAAAAACTATTGTAAACAAGGGGATTATTTAGCTCTCCAAAATTCTAACACCTTTTATACTCAAGTGTCTGTTGGGCTGCGTAATTGTCTTAAACATGTTCGAAGACCTCACTCATCGGTTCACAGAACTTCAAGTTAGTGAATGTGCAGTGCAGTCTGTTTCTGATCTCAATTTCTAGGTCTCACCTGTACAGAACAAAACTTCATCACCAAGTCTGGATTCCAGAGGTATGCAGCAGAGCATGGTTTATCCGTTGTTGCTCCGGATACTAGCCCACGTAAGTAATTGTTGTTTCCAGTCTCCAGTGATTTACTCATAAAGCAGCAGTTATTGGTGGCCCTTTTACTTGTTGGGACCTTATATAAGCCATGAAGGCTCCCTACCAACTCGTAACTACTAAATTAAGCCAAAAGAACCTCTTAGAAATAATGGAAATGTTTATGAATGGAACAGATCACCAATTAATAAGGTAGTTATAGTGATATTACAAGGGGATTTTAAAATTAAGCTCATGTTTCCCTTGCCTGGGGACCTAAGCCCTGATGGCTTCTTGTAACCCACTAAAAAAGAATGTAATTGTATTGTTTTTTTCTCTGTGGACAGCAATTGATTGTGCCAAAACGTCGTTTTTTTGTTTTTTTACCTTCTAAAAATAAATGTAATAAATTTAGAAAAGAAACAACCTACTAATGGATAAAGAGCTTAGATATCAACTGCCCAGGTGCTATTTTCTCATGAGCTGACTGGCCTGTGTTGCTGCTGCTGTGAAGTAGCCATAAACACACTATTAATATTTGATCACTTGTTTAGATGAACTAATTACAAAGCTTTAAATTGCAGTCATTTCCCAGAATTAATTTCCTTAAGCTGAATTACAGTAATTTTGGTGGGAGATCTGTTTTTCAAAAAAAAAAAAAAAAAAATTGAATTTACTTACTATACTTGATAGCAGCAAAAGTCTGTTTCTTAGAGTGGCTTATCTACTCCTGGTTAGCAAGATATTCACTAGGAGTGGCTTTCGCTGAGGTGTGTATCCAGGGAAATGTTTGAGAAGGTTTGTGAAAACGTTCAGAGAAATTATTAAAACAGTCTAATCTTTAAAAGGGAGAGTTTTAGAAAATTAATAGCACCTAACCTAGCATGATTGACTTTGTTCCCAAGTTTTCATGTTTAAAATAGTCTGCTGTACTACTTTTAATGAGGAATATCAGTGCTGATGCTTTGGGTTACTGTAAAGGAAGTTGTAAATTTAAAACAAAATCATCACTCACCCAGTCTCAAAGAAGCTAAGATAGTAATGTAGCCAAGCTGGAACTTAATGTCATTTCTTATGGAGTGAATTCAAGTCTCAAGTTTATCCACCATTTAAAATGAAAGCGGATATTGCTAGAATAATTTTTTAAGTCATTCCTGAGTGAGTTTGTTGTTAGTCAGACATGTTTACATCTGCATGGAATATAAATGAAAAAGAGACAAGAATACTATTTTGTGAGAGTTATGATCTGTGCTTATAATGTTGAGCTGCGCTGGCTGCTCTCTGTGATGATAATGTTTAAAGCGCGTTATTAATATAAATAAGACTGATGGTGGTTGTCGTGACAGCTGTCAATGATGATTACTGCTGAAGGAATGTAGCCATCCAGTGGTTGAGACTGCTCTGATTGAGGGCCTAGAGTTCAGCTTTCAGTCAGGTGTACCACCCTGGCGTGGTTCTTTCAGAGACTTTGACTTCCTCCCACATCTAAATTGGAAGACTTCTAGTGGGGGGTTCTGGGTGTGTGAGGAGAAGGAGGTTCTGCAGTTAGCTTTTGTCTGGCTAATGGCTTGACCTCTGCTTAAAAGCCCTCAACCATACCTTAGTAACTACTCATGTCATCAAAAACCTTTACATGCCTTCTGGGCAGCATCTCAGTGTCTAGCAGGGAATCTGACTATGTTAATATTGTTAAATTAATTGTCAAAATCATACAAAAAGAAACATTTTTTAATTTCATTTTATGGAACAAAAAGTTTTCATAAGAAACCAGGAAATACTCAAGTTTTTATATGTTGTCATTTAAGTAAAAAAAAAAGAGAGAAAACTTAGATATTTCTGCCGCCAGCTTGAAATTAAAAAAAAAACAACAACAATATTACATTAAAAGGTGTATTTTTTAAATTGTTAAAGCTAAATCCATTTTTTTTTTTCCATTTCTCTTCAGGTGGCTGTAACATTGAGGGTGAAGACGACAGTTATGACTTTGGAAGTGGCGCTGGATTTTATCTAGATGCTACCCAGGAAAAGTGGAAGACTAACTACAGGATGTACACGTATGTTACAAATGAGGTACAGTGCAAGACATCGGTGAGAGAGATCTTGTCACCTGACAGTTCTGCGCTACGATTTTTCTTTTTCTTTCTTAGTTGTGAAGTTTGGATTACTCTTGCAAACTGATTGCCAGGTGTTAGAGAATATTTACTGCTGTTAATTTATCTCTGTTTAAAAAGAGAAATGATTGATTTGGACAGAACTGCAACCAAATTCATTGCTTCTCGTATAAGAAGTTTATTTGTTGGTTAGATAGGCTTCTGTATAAATTGTTGTTGTAGTAGTATCTGTTTTATGTATCAAGAATGTGCACTATGAAAAAAAAAGGTGGGGAGGGGTTGCTGACTGTCTGTTTTGTATTTTGTGTGCTCTCTTTCCTAAGATATTTTCTGTTGCACTGTACTGACACAATGTTCACACTGCAACAGTTTTCTCAGTACATTGTCGCTTGTGAATTCATACATGTTTTATTAGAGATCAAAGAACCCTTTTCTGCAATAAGTCTGGTTAAATATTAAAATTAAAGCTGAAAAACAACTTAATTTATGTACTTTGAGATCTGTACCCACAACTTGAGCTGTGTGTGGATTTATGAGTTTTTCTAGAATGATGCCCAGGTTGGATGCTCCTTGCTTTTCTGCTGCTTCCTTTTTTCTTAGATGTGTCTTCGTCTTTGCTTAGATTACTGGAAACTTTTTAAAACTGAACACGCTAATCAATCCTTGCTGTCAGATGTGTACCAAGGATCTTTGCAATTGATTAATTAGGGTTCTCTTTACTGCTGTTTTGATTTCAAGTTGTTTTACATATATGTATCCCTAAAACATCTTTCTTTGATTTTATTTATTTTACTAATTGCACATCTCTCTCTCTCTCTATTTTTACTCTAGCTTCCAGCCTTAATTAACAGCAATTTTAATGTCCTTCCAGAAAAAAAATCAATATTTGGACATAGGTAGGTAGAGTACATTAGATTTTATTTATACATTTATACACCATGTCTAAGCTGTATATAAACTGTCATAATACATTCCATCTCAGTCAGTCGTTTTGGAGACTGCTAGTAGTAGACTTTCCTATAAAACTCATTTGACACAGGTTAAGGATTTAACTTTTTAAAAAATATATCTTTGGAACTGTACACTGTTGAGAACTCTATGCATTTCAGGGAAGTCTGAAAACAACTAACTTTTGCACATGAAGTTCCTTTAATCTTCTTGTATGTAATGTTACCATGAAGACAATCGGGTAATCCCTGGTTGTTTGGGTAGACATACTCTTCTCACAGCTATCATATGACATCACATTATTTTGAAATATTTGTTTGAACATTATGGATGTGCTGATGTGTTTGTTTCGGTCTCAGATCACTGAGGTCGGAGAAGTAGATGCTGCTGAACCAAGTTTCTTTAAGAAGAAAACAATCACATTAGTGTAATCATGAAATAAAGGTTTGCCCCTTTGACAGCTTTTCAAAGTTGAAATGTTTGGGATACCAAACATTGAATTAGCCATTTTGTGTGAGTAGTTTTGCATCCTCCTGATTTCAAAAGAAATGTTTGTGACTTTGTCTTCTCAGCATGGGTGGCCATGGGGCGCTTATATGTGCCTTGAAGAACCCAGGAATGTACAAGTCAGTCAGCGCCTTTGCACCTATTTGCAATCCTGTAAACTGTCCATGGGGTCAGAAGGCTTTCTCAGGATACTTGGGTGAAGATAAAGAAAAGTGGAATGTAAGCTTTTGTAATCTGTTCATTTGTTTGTGTAAGGAGGGAAAAAAGGGGTAGGTATAACTTGTCATGTCAAGTCATGCTGATCAACAGTGCATACCTGAGATTGATTATTTCAGTGCTATCCCCCTTCACCACCATCGCAGGGTGCCTGTAGAATTAGATGCTACTTTTTTGGATACTTAAACCACCTCATCAGTTAGCTGGTGTTTCAAAACAGTAGCTTGGGTTCTAGAGCCATGTGGATGGATTCTCTTCACTTTTCTAGTGTTGTTTCCCAATCTAACAGAGTGCTGTGTCCACTCAAATTTCTGATCCATGCATGATCCACTGGTGGTGACTTTTCTAGCCAGCCTGTCCTGTGTTTTGGAGAGCCTCTTTGTCTCACCAGGATATTTCTTACCACAGCCCCAATTCTGGTAGATCCTAGATTGCCCAGTCAGTGGTGGTGATGGGGCTTTCTGCTTGTGCCCCCTTAGTGGTTCTGGAAATCTGGTAGAAAATTTTCCTTGTGAAGAAGTAAACTTGTAGGATTTTTTCAAAAATAAGATTTAAGCCCATGAAAATTTAGATTTAACTTCTTTTTTTAAAACCATTTGACAGTTTCTCATCAGAGATCAGTCGAAAAGGTGAAAGGAAAAGGTTAGTGTTAGATTCTGAATTAAGGATAACTGGTGCTGCTGAGAAGTCCTCAGATATGTCAAATAACCTGTTTACTTGGGATATCAACAATTGAAGACATTGAAGCTGCCTCATTTGATTCATATTGCATATTGCATCTGGCCGAGGCAGTTACAGTTAGCAAGAGCCAAGTAAATGTGGTGCATTTTATTAATCTTTCAAATGGAAAAACAACATACAGCTGTATATTAAACTGATAAGTAGAATACAAAAATGATGTTTTAACAGCAGCTGTGAGAAGTTATTCTTCAATGGTATGATCTTTTTGTTATCCATAAATTCTGTTGTTTGTTTTGTCAGGACTATGATGCCTGCTTTCTTGTAAAGAAGTACAATGGCCCACCACTAGAAATCTTTATCGATCAGGTAAAGTAATCTAATCATTTTCATTTTATAAATTCAGAATATTCTGTGCATGCATGTCTGTGTGTCTCGTCGTCCCCCCCTCCTCAAGCAGAAAGACTGGGCGCGATGCCATTTTGCTTTTACAATCTGTCAACACCTGAATTTTTATTTTCTCTTTTTGAAAAACCTTTATTTGGTTTAAGACTTGCTATTGATTTTTAATTATTTTAATTACCACCACCTGATCACATTAAAAAAAAATAGTAGATCATGCTGGTGGAAACAGTAAATTATATCTAATGTTTAACTTGGTGTAAGATTATGTTAGAACTGATAACAATGAATAGTATATTTTGTTATGTTTATTTACCCAGGATTAAGATTCACATTCAACAGATGAGATCATATTTAAATATTCAGTTTGCAAAAATGAAATCCAGGTCTAAGTTATTGTATGCAAATTCTTTGTTTTAGTATCTAGAATATTCCATCCATTGGGTGACAGTATTCAGCTTGTCTGAATATTTAAAACTACACCACCTGGGCCATTACCTGTATTAGTCAGCTGAGTTTGAGCCATACTCAGTACTTTCCTTATTATAATACTCTTTATGATGACAAATCTGTATCACTTCAACTCCATGTATTTTGTTTTACAAGTATGAACACTAAATGGGGCACCTCAGGCCTAAGGAAGGTATAAACAGATGTGTTATGCTGAGGGTTACAGTGTGCATTATTTTCTGACAGCTGAAGGAAGATTTCATTTATGTTTCTGTATCAGAGTGAAAAACAACTGAGAAAGTATTTTTGTCTTTTTTTGGTATCAGAATCCTCTTTAGCTGTCTTTCAACCAAACAACTTGCAAAAAAACAGCAGCTCTTGACAAATTACATTTCTTTTTAGAAATCTGAATAGTAGTATTATAGAATGTACAGCTTTTAAAAATGCCAATAAGTGTTTAAATGTATTTTAGGGAAAAGATGATAATTTTTTCAAAGAAGGCCAGCTTCTTCCAGACAACTTTGTGGCGGCATGTGCTGATAACAAAATGCAAGTTGTTCTCAGAATGCAAGAGGTGAGTGAGTTTGTGCTCCTTTGTAGACACTTGAATCTTTATTAGAAACAGGTAAACCTGTATACACTTCAAAAACTGAATCTGCAAGTTGAAAGTCAGTTGTTGTCAGCCACTGCCTTTGTCAACCTGGGTGTTGTCATGTAGTGTTTCTATGCTGACAGAATGAGATGTCTACATTACAGGTGCAAACTATTCACACACAATAATAATAAAAATAAAAAATAGTTTTATTATTCATCTAAATTGCTGTATATAGTAAATTTCTCTTCTTCTGTAAAGAGGGATGTCTGGCTGCTTTGTACTGGAAGACAAAGAAATCCATACATGAAAACCTGAGCTGCTCACATGTATCCTCTCAAAAGAGAGACCCGGGAGGCAGTTATCAGATTTCCTCTTGAAAATATGACAGTGGAATCGAACCCATTCTCAAGTTTTTGAGACAACTTGATCAGTTACTATATCTGTGGTTGTGTTCCTCTTTAGTCAGCTGCTTTGACTTTGTTAAAAAAATTTTAGTTCTCAAAATTTAGATATGCTGTTTATGATGGCTGCACCTGGCCTATAAGGGTAAGATCATGTACAGACTTCCTGCATAATCTTGGAATTATAGGGTTACTCTGTCAGGAATCATTACCCACTTCTCAAAGGGTGACAAAACTTAAGCTGTTGCCAGTTAACCACGTTAAAGAGGGAATATCAGTTTCATAAAACCTTTGTTTTTCTTTTCCCTCACTAGGGTTATGATCACAGCTACTACTTCATTGCAACCTTTCAAGATGAGCACATCAAATACCATGCTAAATTTCTGAAAAATTGATCAGAAAGAGGATCAACCTGGAAGAAACAGTTCACTATTAAAAGTTTAACTGAAAAAGTTTGTTTACTCTGTACTTGCTAATTTACAGTTAGTGATTCACTGATGATAAAATCAAAAAGATGATATTTTATTATGTCAGTGAAACCAAAAAAAAAAATGATACAATGGGCAAACTGTTGAAATAGTAGGATCAAACTATTCGATTTTGTTCTAATTTTATATTATTGATACAGCAAATGTGTGGGTGGATAGTTCTTAATTATTACCACTACAATATTTAATCCTGACATCCTTGGTAAGTGATCAGTAATTTTTCAGCTCACATCGGAACTGTTATCTAGTTTTGATTATATACATAATTAAAAATTGTGTTAGCAGTAGTTTGGCATTTAGATGGTCTTTCGTAGCTTGTTATCAAGAAAAGTGGTGGTATTACTAGTGTGCTGGATACAAAAGGGAAGACCTGATGTGTAACACTTTTGTTTATTAAGAAATGCATGAAGGTAATGGTTCAAATTAAAGCAGGAGTTAACCATAAATGCCTTCTGATGACGGGTTATCAAATATTTCTTCAAAACCATTTTGTGTATTTATGAGCTGAACAGCAATTTCAAAAAAGTAATTACAAGCTTGTACTTTTTTTTTTATATCTTAGCTTAATAAAGGGTACAAATTTGACTATATCTACGTTATTGTTATAGAAAGTGGGTGTTAATTATTAAAATAACTTTATTCTTATCACAAATTGTTAAAATAATGAAATGTCAGCACTGTGATGGCTCTAAAGTGTAAATGTTGCTAAATCGGTATTTCTGTTACTAGACAACATTTTAGTTTTTATAGAGTCTCATACAATCACCATCCAGGGTTGACAAGGGAGAAAAGGTAGGTGGGCCGGCTGCCCTAATACTCCCAGTTATTCAGATACAGACCTACTGAAGATCTCTTTAGAACTATTCATTTTTTTTTAAATGAGAGAAGCTGAACTGAGTCAGACCCCTTAACCATATCAGTCCAAATGACAAAAATACACTTTCCCGGGGAAATTGTGCATTAGGCACATCTTGGACAAATTTTCTGTATTTCTGCAACCGGCAAACATCAGTCAACATCCCTTAATATGGAAATTAGGAAAAAAGGTAGTTCAGTAGGGAAATCCTTTTGCCTCACTGGCTGGTGAAGAAAAGTGAGATGAAGTCATGCTAGAGGGGTACACCACTCAACTATATCAAGTATTTAAATTTTAAGCACTAAAGAAAGTGGAGATGGGATGTCAGTATCTGCCTGGATGGACGCTCTTTCCTACAACTATTGTGCACGTTATGAGCCCCACTGCAGAAATTGTTTTGACAAAAAAATAAAATAAAAGTTGGTCCATATTTAAGATTCTTTTATAAACTCGAAAAGTGGCATAAACATTTTATCATATTTGAGCGAGTAATAGTCACTTTAACTAGAGAATAAAGAAAACAAGGGAACGTCTACATTTGGTTGAGAAATTGCGAACATTCAACCTTCACACACCCGACATGATTTCTGGCAACGATGTAACATATAGGCTTCATTCCTCTGGCACTGATTACCTTTGGCCCAGGCTGGACACAGGATGTTCTCATCTTTACATCCTGCAAAGAGAGGAGACAAAATTTGATTAGTTTTTTTAGTATTAGACATTTATTGCACTAATTTAGAAAAGGATTTCGAAGAGCAAACAGAAAACAGGTAATTTTTTTTTAAAAATTCAAATTACTGTTGTTGTTACCCTGTCTAAAGGGAGACTACTCCATCATTAGCTGCCACCACAATTTTGACTGAAAAGTCTCCAAGATAAAATGCTAATCACTTTAATTCCTTGACTGACTTTAATAAGCTTTAGTTTTTTTCTGTACTAATTTCTGGAAATTAGAATCTATTCGCATCCCTCTCCTTCCAAATATGGTCAGTCGGTCTTCAATGTCAATGAAGACCAACTAAGTATGAAAATCCTGTTATGAGGTAAAGGAAAACTGATTTGAGACTCACTTCAGAATTTAATAAAAATAAAATTTGGTGAATTGAATTTTTAAGACATTTTTAAAAAAGTAAAAGTTGCGTTCCTCTAATTAAAACGAAATTTCAGATTCTTAAATGTTTGAAGGTTAAACAAAAATTAGAAAATGAAAAGAAATAGTTTGGTTTTTTTTTTTTTAAATGGTATTAATTTTCACACAAAATATAAGATTTAGTTATGGCAGATGAAGAGAGTTGGATACATCACGGGCAGATAAGATACTGGAGATGAGGCTGCACAGAAAACTGGCGGTTCATGAAAAACTCAGATTTGCAAAATGAACCATCTTCTCTATCAATAATACACGTTTTTCGCTGATTTATATATTAGAGTAATAACTAACCTTTTTTAAATTTCAGTAATTAAACAATGCGATTTTAACAGAAAATATCTGTACTTGATTGATTGTCGGAATAATTATCCATTTCACTGTTATCCGATAAAATTTCAAAATTATTTAAAAGTTATTTGTAGGGTTAAAGAAACGCAGGGGCATAATTCTAAGGATTTGGTTCAGTACATATGTAAGAATATTCAGTAATGATTTAAACCTGCTGAAGAAGTTGTTTCCACTCCTTTACAAGCGCCACAAGACTTTTGGCAGTTTTTCTTCATCCAGACCGGGTTCAAATGGCAATGGCCACTTTTTGCCCATGAGTCGCACTCACTTTCTCCATGAATGTTGACACAATCTTCTGTAATGGAAGAAAATCACCATCAATCATAGAAAGAGAAAGGCGAATATCATCCATTCATAAACTCAGGAAATACAGGCAAAGTTAGTGGCTTCGCTTATAGAGCAAAATGGGAGCAGGAAAGTTGGATACACATACATATTAATGCTGCTGTACAAGGAAATAAGAAACCCTCATTGGAATATAGCTTCCTTAATTATCTGTTAACCTTTGTTTGTCACATCTAGAGTGATGCCCTCTGCATCAGGGTGGCACTGCAGTCAAAGAACAGAGTCTCACTGAAGGCTACAACATTTTTTCAAACAAAGAAATTTTGAAATATGAGATCATGAGAACATTGTAGATGTTTTAACACAGTGTTTCACACGTCTAAATCATAATCAGAAAGCAAATGGCCATGTTATAGATCAACAGCCTGCTGTGGATGGGGACTTGGCAGTTCTCGATCTTCTCTGAATTTTCACTCTCAGCTACACAAAGGAGCTGTATTGTAGCAGTGGTAGGCGCCTTAACCTGGTCACCAAGGCTATGTACATTCTCAACTGCTGTGAGATATCCCCAAGATTTCGAAATCATGACAGAATTTTCAAAGAATGGAAGGAGCTTCTAAGTTAACTTACAGAAGGCAACAATGCTGCTAGTGAGACAATAGAAAATCACATGTAAGCAAATACTAAAACATTCCAAACTTTTCTCCATATCCCAGGCTGATTGTTCAATTAGAAAGGTGAAAGTTTTTCATCAAATGTCTTATTTACAGAAAAAAGGTTGAAAGTTAGGAGCCAAAACAATTAACTGAGGTAAATGTGGAATTGTGTTAAAAATTAAACGAAAACCATCTACTGAACGAGGAATCATAAAATCGGGGATGATTCCAAATCAATTGTGTATACATACGGCTGTTAGTCATTTCTGTGGTAGTGGTATCCGTCGTCCCTGCTTCTCTGTAGCTTTTTCTGGTAGTGGTACCGTCTCTGCTGACACACAACCCACAAGCTGCAGCGCAATGTTTTCTCATATAATTAGCTTTTATCCCACATTCGTCATAAGTGGCCCACTTTTCGCATTCCTTATCATCGTACAGATTTTTGCAAGTTCCTAAAACCGAAAAGAAAATCTGAATTTTCATCAGAATAAAATACGACCACAGTTCTGCAAGACTGCTGGAGTATTAAAAGGAATATACCGCTAATTCAGAGACTGGCACTCCGAGAGGGAAAGTAGACACATTACTGCAAACACGATGCAGCACACCATCCTACACGGTAATGGCACACGCTATGGTGATCAGTCTTCTTGATAGGAGAGTTCCAGTGTCAACCACACAATTCGAATTTGAGAAGTATTAAAATTCCCTTGAAATTTATGATAGAGGAGTTATTAAACAAAATGAACTAACTGCAGTTTTTCTCTAAGATAATGAAACAAGGTTCAGATGACTGATGTTTTTTCTTTGGTGCATCCCATACACGACATACCAGGTCAACTAAAAGGTCCATCTCTGCCAAATCAGACTTTCGATGTGACATAAAATCACATTATGTAGTGGTATGAATACAGATGATCTTCCATAACCTGTTTCTATAAACCTTTCATCAAGTAATTGGGATCGAAAAGAATTTAAGTTTATTTATTTCCATCATAATGTACAACAACTTAAGCACCTTTTCTGATGAACTGCAATATATGAAAGCCAAATTACGTTGTCATTTATAATCAATGATAAAGCAGAAATTTCACTTTGATTTTAAGTATCGCCGCATCATCCGCCACCCACACGTAGTTGATAAACGAGCAACATAATTCTTTTATTGTCCTACTACTACTACTACAAGGGAAGCAAAGAAACTCACCATCGTCACACTTCTGACAAGACTTTCGGCAGTTAGTAATCATCCATGTTGGATTTCTGGAACATTCTCCTGCATCAGCCCAGGTCTTACAAGTATCTTCTTTGTGCTTGTCTTTGCAGATAACTAGAGAGTAGTAAAGATGATTTTTAATGTTAACTCAACATCCTCTTAAATACCATTGGGCATTCAAATCAAAATTGGTTGGATACCACTGCAGCGATGCTATCTATTTCCATAGAATCTTATGATTATTATTATTACTATCATTCAAAAGCCAGAATATTTGAGCAAACTGCACTCTGGAACATCTATCTTAGAAAGCAAGTTCAGTTTTATTCCTGAGCCAGTCTAGGTTAGTTCAACGTAGTTCTTTGCAGGAGCATTTTCAGAAGATGGACAAACTAAGATAGCCTGAAGGAAGGTGGAAGAGATCAGCTGTGTGACCAATCAGTGAAGTGACATTGGGGAACAATAACAGGATGTTGACAAGTTGAATGAAAATATCTAAAATTAGCAAATAAAAACCCGATATTTATAGTTGGTGCCTGAATGGGCAGGGCAGGTTCAAATCAAACCCCCTGCAATTGAAACAATAATTCTTAACAAAAGGACCTTACCATCAGCTGATTTTCCAGAATCTGTGTCCGTTATGTTAATATTGCATCCATGACAAGATTTTGGGCAGTTCTTTAGCATCCAGTATTTGTTGATCTGACACTCTCCTTGCTGTGCCCATTCGTCACATTTATCAGAATTCGCATATTTATTTTCACAGTCAGCTGAAACAAAAACACACTTATTCAATAAATGTACCCTGACTTTGAAATTTGGTGAATTAAATTTTTTTGTAATTCATACTCTCTCCATGATTAACATTTCCTTTTCAAATAATAATAATAATAGTACAGTTTAATATTACATTTCAAGTTTTTCTTCCAGTCATTTGTTACAGGCTAACGATAGAAAATAAAGTGATGTAATTCTAGCCATCTACAACACTTAATGATGAGCACTCCGTATTGACGAGGATGCTGCGTCAGTAGAACCACTCTATAAATGCACTCACTTCCTGGAGCTGGAGCATCACTGCAAGCATGACAGGTAAGTCGACAGTTTTGTGCCATCCATTTTTTGTTGGTTATGCAATCATCATTTTCAGCCCAGTCTTTACATTTTATTGTCGGGTAAAAATCCTCGCATGACTTGAAACCTGTGGATTATAAACAAAGTTGCACATTTGTTCACTTTAGCAACTTGAGCAAGGGGATGAGAAGCCTCAGGAGCAAGATCAGATCAATTATGAGCAAAAGGGTGAGAAGAAATCTGGTATTTTGTCTAAAGCAGAACAAATCCTCCAACACATAATAAGAGCATAGCAGCTCTATTGTATGAATTAATTTTTGCTTTAATGAAAAAGTATATTAGTTAAGAAAACTTTCAATTCTGTCAACAGTGATGACAGTGATTAAGAGAGGCTTGTTCCACAAACTTAGAAAACTTACTTCTCCACTTCTTGAGAATCGGATCAATATACTTCCCCAGCCACAGCCAAATAAGTGGCACGAAAACATCTGAAAATTAAAGCAAAACATTAGCTTGAATTATTTTTAGAGGTCATCTCTTGTAAGTCAAAATCAAGAACTGTATCTGCACAGAGTGAATGTTTTCCTTTTTTTTTTTGTTATTTAACCCACATGCACTTGACCCTGGGATTGGTGTGTCTTGGTGTAAAAGTGATATTAATCAGCACTCTTTTCTTATTCTGAAGCTTGGACTGGGAATTATGATTTTAAGGGACACTAACACAGCTCAAAGGTGTCCTACCTAAATATCAATGGAGGAGTTTTTTTAACTAACTTATCCTGAGAGGGTTAATGTCTCCAAAATCATTTCCATTTTTTCTTCTCTTATTCTAATATCTGTATTATTCTTTCTAACCTTAATGTAAATAATGTTTTATTTAAATTATAAAAGTCTGTAACAGCAAATTTAATAAAAAATGAGAATAACTTTACTCAATTTTGAAGAATGTATATTTGACAAACTTCCAAACAGGAAAGATAACAACACAGAGAATCACTGTTAATCATTTTGTAATTTATTCATGGTAAACTTCTAGAAGGAAATTAAAATTTAAAAAAAAAAAAAAAACTTTCATTTTGCTTTGAAAACAACAAAATAAAAAAGATTATTTTACCAGTCAAGAAATTAAATCAAAGGTAAAATGAGGACGATCGAAACAAACACCAGTACACTTGGTTTTGTAATTTCAGGTGTGAAAAACTTTCCAACAGGTGATGTGTACATCCCATCTGGTGCAGACTCACGGTTTTCTTTCCACATTCAGCACACCTCTGCAACCAAAAGAAGTAGTTGAGTCCATTTCCATAAATGGTATCTGGAACTTTTCATCCAGATGTGGTGGTCAGCTTACAAGAGACCTTGCAATCCTCAATGTGCTTTTGTCTGCAACTGTACACATAGGCAATTTTGTCTGGAAGCCAGCTGGTTTGGAAGGCACCATGCGTAAAGCAGGTATTCCTATACACCAGCCAGGTGTTGCTCACCATCACGTCTAGTACAAAAATAAATCCACTACCACCACCACTTTTTTGGTTCAGTCTGTGATGCAATAGCAGCTGACATTTTGATCAAGTCTATTGACCACACCCATGTCCTAGTAGTGTTTGACCCAGTGCTTTAATTCAAACCATATAGGTTTGCCATGTATACATTGCTTTGCACCATGTCACTAAACTCTGCTTACTGATAAATTCTGCTAGGTTGGAAAATACTTTATAAAACACTCATTCAACATCTTGAGTGATACGACTTTAGCAAAACCCATCATTCCCCATCAGATTATCATTGCCATACATGAATATATGAATTAGTTCATCAAATAGATTTTTAATTATTGAACCAAATATGTCTGGGCTTTGCACATAATCTCTCCGTTTTCAGTGCACTGATTGTCTTGCTTTGGCATGTAGCTTGAGATAAACAGAATAGCTAAGAATAAACAAATTTCTTCACAATTGATTTTGAATGAGTGATTTACATTTTGGGAGGCATACTTCTGCGCATATTCAGCAATCTGCTCATCAACCTCATTGTAAAAAAGGTTCAAATAATTCTGCCGGACTTATATTATTTTACAGGAGTTGTTAAGTGTCACCTGACCAATGTCTCTCCCCTCCATATGTAACTGAATTTTTTTTTCCTTTTCCTTGTTGGTTCTAAAGGGGCTTCACTGTCTTCATCATCAGCCTGAATGTAAAAATTTGCTCAGTTTTTTCGTGACAGTGACCGCTTCAACTTCAAATTGAAGCTGTTTTGCTATCTTCAGACGTTGTGCCATCTCCTGGTGGCAGAACACACACACACACGTCTGCAGACATGATACTATTTTGTTTGCTTTTGATGATGTTCAGGACGTTGTGTGGGTGGGGAATAACTTCTGGGGAATAAACTTTGTAGAGTCCGCCGTGTCATTTTAAAATTATGATAACAACAATTGTGTGATAGCGTACATCTAATCTTAGGAAAAAAACGGAACACTGACAATATTTAAAGGTGAGCTACACCCAGAAACAGATATTGTATCCTGCACCACGGAGAAGCTGGGCCATAACAAAGTTCACATCCTTCATCCAGGTATCAGCAGCTGAGAGCAGCATCAGTACCGAAGGAAATTTGATCTTGCATTGATATCTGGTCCACTGTCATAGAACAGGAATGGTTGTGTTTCAGCCTTGCAAGTTGTAGTCCATTTTCAGATCTCGGGTAGTAGTTTGATGCATTAGTTGCACTGTGTTCTTTCAATGCTAACCAGAAGCCGACAGTGGCGATGCACGGCGTAGCACGGAGAGAGAGACGCCATCTTTACCAGCCTCCGTTTATCTCTCTCTCTCATATCCGAACAGAGTAGCGTTAGCTAGCTCGTCGGTAACCCACCGTGAAACCCCGGCGGCATATCAAGTGGACAGAAAAGGGCTACATCTTATGTCGGCCTGGTCCTTTCTTTACGAACAGACTCCGTCCGTCCTCACCTGCGAGGTGGTGAGGTGCAGCCTGTACTGCCGAAACCAAAGACCCCGCTAAGCTGGGACGCCTGGCACCTAGAGCTACACCACTATTACATCCATGAAATAAAGAACGGACAACAGAGGTGAAATACGCGAATAGATGACTGAACTTTACCCGCGTAAAGAAATTCAGTCCTCCAAGAGATATTCAGACGAGAAAAATTTTACCTACCGTCCAAAGCATTCGTACGGATCAGCCATTTTGGCAAAAACAAGGGAAGTAACTACCGTTTATTAAATAAAACCTGGGATCCTGTTTTCTTGTAGACAAGTATAAAGAGAGGTACACTTAGTTTTAAAATATTTAGAGCATTTTATAATAGTATAGTTCATGAATAAACATGATTCTTTTTTTTTTTCAGTTTTTTTTCCAAGTGCTCTACATACAAGGCGCTAGCAGGAAAACTGATTCAAAAAGGACATCTCCAGAAAAACTAGTATTAAAAGAAATGCGAGTGAGTAGAATTTTAAAAAAAAATATTTTTATAAAGTAAAAGAATTGAGACAGAAATTGACAATTATTTTTAAAACGTCCAATATTTCTAACTTAACAGGGTAAATTCCGTATCCGAGAATAAGCCGACTTCCAGTCTTCCCAGCTCCTCTGTAGAATTCCTTCGTGACAGACAAGCGAGCGGGCAGTTATCGTCTACTCCCTTCCTCTTCTAATAGCATCTACCTAACCACTACATACTTGAAGAACTGTAGCCAATTGCAAAGGAATACATACAAATTGAAAGTAGATGTGCTGGCGGACTGCAATCCCAGACATTATACAGTTTCAATTTAGCATCTTATAATTTTATAAAACAAAACAACACCGCATATATTTCAGATTAGAACTTTCGCCAACAGACTTAAGTTCGAAGTAACATTTCGGAAATTAGTAAGAAAAAGATCGATGATTGTGTTACCTGAATTCTTGGCAATGTTTGCTGCTGTTCCACACGCCCCACAGGCTCGTCTACAATTTTCGTTCATGAAGTCCGGGTTTCTTTCGCATTCTCCTTGTCTAGCAAAGATGTAACAGTTCCAGCTTCTCAATTTGTTGAAACAAGAATCTAAAAGATCGCACAAAGTGGACGGAAGTCAGGTTCCGTGGATAAATAAATCGACCGATCACTCGAGCTTTCTAACGATTCAAGGTGTAAAAGTTGAAATTTGGCGTACACTTTATCTTTGTGAGAGACAGGAAGTTCAATTACCATGTTAGACGTATTAACTCTTTCAGAGGTACGCCCGCATATTTACGGAAAGTTGGAGGTATTGGTCCCGACTGGTTAGTCCCGTATTCCTACAGCTGGCGAAACCTTGGAAAGGCATAATTACGGGGTCAATTTGTCAAGATTAAACAAACATATCCCATAAACATACTGGGGCGCATGCGCTTCATAGGGTTAACAATCTGGCAAAAATTCAGAACCCAGCCGGGGAAGTTGCTTCCTTTTAGGGATCAACATAGAGTATTATTGAAGAAATTACTTGGTCAAGATAGCCAACGAAGTTTTGTTAAGGCTGGATCCATCAGTGCACTGACGATGGCCGGCGAGCTAACACCTAGTACTTACCGCTTCTGGTCGTCGTCTTGCCCCGCTGGCAGTCGGTGCTGCCGTCCGGACAAATGCACTGACAGTTTTCATCAACGTATCCATCGCCATCACAGCTGATGTTCTTGTTGCAGCGAGCTGGAGGAAAAGTGAGATCAAGCGGTGTTATTGACAACGTTCTACAAAGGCACTATGCGACAAGCCTGTTTTTAAATATCCCACTAACGTTTGTAATATACTCTTGGTCTTCCAATCTGCGTGTGTTCCGGACGAATCAGAATGAATGTGGAAGTTAATTTTTGAGTTGTACCAGTTGAAACATCGAGTGGAGCGCCGCCACCCAGCAACAGATAGAACAGTAACCACAACTCACGGAAATCATGTGCATAGAAAAGCTATCAATTTATCCATCCCCTGAGCAAGACGCAGCGGAACAAAATGCGAACAGGTTCTCTCCAGAATATAAAATGGGAGGGACCATCTTATGTTAGTTCCAAAAATGAACTGAATTGCATAGTTGTAGATGACTCATTTGCATTTTAGTAACACATTTCAAAAATACATTGATTAATTGATAAGTGACTTGTTTTGTCGTGTGTACATAATGGCATCTATCCATCTACGTTTCTTGGTCCTCTTAGAAAGCCGTTACTTCCGGCGCCCCTGCTCGTGAGAATGCCATCAAAATAGGTTTGTTGTACACCGATAGTACTCGCTATGGCGTTAGTCAATTCAGTTAAACTGGTAGCAAAACTTTAACCCATTTCGTATCCTTTGATCGTTGGATGCATATGACGTCTATCACAGATGATCTGTTTTGAATTAGCAATAAAAGTAACAATTCATTTGTGAAAATACTTAACTACTGAAGATATTAATCTGCCAGGATTCGTTTTATTTGTGTTTTGGGGCTTCTTAAAGATAATTTTGAGAGAGTTCTATTCTATGACGTATACTTGTGCAAAACAAATTCAAATGCTGCAAGGTCGATACCTGAACAATTGTACATCAAGTTGACAATTTTCACATCACTAAATGACAGTTCTTTGCGCCAAACTGTGCCAATGGGATCTTCTTCCGTCGAATCTTTAGCCTGAATTGTTATTGATTTCCCGTCTTTTGAAAATGCCTAAAAAAGTGAAAGTAGATACATTAACAAACTGCAATCTCAGCCTGTAGCCAAGTCTTAGCCGAGAAGGAGATTCTCAACTTATAATCTTCACCACCAGCCATTGGGGGATTAAATAATAATCTTTTTAAAGAACTACGTGACTTTTGTATATGTATGCTTTCAGTATCTCAAGATAATGAAAACGATCATACTTGTGACAAACGTACTAACTCAGTTACAGATACTGCAGTGAATTCTATAGCAAAACATCAACGTGACTTTTCTACAACAAATATAAACAATAGAACGTCAGGGAAACCGAGTGTTTAGCTAGAGTCAAGAATCTGACGAATTAGTGATGAGAACAGGTATTTCTGTTACCTTGAAATCACGTTGACAGAGCCATCAAATCTTTGTTCTCACAGCATAAAGATTAATTTTACTTGTGACTTCCAAACGTGGAATACTAAACGGTGAGGAAGCTTTGTTTGTTTCAAGTGAGATAAATAAGCAGATCGTACCTTCATGCCATAATGCATCACAGACACCAGCTCGTAAGGTACCTTTAGCTGATTGACTTCGCTGCGTGTGTACGTCTTGAACCAGATCCTCATAACGGGAGACACGTTGTTCCACAGTATTTTGATGTAATTATCTCTGTTTGGCAGCTGGTGTTCATGCACTAGACCTATAGCGTGGCCCATCTCGTGTAGATATAACCCTTTCTGGAAAACAAACGAAAACTGTCTGAAACAACACAACAGAATAAAATTGCACTATTTCATAAAAATTCGGCAAGATACTTTGTCTGATTAACTACCATTCGTTAGAAAACCTGTTTAATGATTTCTCCCCTTAGCACAAGTTAGTTAAGCAATAAATATTATTTTTGATTAACTAACAACCTGTCGATAAATTAAATCCAACACCAATAAAAAATTATATATAGCACTTCCTTATCTTTACCATAATTATTTTAAATGGATGTTTAACTTAATCAGGCAGATATTAGTAAAAGATCTCCAGTGCTCACCTACTGCGTTGGTCCCGTGGCAGGTGTGACCCCTACTTCACCTGTTTTGTCTTCAGAATGCTCACCTAGCTTGTTTTCTAATATGTTTGTGGAAGGTGGAAACACTTTACATTAGTATCCTACGACGATAGAGTTGTTTTAGTAAAATCGTTAGTGGCTAGAAAAGCTGCATCGATAAACCTTCTCATCTGGAGATCGAGTATAAGACATGATGTCTTCCCGTCTTTTTGTAATAACCAATCGAAAGTAACAAAGGTACATTCTCTCAGCTGGATTTGTGTGAAAATAGAAAAGAAAGAGTTAATTTTTGCCCGATTTTATATTTTGATGTTCTCAGTTTGTCTTCGTGAATCTTTCTTTGACTTAAGAATCTGTGAACTGCATCCATTAGTCTTGGTGCCAAGCGAGTTACCATGCCCACGGCCGTGTTGGTCTGAACTTTTATAATACAGGGAACCCGTTCAGGGGCTAGCTGTTACAGTGCCAGTAATTTCTAATTATTCATACGTATGACCTATAATCGACGTCATATGTTCAGGTAAAGATGAGTTATAATCGAGCTTAATAAAGGTCAAATCACATGACGTCGATTAAATCTTCCCTACGTTTAGCTGAGAATTACTAGTCTAGAAACAACTTGACCGTGCAAAAACTAGCCCCGGTCTGCCCGACTCAAAAAAAAATGCTTGTTCTTTTTAAATTTTGTTACTCAGAAAATGTGTAAAAATTCTAATTAGCCCGACGCGAGCCAGTGCAAGATGAGCTCAGCATTTTTAAATTCATGTATAAGACGCCAAGCTGTTTCACTTCGATTTCTGTGTACGCTACCAGCGTTTACTTTTGATTCGACCGAGCAACTATTCGTACCCATCGGCATCCATTTTTGTCCAGATACAGAGGCTGGTATCCGCCCACCATGCCCAGCTGTGAACTGCAGCTGAAATTAAAAGTAGAATTAAAGCTGGTTTTTCTTACAATTGAGGAGAACTAATACTTCTGACATTGGTAATACAAACAGAGTGGCCATACCGTGGGGCGGGGAGATATACTGGAACTCCGTTGCATGTAAATTTGTTCACAAATAATAAGTAACTAAATTAAGGAGCAATTTTCAGCTTTTTCTCAAAAACTTGGGAGCCCGAGCAGACTGAAAGGGAGCCGAATTTTTCAACTGATACACTCGACTTACCCATCTCCGTTCTTGAAGTGGACGACATTTCGTTCGGTGCCCTCTGCTTTCGTAAATTTCAGGCAGGTGTATCTTTCCCACTCTGTGATGGCTCTCTTCATGAAGTATTGCTCCTTGATTTCTGTCAGGTGAGTAATTAGAAAACGTTAGCTTTCTTCGATAGACCGGGGCAATGTCCGCAAACAATTTAATTCCCGACCATCTGTGTAAGGTGCAAATGAGCCATACCTTTGGTTCAGTTCGAAAATTTAAAGATTAAAAGGCTTTTTGAGGAAACCGTTTTATAATAATCAGCTCTTTAAAAAAAAAAAGCTTTAAATTTGTGAAAATTTCTGAAGACTTTTGAATTAATGCTTCCGCCGCACGATCTCTCACGGCTTTTATACCTTTTATTAGTAAAAGTTGATATACTCAGAATGCATTTGAGATGCAATCAATTGTTACAACTTCTGTTAGAGTTCATGGGAATACGGTCATGTTATAAACTCTCCTTCTTGGACTCGCTTGCGTTGAAATGAATATTCTGGAATAATAAATCGTTTAAAACGGCTGATTTTCAATATTTCATAAAACAGATATTTTGCTTTTATTTTACTTTTCATTTGTATCGGTACGAAACTCCCTAACTTTGCTAAAGAGTAATTATTTATGCATAAAATAACAATTTATTCTTTAAATATACTTACCAAAATCACCTTCTTCAAATAAGTAATGAACTTGACCCTTTGGCCATCGGTATACGGTGTTACGGACAGCTTTTCTCTTTGTCCTCCGAGTCATGTCGCTACGAATATAGATAACGTGAATAATATGTAAGTACTAAATATGTAACGGAAAAAAATGATTAGTTTATGAAGACGTAATATGAATATGGTAAAACCGTTAACCTTTTTGGCGGCTCATATAGGTTGTTGAACTGATCAATGGTTAACATCATGTCTAGTTCAGCAAGGACTTTTCCATCTGTCGAAATTAATTTGTTAGATGCCACTGAAACAGAAAAAACTTTGCGATTATCATCTATTTTCTCTTATTCTCTATCTTCTTATAAACGTTTTTCATGAACATAGATCATCATTAACTGGGTCATGATTTACAAAGTGTTAAAATTTTGTCATGTTCAGAAGAAATAAACAGTCTTGATTTTTTAATTTATTGCTTGTAGGCAACTGCTTTGCCATTTGTAATTCCAATCAAAAGTGAATTAGCTCTATTTATTTAAAATACTTCAAATAATTAATCTTCATTAAGAACAACTGTAGGTTGTTTTCTTTCAACATTTTCCATTTTTGTGTGTGAATCGAAAAGTTGTTCTATTTTCTCAAAAAGATAATTAACCCTAAAAAATAAAGAAGAAATACATCGAACCAAAATTCTCAATCACCTACATTGGGCTGCACTACCAGTACAGCATATGTCGTGTACGTTGGCTCCTCTTGGTCGTACAAGTTTTTTTTTTCACTTTTTTTACCTTTAGTTAGTCCAAGAATTTCAAATTATTAAAAGCCTCCTAAATTCAGATGATTCTGAATATGTAAAATTCGTGCCAATCTTCAAAAGATTGGAAACATTTGAAAGAATCCGCAGGTTTTACGCTTACCGTCAATGCCACCCAATGCTTTGGTGATGAGTTGATCAATAGTGAGATTTGTAAAGGGCTCCTGGCCTGAAAGTCCGTACGGAAGAGTAGACGGATCAGTTCTCAGGCTCGATGGCATCGGCTGACCACAGCATATTGTGTTGAATAAAAGGAGCTAGAAGACAGACAATTCCGTAGAAAACGTGAGGAAGAGAATACGGTCTGCGAAAAGTGCGGACTATCGAGGAGACAAATTTAAAACACGGAGCTTGTACCATACTAGCAGGGTATTGGCGAACTCAATTAATCAATCTAGATCCTTTTGGACAGCATCGATGAATATCGCAGTAGAATGGAAGCGCACAATTCGTCAGGATCCAACATACAGTCCGTGGGAAATGCTGAACTATTCAAATCGAGGCCAAAAACTTCCAGTGATGGGACCTGTGTTTCATTGATGTTCATAGCTAAGCTGAGTTTTATAGAAAACTGGATTCTCTCGAGTTCTAAAAGTTTTTCTAAAATTGTATAATGGTCGTTTCAGCTGTCTTGTTTAGGAATCTGAAACGAGTACCTGACGGATATGGGGTCGTCTTATAAGATGATGACAAACCTGTTGCAAGCTACTAAACGAATTTTTATTGTTGGTTTTCAAAGTTATACCGTGTAAGATTTCAAAACTTTTCGTTGATGGCTTTCAAGCGGCCTTCAAGGCAGATAAGTGGTAGCTCAAAACCTTGCCCCAATTCTGAAGAAGCTGCACCCAAAATTTGTTGCATCTAGGTGTTACAGTTCGGCCTCGAGAGAGTAACAAACAAACACTTGGAAAATACGTATTTCAGACGTACTCTATTATCTCCTGGAAGTGAAACCGGAACGTCATCTCATGACTATGGGCGGGAGCCGAGGACTTGGCTTTGCAAAGTTAAAGCCCAGCTGACCTTCTTCTCATTCGTGTGCAGTCGTCTGAAAGGTGATAGCAGCTTTATATCTTTCCTTCCCAGTCTGCTGCAGGTTATCGTAAAGCGGACATACTTCTTATGTTCAGCTGCTCACCATGGCGAGTTAGAACAGCGGGGAAATACTTCACGACCCTCAGGGGAATTCTAAAACACCCAAACCGGTCATCGTTTGAATAGACTGACACCAGACTTCCACTGCAGTTTTCTGAAGCGATTACGCAAGTCTTCTGGGCCTCTAGAGATGTTCGAGAATCCGAGTTATAAATAGCATCATTGAAGAATGCATAAACACGAAATTTAAATTCGATTACAGTTAAAGAAATATAGAAACTGGATTGAAATACTCAATAAGATCGGATGTGTACATCGTACATCTATTCACAGCGAACTAAAATGAAGTATACAATCCGCCTGATACATGAAGTCTGGGTCCTATCCTTCTGCTAACCCCCCACCGACCAGATTTGTTCCTTTCCGACTGCTATCAGAATATGTTACGATATTTCCACCCATTTAATCGAAATTTGATTATTTGTACTTTTTTCGTGGTACAAGAGCAGAAAAATTGCTAAGTTAAAGCGACATCGATCTATCTGTGAAGAAATCTTACCTGAAGTACAACAGCTCCAACTGCTTTTCCTTTGTTCAGCATCTTTCGACGATCGTCGTTTGTTGGTTTTCAAAGCTCATCTGATTCCTGGAGCTACATCTGTCGTATATTATAGCTGTTGGCTCTGAGCCCAACCCACTTCCGTTTGATTGACGGCTAAGCAGACCAGCGTCGTTCGGACGAATCAGCTGACTGTACCATCGAACACAGAACCGTCATTGGACAACACGACGCAAAACTCAGACCGGAAACCTGTTTTGACACAATTTGCTTTTTTTTTTTAAAAAAAAATAACTACCGTGGAAAGAAATATTAACCGAGCAAACAACTCTCTCATTTCTTTCTGGAATAATTACTCTTCTTTAAATGTATTAAGTTTATGGTAAACAATAATTAGAAAAGATACATCTATCCCATTATTTCTCTGACTTCTCCTTACACTCCAGACGAAGTCGTTACAACTATAAATGTTTATCGATGCTAAAATATCTATCCAGCTCTTTACTTAATTTTGCCAAACAGATTCTTTGACACCGTCTAAATAACATCGGCAGTTAGTTTTAGCATCCAGGAATGTTCTCCTGAGATCAGCCTGGTTTGTTATCCGTGCACCTTTCATCAGTTTATTGGCTTAGAAAACACAAACTTATTTTTAATTGCTTTAGTGCATCCTTATGTGAGAGAATTTAAACATTTTTCCTATTTGCTTCGTTTTGATTTTCTTTATTCTGTTACTAAACTTAATTTCTGACAAAAGGACAACAAGGAACGAATAACGAATACAATGGGCAGACGGCAGGAGAGATTGTATCCGTTTCATTCTCCACTTAAGTGTGTAGAAAAGCTGGCATCACCATCCTTGAATACTTCTATATCCTTCTTTATTTGAGAACAAATTGTGTCAGTTTTGTTCTTGTAGTTGATATTTATCGCTTCAGCCATTACGGCTAAAATATGGACGATACCCGTCAGGTTTCCTTACTTCCCTAACAGCCGATAAGACTGAGAATTCAGTTTTTCCTTCCTCGAGTAATTCTCAATTTTCCCACCACATTTCTGTTGGACGAGAACAACGGTTTATGACTGACGAAAGTCTTTCCCTCACAGACTGCATTAGGAACGTCATCTGCTTCGTCTTTCAGCCCCTAATCTAATACAAGAATACCAATAATACTTGGCCAGACGATTCGCAGGTTTTACTATGCATACCAGACCAGTTCCTCCTCCTCTTTTTGTTTGTTGCTATTACAATAGGACATTTTAAAGCTAAATCCAAGGGAATCCTTCTGGAAGAGACAACCGGAACCATTGTAATACGGGTAAGTTGCTAGCAGAAATTCATAACAAAACGCTTAGATTAAGCTTTTATCGACGCCTATGGCGCAGCCATATGTTTGCCTCGAAAATACTAGTGCCGTGCCAACCTAACATGTAACAAGTAGTTTATCATGTTAACTATGCGGCTAATTATGAATTACTGGTGCTGTATGAACTAGACTATGGCCCAATCTATGAGTACGGTTAGGAATTACTGGTGCTGTATGAACTAGACTATGGCCTAATCTATGAGTACGGTTAGGAATTACTGGTGCTGTATGAACTAGACTATGGCCTAATCTATGAGTACAGTTAGGAATTACTGGTGCTGTATGAACTAGACTATGGCCTAATCTATGAGTACGGTTAGGAATTACTGGTGCTGTATGAACTAGACTATGGCCTAATCTATGAGTACGGTTAGGAATTACTGGTGCTGTATGAACTAGACTATGGCCTAATCTATGAGTACGGTTAGGAATCACTGGTGCTGATACAACTTACCCTTGTAACAATTTTTCAATAAACGTATCGTGGTTATAGTCGTGTTATCAGTGCTGTCACAACTTACCTGCCAAATAGTCTGTATTCTCATCTTCACTTTTGCTTGGGGACTAACCAGGAACAGACCTCTGTAGCAACTAAACTTTGGCCTCGCTTATATATTTAATTGGGTATGAATGACGTTGCAATTATTTAAATGCATAAATGAAGAAATGTTTAACTCGGAGCTATTAGGATGCTTGCTTGGGTTACCGTAACCCTTCCAGTCCATTCAGGAAGGAATCTACCGAAAATCCCTACTAGACCTTTTTATTTTTTTACAATCTGGGAGAAAAATATCGCGGATTTCTGGTGAAGCGTAGCCAGGAGTCGATCCTCTGATTGGCCTCAGTGTTTGCGGCCCAGCAGGCTTCGACCAAGGGAGAAGAACCCCCATATAATGGAGTGTTTTTAAGAAGAAAATTTTAATACTGCAATGCCTCTCTAATATTAATCAGGAATAAACTGGGAAATGCATTTATTTAAGTAATCGGATTGCTTCAGAAAACAATTATTAATTTCCAGGTAAAAAGAAACACTGATTCTGAGCACTAACCGGATGTTTTACGTAATATTTAAAAGAAGTATTACAATCTCTTCTGACCATTTCTAAAAAAAAAAAAAACGTTCTACTGTAGAAAAAAAGCAGTAATTCGTAACTTCTAGCTAAAATTCTTTAAGATGATAACTTACTTTTAAAAAAAAAAAAAGAAAAGAAAAGGAAAGGATAGGGGACGAGTGATCCTAAACTTCGTATACTATCTATCAAAGTTCAAGACGAATTACGAGAAGCGAAGTAGATGAACGATGTGACAAAAGTGTGTTTCTGTCAGTTCACAAATGGATTGGGGGGGTGCGGACTTTTGCTTAAACCACTGATATTTTTCCAACCTGGTTGTACACGTTGAAAGGTATGTCTCAGACAGATTTATTGAATTCCTGCAACTGGAAAACATCTGAACTTAGCTGTCTGAAAGGCATCATGGTTAACTGTATCATCTCACTGCAGGAGGTTGGCGTCGCTTTAATACGGAAATTAGAAAACGGGTAGAGTAGATCGGGTGAGTCTGCATTTAGCAGAGAAATCCCAATTGGAGCCCTTCATTTTTGGATGTTGGAGAAATCCCACATGGCTGGCCGGCGACAACTGAGACGAAGCCATGCTAGAGAGGTATCTTAAACTGACGCAGTCCTGACCAAGATTCAAGGTGTATAATCAGCAGTCTAACTACCGGATTACGGCACCACCCAACTGTATCTTCATATCCTTATGTAGAATATCCATTGCTAAATTTTACACCATTTTGCGGCGTAAAACACCAACAATATTTCAGTTCATTTTGTTTTTTTCCTTAAGGAAGGTGAAGTTAGATTGGTTTTGTATCTGTATTGATTGACAGATGTCAGGGCAGCCAAAAGCACCAGTGTCTCTACCTGTACCATCTAACCTACAACAACATGTTCGGGCTTTATGAGCCCCGCTGTAGAATTGGCTTTGAAAGAAAAGAAAAGAAACAAAACAAAAAGCTGATCAATATATGAGATATTTTTTTATTTATAAAAGAACCCTGAAAACTCAGAAAGTTGACTCAACACTTTATCATACCATTTGTATGATTAAGCGAGTAATAGTCACTTTAGAACGTCTACATTTGGTCGAGAAATTGAGAACATTCAACCTTCGCACACCCGACACGATTTCTGGCAATGACGTAACATATAGGCTTCGTTCTTCTGGCACTGATTACCTTTGGCCCAGGCTGGACACAGGATGCTTTCATCTTTACATCCTGCGAATAGACGAGACAAAATTTGATTAGTTTTTTTTTTTTTTTTTTCAGTATTAGACCTTTAAATATTTATTGCCCTAATTTAGAAGAGCAAACAGAAAACAGGTTATTTTTTTTTTAAAAATTCAAATTACCCATATTGGAGAAAATTTCAAAATACTGTTGTTGTTGTTGTTGTTGTTACCCTGTCTAAAGGGAGACTACTCCATCATTAGCTGATTACCTACCACCACAATTTTGACTGAAAAGTCTCCAAGATAAAATGCTAATCACTTTAATTCCTTGACTTAAATTAAAGCTTATTAAAGTTTTTCTGTACTAATTTCTGAAAATTAGAATCTATTTGCTTCCCTCTCCTTCCATATATGGTCAGTCGGTCTTCAATGGCAATGAAGTGTCGATAAGTATGACAATCCTGTTAATTTCTTTGAAAGATTTTATTAGAAATCCCACCAAGTATCTAATTTACTTATATTTTAGAATTCTTTACATAAACAATTTGATTCTCGTTGCTCCTCTCCGGTAGCATAATTCGTCTAATACTAGTGCGGATCAAATAGTACTCTGCAGGGTACCATTAACTTGGAGCTATCTTCTATGAATGCAGAGAACGTCAAGAGCAGAGTTAATTGGTGTCTTAATCCTACACAAGACAACTTCAGTTTGAATTAGAAAAGCTCTATTCGAACAATGGCTGACAAAGGACTAAACTCCACAACAGGGAAAAATGAAGCAAGCATGTTCCATGTTGCGTGATACAGCAGAGAAGTATCAGAACTACTGTGTCAGTTGAATGAAGGAGGAAAATTGGCATTATGTGCCATCCATGATCCAAGACGGACAAGGGGGGGGGGTAATTTTTCCACGTTATACAGCGGTTAGGTGTAGCTCACCATTGCAGTTCTTACACGACAACTTGCAGTATCGGAGCATGTATCCTGGATTCATCTCGCACGCCCTATGCCGACTCCATCCAACACACGAGCTCTTGCTGTCGATACACATTTCTAAGGACAAGAAAAACAGAAAAACCGATTTCAGATTCACTTTAGAATTTAATAAAAAATAAAATAGTTTTTGATTTGCTTTTTTAACAATTTGCAAACGAAACATGAGATTTAGTTACGGCAGATGAAGAGAGTTGGATACATCACGGGCAGATAAGATACTGGAGATGAGGCTGCACAGAAAACTGGCGGTTCATGAAAAACTCAGATTTGCAAAATGAACCATCTTCTCTATCAATAATACACGTTTTTCGCTGATTTACATATTAGAGTAATAACTAACCTTTTTTAAATTTCAGTAATTAAACAATGCGATTTTAACAGAAAATATCTGTACTTGATTGATTGTCGGAATAATTATCCATTTCACTGTTATCCGATAAAATTTCAAAATTATTTAAAAGTTATTTGTAGGGTTAAAGAAACGCAGGGGCATAATTCTAAGGATTTGGTTCAGTACATATGTAAGAATATTCAGTAATGATTTAAACCTGCTGAAGAAGTCGTTTCCACTCCTTTACAAGCGCCACAAGACTTTTGGCAGTTTTTCTTCATCCAGACCGGGTTCAATTGGCAATGGCCATTCTTTGCCCATGAGTCGCACTCACTTTCTCCATGAATGTTGACACAATCTTCTGTAATGGAAGAAAATCACCATCAATCATAGAAAGAGAAAGGTGAATATCATCCATTCATAAACTCAGGAAATACAGGCAAAGTTAGTGGCTTCGCTTATAGAGCAAAATGGGAGCAGGAAAGTTGGATACACATACATATTAATGCTGCTGTACAAGGAAATAAGAAACCCTCATTGGAATATAGCTTCCTTAATTATCTGTTAACCTTTGTTTGTCACATCTGGATTGATGCCCTCCGCAGCAGGGTGGCAATGCAGTCAAAGAACAGAGTCTCACTGAAGGCTACAACATTTTTTCAAACAAAGAAATTTTGAAATATGAACACTAAAAGTGTTTCACACGTCTAAACCATAATTAGGAAGCAAATGGCCATGTTATAGATCAACAGCCTGCTGTGGAAGAGGACTTGGCAGTTTTTGATCTTCTCTAAGAGTACATCTGTCTGAACTTTCACTCTCAGCTACACAAAGGAGTTGTATTGTAGCAGTGGTAGGTGCCTTAACCACTGCTTCAGACACCCCAAGTGTACCCGGGTAACTTGGTCACCAAGGCTATGTACATTCTCAACTGCTGTGAGATATCCCCAAGATTTCGAAATCATGACAGAATTTTCAAAGAATGGAAGGAGCTTCTAAGTTAACTTACAGAAGGCAACAATGCTGCTAGTGAGACAATAGAAAATCACATGTAAGCAAATACTAAAACATTCCAAACTTTTCTCCATATCCCAGGCTGATTGTTCAATTAGAAAGGTGAAAGTTTTTCATCAAATGTCTTATTTACAGAAAAAAGGTTGAAAGTTAGGAGCCAAAACAATTAACTGAGGTAAATGTGGAATTGTGTTAAAAATTAAACGAAAACCATCTACTGAACGAGGAATCATAAAATCGGGGATGATTCCAAATCAATTGTGTATACATACGGCTGTTAGTCATTTCTGTGGTAGTGGTATCCGTCGTCCCTGCTTCTCTGTAGCTTTTTCTGGTAGTGGTACCGTCTCTGCTGACACACAACCCACAAGCTGCAGCGCAATGTTTTCTCATATAATTAGCTTTTATCTCACATTCGTCATAAGTGGCCCACTTTTCGCATTCCTTATCATCGTACAGATTTTTGCAAGTTCCTAAAACCGAAAAGAAAATCTGAATTTTCATCAGAATAAAATACGACCACAGTTCTGCAAGACTGCTGGAGTATTAAAAGGAATATACCGCTAATTCAGAGACTGGCACTCCGAGAGGGAAAGTAGACACATTACTGCAAACACGATGCAGCACACCATCCTACACGGTAATGGCACACGCTATGGTGATCAGTCTTCTTGACAGGAGAGTTCCAGTGTCAACCACACAATTCGAATTTGAGAAGTATTAAAATTCCCTTGAAATTTATGATAGAGGAGTTATTAAACAAAATGAACTAACTGCAGTTTTTCTCTAAGATAATGAAACAAGGTTCAGATGACTGATGTTTTTTCTTTGGTGCATCCCATACACGACATACCAGGTCAACTAAAAGGTCCATCTCTGCCAAATCAGACTTTCGATGTGACATAAAATCACATTATGTAGTGGTATGAATACAGATGATCTTCCATAACCTGTTTCTATAAACCTTTCATCAAGTAATTGGGATCATTATGAAAAGAATTTAAGTTTATTTATTTCCATCATAATGTACAACAACTTAAGCACCTTTTCTGATGAACTGCAATATATGAAAGCCAAATTACGTTGTCATTTATAATCAATGATAAAGCAGAAATTTCACTTTGATTTTAAGTATCGCCGCATCATCCGCCACCCACACGTAGTTGATAAACGAGCAACATAATTCTTTTATTGTCCTACTACTACTACAAGGGAAGCAAAGAAACTCACCATCGTCACACTTCTGACAAGACTTTCGGCAGTTAGTAATCATCCATGTTGGATTTCTGGAACATTCTCCTGCATCAGCCCAGGTCTTACAAGTATCTTCTTTGTGCTTGTCTTTGCAGATAACTAGAGAGTAGTAAAGATGATTTTTAATGTTAACTCAACATCCTCTTAAATACCATTGGGCATTCAAATCAAAATTGGTTGGATACCACTGCAGCGATGCTATCTATTTCCATAGAATCTTATGATTATTATTATTACTATCATTCAAAAGCCAGAATATTTGAGCAAACTGCACTCTGGAACATCTATCTTAGAAAGCAAGTTCAGTTTTATTCCTGAGCCAGTCTAGGTTAGTTCAACGTAGTTCTTTGCAGGAGCATTTTCAGAAGATGGACAAACTAAGATAGCCTGAAGGAAGGTGGAAGAGATCAGCTGTGTGACCAATCAGTGAAGTGACATTGGGGAACAATAACAGGATGTTGACAAGTTGAATGAAAATATCTAAAATTAGCAAATAAAAACCCGATATTTATAGTTGGTGCCTGAATGGGCAGGGCAGGTTCAAATCAAACCCCCTGCAATTGAAACAATAATTCTTAACAAAAGGACCTTACCATCAGCTGATTTTCCAGAATCTGTGTCCGTTATGTTAATATTGCATCCATGACAAGATTTTGGGCAGTTCTTTAGCATCCAGTATTTGTTGATCTGACACTCTCCTTGCTGTGCCCATTCGTCACATTTATCAGAATTCGCATATTTATTTTCACAGTCAGCTGAAACAAAAACACACTTATTCAATAAATGTACCCTGACTTTGAAATTTGGTGAATTAAATTTTTTTGTAATTCATACTCTCTCCATGATTAACATTTCCTTTTCAAATAATAATAATAATAGTACAGTTTAATATTACATTTCAAGTTTTTCTTCCAGTCATTTGTTACAGGCTAACGATAGAAAATAAAGTGATGTAATTCTAGCCATCTACAACACTTAATGATGAGCACTCCGTATTGACGAGGATGCTGCGTCAGTAGAACCACTCTATAAATGCACTCACTTCCTGGAGCTGGAGCATCACTGCAAGCATGACAGGTAAGTCGACAGTTTTGTGCCATCCATTTTTTGTTGGTTATGCAATCATCATTTTCAGCCCAGTCTTTACATTTTATTGTCGGGTAAAAATCCTCGCATGACTTGAAACCTGTGGATTATAAACAAAGTTGCACATTTGTTCACTTTAGCAACTTGAGCAAGGGGATGAGAAGCCTCAGGAGCAAGATCAGATCAATTATGAGCAAAAGGGTGAGAAGAAATCTGGTATTTTGTCTAAAGCAGAACAAATCCTCCAACACATAATAAGAGCATAGCAGCTCTATTGTATGAATTAATTTTTGCTTTAATGAAAAAGTATATTAGTTAAGAAAACTTTCAATTCTGTCAACAGTGATGACAGTGATTAAGAGAGGCTTGTTCCACAAACTTAGAAAACTTACTTCTCCACTTCTTGAGAATCGGATCAATATACTTCCCCAGCCACAGCCAAATAAGTGGCACGAAAACATCTGAAAATTAAAGCAAAACATTAGCTTGAATTATTTTTAGAGGTCATCTCTTGTAAGTCAAAATCAAGAACTGTATCTGCACAGAGTGAATGTTTTCCTTTTTTTTTTTGTTATTTAACCCACATGCACTTGACCCTGGGATTGGTGTGTCTTGGTGTAAAAGTGATATTAATCAGCACTCTTTTCTTATTCTGAAGCTTGGACTGGGAATTATGATTTTAAGGGACACTAACACAGCTCAAAGGTGTCCTACCTAAATATCAATGGAGGAGTTTTTTTAACTAACTTATCCTGAGAGGGTTAATGTCTCCAAAATCATTTCCATTTTTTCTTCTCTTATTCTAATATCTGTATTATTCTTTCTAACCTTAATGTAAATAATGTTTTATTTAAATTATAAAAGTCTGTAACAGCAAATTTAATAAAAAATGAGAATAACTTTACTCAATTTTGAAGAATGTATATTTGACAAACTTCCAAACAGGAAAGATAACAACACAGAGAATCACTGTTAATCATTTTGTAATTTATTCATGGTAAACTTCTAGAAGGAAATTAAAATTTAAAAAAAAAAAAAAAACTTTCATTTTGCTTTGAAAACAACAAAATAAAAAAGATTATTTTACCAGTCAAGAAATTAAATCAAAGGTAAAATGAGGACGATCGAAACAAACACCAGTACACTTGGTTTTGTAATTTCAGGTGTGAAAAACTTTCCAACAGGTGATGTGTACATCCCATCTGGTGCAGACTCACGGTTTTCTTTCCACATTCAGCACACCTCTGCAACCAAAAGAAGTAGTTGAGTCCATTTCCATAAATGGTATCTGGAACTTTTCATCCAGATGTGGTGGTCAGCTTACAAGAGACCTTGCAATCCTCAATGTGCTTTTGTCTGCAACTGTACACATAGGCAATTTTGTCTGGAAGCCAGCTGGTTTGGAAGGCACCATGCGTAAAGCAGGTATTCCTATACACCAGCCAGGTGTTGCTCACCATCACGTCTAGTACAAAAATAAATCCACTACCACCACCACTTTTTTGGTTCAGTCTGTGATGCAATAGCAGCTGACATTTTGATCAAGTCTATTGACCACACCCATGTCCTAGTAGTGTTTGACCCAGTGCTTTAATTCAAACCATATAGGTTTGCCATGTATACATTGCTTTGCACCATGTCACTAAACTCTGCTTACTGATAAATTCTGCTAGGTTGGAAAATACTTTATAAAACACTCATTCAACATCTTGAGTGATACGACTTTAGCAAAACCCATCATTCCCCATCAGATTATCATTGCCATACATGAATATATGAATTAGTTCATCAAATAGATTTTTAATTATTGAACCAAATATGTCTGGGCTTTGCACATAATCTCTCCGTTTTCAGTGCACTGATTGTCTTGCTTTGGCATGTAGCTTGAGATAAACAGAATAGCTAAGAATAAACAAATTTCTTCACAATTGATTTTGAATGAGTGATTTACATTTTGGGAGGCATACTTCTGCGCATATTCAGCAATCTGCTCATCAACCTCATTGTAAAAAAGGTTCAAATAATTCTGCCGGACTTATATTATTTTACAGGAGTTGTTAAGTGTCACCTGACCAATGTCTCTCCCCTCCATATGTAACTGAATTTTTTTTTCCTTTTCCTTGTTTGTTCTAAAGGGGCTTCACTGTCTTCTTTGCTGGTTTCATCATCAGCCTGAATGTAAAAATTTGCTCAGTTTTTTCGTGACAGTGACCGCTTCAACTTCAAATTGAAGCTGTTTTGCTATCTTCAGACGTTGTGCCATCTCCTGGTGGCAGAACACACACACACACGTCTGCAGACATGATACTATTTTGTTTGCTTTTGATGATGTTCAGGACGTTGTGTGGGTGGGGAATAACTTCTGGGGAATAAACTTTGTAGAGTCCGCCGTGTCATTTTAAAATTATGATAACAACAATTGTGTGATAGCGTACATCTAATCTTAGGAAAAAAATGGAACACTGACAATATTTAAAGGTGAGCTACACCCAGAAACAGATATTGTATCCTGCACCACGGAGAAGCTGGGCCATAACAAAGTTCACATCCTTCATCCAGGTATCAGCAGCTGAGAGCAGCATCAGTACCGAAGGAAATTTGATCTTGCATTGATATCTGGTCCACTGTCATAGAACAGGAATGGTTGTGTTTCAGCCTTGCAAGTTGTAGTCCATTTTCAGATCTCGGGTAGTAGTTTGATGCATTAGTTGCACTGTGTTCTTTCAATGCTAACCAGAAGCCGACAGTGGCGATGCACGGCGTAGCACGGAGAGAGAGACGCCATCTTTACCAGCCTCCGTTTATCTCTCTCTCTCATATCCGAACAGAGTAGCGTTAGCTAGCTCGTCGGTAACCCACCGTGAAACCCCGGCGGCATATCAAGTGGACAGAAAAGGGCTACATCTTATGTCGGCCTGGTCCTTTCTTTACGAACAGACTCCGTCCGTCCTCACCTGCGAGGTGGTGAGGTGCAGCCTGTACTGCCGAAACCAAAGACCCCGCTAAGCTGGGACGCCTGGCACCTAGAGCTACACCACTATTACATCCATGAAATAAAGAACGGACAACAGAGGTGAAATACGCGAATAGATGACTGAACTTTACCCGCGTAAAGAAATTCAGTCCTCCAAGAGATATTCAGACGAGAAAAATTTTACCTACCGTCCAAAGCATTCGTACGGATCAGCCATTTTGGCAAAAACAAGGGAAGTAACTACCGTTTATTAAATAAAACCTGGGATCCTGTTTTCGTGTAGACAAGTATAAAGAAAGGTACACTTAGTTTTAAAATATTTAGAGCATTTTATAATAGTATAGTTCATGAATAAACATGATTCTTTTTTTTTTTCAGTTTTTTTTCCAAGTGCTCTACATACAAGGCGCTAGCAGGAAAACTGATTCAAAAAGGACATCTCCAGAAAAACTAGTATTAAAAGAAATGCGAGTGAGTAGAATTTTAAAAAAAATATTTTTATAAAGTAAAAGAATTGAGACAGAAATTGACAATTATTTTTAAAACGTCCAATATTTCTAACTTAACAGGGTAAATTCCGTATCCGAGAATAAGCCGACTTCCAGTCTTCCCAGCTCCTCTGTAGAATTCCTTCGTGACAGACAAGCGAGCGGGCAGTTATCGTCTACTCCCTTCCTCTTCTAATAGCATCTACCTAACCACTACATACTTGAAGAACTGTAGCCAATTGCAAAGGAATACATACAAATTGAAAGTAGATGTGCTGGCGGACTGCAATCCCAGACATTATACAGTTTCAATTTAGCATCTTATAATTTTATAAAACAAAACAACACCGCATATATTTCAGATTAGAACTTTCGCCAACAGACTTAAGTTCGAAGTAACATTTCGGAAATTAGTAAGAAAAAGATCGATGATTGTGTTACCTGAATTCTTGGCAATGTTTGCTGCTGTTCCACACGCCCCACAGGCTCGTCTACAATTTTCGTTCATGAAGTCCGGGTTTCTTTCGCATTCTCCTTGTCTAGCAAAGATGTAACAGTTCCAGCTTCTCAATTTGTTGAAACAAGAATCTAAAAGATCGCACAAAGTGGACGGAAGTCAGGTTCCGTGGATAAATAAATCGACCGATCACTCGAGCTTTCTAACGATTCAAGGTGTAAAAGTTGAAATTTGGCGTACACTTTATCTTTGTGAGAGACAGGAAGTTCAATTACCATGTTAGACGTATTAACTCTTTCAGAGGTACGCCCGCATATTTACGGAAAGTTGGAGGTATTGGTCCCGACTGGTTAGTCCCGTATTCCTACAGCTGGCGAAACCTTGGAAAGGCATAATTACGGGGTCAATTTGTCAAGATTAAACAAACATATCCCATAAACATACTGGGGCGCATGCGCTTCATAGGGTTAACAATCTGGCAAAAATTCAGAACCCAGCCGGGGAAGTTGCTTCCTTTTAGGGATCAACATAGAGTATTATTGAAGAAATTACTTGGTCAAGATAGCCAACGAAGTTTTGTTAAGGCTGGATCCATCAGTGCACTGACGATGGCCGGCGAGCTAACACCTAGTACTTACCGCTTCTGGTCGTCGTCTTGCCCCGCTGGCAGTCGGTGCTGCCGTCCGGACAAATGCACTGACAGTTTTCATCAACGTATCCATCGCCATCACAGCTGATGTTCTTGTTGCAGCGAGCTGGAGGAAAAGTGAGATCAAGCGGTGTTATTGACAACGTTCTACAAAGGCACTATGCGACAAGCCTGTTTTTAAATATCCCACTAACGTTTGTAATATACTCTTGGTCTTCCAATCTGCGTGTGTTCCGGACGAATCAGAATGAATGTGGAAGTTAATTTTTGAGTTGTACCAGTTGAAACATCGAGTGGAGCGCCGCCACCCAGCAACAGATAGAACAGTAACCACAACTCACGGAAATCATGTGCATAGAAAAGCTATCAATTTATCCATCCCCTGAGCAAGACGCAGCGGAACAAAATGCGAACAGGTTCTCTCCAGAATATAAAATGGGAGGGACCATCTTATGTTAGTTCCAAAAATGAACTGAATTGCATAGTTGTAGATGACTCATTTGCATTTTAGTAACACATTTCAAAAATACATTGATTAATTGATAAGTGACTTGTTTTGTCGTGTGTACATAATGGCATCTATCCATCTACGTTTCTTGGTCCTCTTAGAAAGCCGTTACTTCCGGCGCCCCTGCTCGTGAGAATGCCATCAAAATAGGTTTGTTGTACACCGATAGTACTCGCTATGGCGTTAGTCAATTCAGTTAAACTGGTAGCAAAACTTTAACCCATTTCGTATCCTTTGATCGTTGGATGCATATGACGTCTATCACAGATGATCTGTTTTGAATTAGCAATAAAAGTAACAATTCATTTGTGAAAATACTTAACTACTGAAGATATTAATCTGCCAGGATTCGTTTTATTTGTGTTTTGGGGCTTCTTAAAGATAATTTTGAGAGAGTTCTATTCTATGACGTATACTTGTGCAAAACAAATTCAAATGCTGCAAGGTCGATACCTGAACAATTGTACATCAAGTTGACAATTTTCACATCACTAAATGACAGTTCTTTGCGCCAAACTGTGCCAATGGGATCTTCTTCCGTCGAATCTTTAGCCTGAATTGTTATTGATTTCCCGTCTTTTGAAAATGCCTAAAAAAGTGAAAGTAGATACATTAACAAACTGCAATCTCAGCCTGTAGCCAAGTCTTAGCCGAGAAGGAGATTCTCAACTTATAATCTTCACCACCAGCCATTGGGGGATTAAATAATAATCTTTTTAAAGAACTACGTGACTTTTGTATATGTATGCTTTCAGTATCTCAAGATAATGAAAACGATCATACTTGTGACAAACGTACTAACTCAGTTACAGATACTGCAGTGAATTCTATAGCAAAACATCAACGTGACTTTTCTACAACAAATATAAACAATAGAACGTCAGGGAAACCGAGTGTTTAGCTAGAGTCAAGAATCTGACGAATTAGTGATGAGAACAGGTATTTCTGTTACCTTGAAATCACGTTGACAGAGCCATCAAATCTTTGTTCTCACAGCATAAAGATTAATTTTACTTGTGACTTCCAAACGTGGAATACTAAACGGTGAGGAAGCTTTGTTTGTTTCAAGTGAGATAAATAAGCAGATCGTACCTTCATGCCATAATGCATCACAGACACCAGCTCGTAAGGTACCTTTAGCTGATTGACTTCGCTGCGTGTGTACGTCTTGAACCAGATCCTCATAACGGGAGACACGTTGTTCCACAGTATTTTGATGTAATTATCTCTGTTTGGCAGCTGGTGTTCATGCACTAGACCTATAGCGTGGCCCATCTCGTGTAGATATAACCCTTTCTGGAAAACAAACGAAAACTGTCTGAAACAACACAACAGAATAAAATTGCACTATTTCATAAAAATTCGGCAAGATACTTTGTCTGATTAACTACCATTCGTTAGAAAACCTGTTTAATGATTTCTCCCCTTAGCACAAGTTAGTTAAGCAATAAATATTATTTTTGATTAACTAACAACCTGTCGATAAATTAAATCCAACACCAATAAAAAATTATATATAGCACTTCCTTATCTTTACCATAATTATTTTAAATGGATGTTTAACTTAATCAGGCAGATATTAGTAAAAGATCTCCAGTGCTCACCTACTGCGTTGGTCCCGTGGCAGGTGTGACCCCTACTTCACCTGTTTTGTCTTCAGAATGCTCACCTAGCTTGTTTTCTAATATGTTTGTGGAAGGTGGAAACACTTTACATTAGTATCCTACGACGATAGAGTTGTTTTAGTAAAATCGTTAGTGGCTAGAAAAGCTGCATCGATAAACCTTCTCATCTGGAGATCGAGTATAAGACATGATGTCTTCCCGTCTTTTTGTAATAACCAATCGAAAGTAACAAAGGTACATTCTCTCAGCTGGATTTGTGTGAAAATAGAAAAGAAAGAGTTAATTTTTGCCCGATTTTATATTTTGATGTTCTCAGTTTGTCTTCGTGAATCTTTCTTTGACTTAAGAATCTGTGAACTGCATCCATTAGTCTTGGTGCCAAGCGAGTTACCATGCCCACGGCCGTGTTGGTCTGAACTTTTATAATACAGGGAACCCGTTCAGGGGCTAGCTGTTACAGTGCCAGTAATTTCTAATTATTCATACGTATGACCTATAATCGACGTCATATGTTCAGGTAAAGATGAGTTATAATCGAGCTTAATAAAGGTCAAATCACATGACGTCGATTAAATCTTCCCTACGTTTAGCTGAGAATTACTAGTCTAGAAACAACTTGACCGTGCAAAAACTAGCCCCGGTCTGCCCGACTCAAAAAAAAATGCTTGTTCTTTTTAAATTTTGTTACTCAGAAAATGTGTAAAAATTCTAATTAGCCCGACGCGAGCCAGTGCAAGATGAGCTCAGCATTTTTAAATTCATGTATAAGACGCCAAGCTGTTTCACTTCGATTTCTGTGTACGCTACCAGCGTTTACTTTTGATTCGACCGAGCAACTATTCGTACCCATCGGCATCCATTTTTGTCCAGATACAGAGGCTGGTATCCGCCCACCATGCCCAGCTGTGAACTGCAGCTGAAATTAAAAGTAGAATTAAAGCTGGTTTTTCTTACAATTGAGGAGAACTAATACTTCTGACATTGGTAATACAAACAGAGTGGCCATACCGTGGGGCGGGGAGATATACTGGAACTCCGTTGCATGTAAATTTGTTCACAAATAATAAGTAACTAAATTAAGGAGCAATTTTCAGCTTTTTCTCAAAAACTTGGGAGCCCGAGCAGACTGAAAGGGAGCCGAATTTTTCAACTGATACACTCGACTTACCCATCTCCGTTCTTGAAGTGGACGACATTTCGTTCGGTGCCCTCTGCTTTCGTAAATTTCAGGCAGGTGTATCTTTCCCACTCTGTGATGGCTCTCTTCATGAAGTATTGCTCCTTGATTTCTGTCAGGTGAGTAATTAGAAAACGTTAGCTTTCTTCGATAGACCGGGGCAATGTCCGCAAACAATTTAATTCCCGACCATCTGTGTAAGGTGCAAATGAGCCATACCTTTGGTTCAGTTCGAAAATTTAAAGATTAAAAGGCTTTTTGAGGAAACCGTTTTATAATAATCAGCTCTTTAAAAAAAAAAAGCTTTAAATTTGTGAAAATTTCTGAAGACTTTTGAATTAATGCTTCCGCCGCACGATCTCTCACGGCTTTTATACCTTTTATTAGTAAAAGTTGATATACTCAGAATGCATTTGAGATGCAATCAATTGTTACAACTTCTGTTAGAGTTCATGGGAATACGGTCATGTTATAAACTCTCCTTCTTGGACTCGCTTGCGTTGAAATGAATATTCTGGAATAATAAATCGTTTAAAACGGCTGATTTTCAATATTTCATAAAACAGATATTTTGCTTTTATTTTACTTTTCATTTGTATCGGTACGAAACTCCCTAACTTTGCTAAAGAGTAATTATTTATGCATAAAATAACAATTTATTCTTTAAATATACTTACCAAAATCACCTTCTTCAAATAAGTAATGAACTTGACCCTTTGGCCATCGGTATACGGTGTTACGGACAGCTTTTCTCTTTGTCCTCCGAGTCATGTCGCTACGAATATAGATAACGTGAATAATATGTAAGTACTAAATATGTAACGGAAAAAAATGATTAGTTTATGAAGACGTAATATGAATATGGTAAAACCGTTAACCTTTTTGGCGGCTCATATAGGTTGTTGAACTGATCAATGGTTAACATCATGTCTAGTTCAGCAAGGACTTTTCCATCTGTCGAAATTAATTTGTTAGATGCCACTGAAACAGAAAAAACTTTGCGATTATCATCTATTTTCTCTTATTCTCTATCTTCTTATAAACGTTTTTCATGAACATAGATCATCATTAACTGGGTCATGATTTACAAAGTGTTAAAATTTTGTCATGTTCAGAAGAAATAAACAGTCTTGATTTTTTAATTTATTGCTTGTAGGCAACTGCTTTGCCATTTGTAATTCCAATCAAAAGTGAATTAGCTCTATTTATTTAAAATACTTCAAATAATTAATCTTCATTAAGAACAACTGTAGGTTGTTTTCTTTCAACATTTTCCATTTTTGTGTGTGAATCGAAAAGTTGTTCTATTTTCTCAAAAAGATAATTAACCCTAAAAAATAAAGAAGAAATACATCGAACCAAAATTCTCAATCACCTACATTGGGCTGCACTACCAGTACAGCATATGTCGTGTACGTTGGCTCCTCTTGGTCGTACAAGTTTTTTTTTTCACTTTTTTTACCTTTAGTTAGTCCAAGAATTTCAAATTATTAAAAGCCTCCTAAATTCAGATGATTCTGAATATGTAAAATTCGTGCCAATCTTCAAAAGATTGGAAACATTTGAAAGAATCCGCAGGTTTTACGCTTACCGTCAATGCCACCCAATGCTTTGGTGATGAGTTGATCAATAGTGAGATTTGTAAAGGGCTCCTGGCCTGAAAGTCCGTACGGAAGAGTAGACGGATCAGTTCTCAGGCTCGATGGCATCGGCTGACCACAGCATATTGTGTTGAATAAAAGGAGCTAGAAGACAGACAATTCCGTAGAAAACGTGAGGAAGAGAATACGGTCTGCGAAAAGTGCGGACTATCGAGGAGACAAATTTAAAACACGGAGCTTGTACCATACTAGCAGGGTATTGGCGAACTCAATTAATCAATCTAGATCCTTTTGGACAGCATCGATGAATATCGCAGTAGAATGGAAGCGCACAATTCGTCAGGATCCAACATACAGTCCGTGGGAAATGCTGAACTATTCAAATCGAGGCCAAAAACTTCCAGTGATGGGACCTGTGTTTCATTGATGTTCATAGCTAAGCTGAGTTTTATAGAAAACTGGATTCTCTCGAGTTCTAAAAGTTTTTCTAAAATTGTATAATGGTCGTTTCAGCTGTCTTGTTTAGGAATCTGAAACGAGTACCTGACGGATAGGGGGTCGTCTTATAAGATGATGACAAACCTGTTGCAAGCTACTAAACGAATTTTTATTGTTGGTTTTCAAAGTTATACCGTGTAAGATTTCAAAACTTTTCGTTGATGGCTTTCAAGCGGCCTTCAAGGCAGATAAGTGGTAGCTCAAAACCTTGCCCCAATTCTGAAGAAGCTGCACCCAAAATTTGTTGCATCTAGGTGTTACAGTTCGGCCGCGAGAGAGTAACAAACAAACACTTGGAAAATACGTATTTCAGACGTACTCTATTATCTCCTGGAAGTGAAACCGGAACGTCATCTCATGACTATGGGCGGGAGCCGAGGACTTGGCTTTGCAAAGTTAAAGCCCAGCTGACCTTCTTCTCATTCGTGTGCAGTCGTCTGAAAAGTGATAGCAGCTTTATATCTTTCCTTCCCAGTCTGCTGCAGGTTATCGTAAAGCGGACATACTTCTTATGTTCAGCTGCTCACCATGGCGAGTTAGAACAGCGGGGAAATACTTCACGACCCTCAGGGGAATTCTAAAACACCCAAACCGGTCATCGTTTGAATAGACTGACACCAGACTTCCACTGCAGTTTTCTGAAGCGATTACGCAAGTCTTCTGGGCCTCTAGAGATGTTCGAGAATCCGAGTTATAAATAGCATCATTGAAGAATGCATAAACACGAAATTTAAATTCGATTACAGTTAAAGAAATATAGAAACTGGATTGAAATACTCAATAAGATCGGATGTGTACATCGTACATCTATTCACAGCGAACTAAAATGAAGTATACAATCCGCCTGATACATGAAGTCTGGGTCCTATCCTTCTGCTAACCCCCCACCGACCAGATTTGTTCCTTTCCGACTGCTATCAGAATATGTTACGATATTTCCACCCATTTAATCGAAATTTGATTATTTGTACTTTTTTCGTGGTACAAGAGCAGAAAAATTGCTAAGTTAAAGCGACATCGATCTATCTGTGAAGAAATCTTACCTGAAGTACAACAGCTCCAACTGCTTTTCCTTTGTTCAGCATCTTTCGACGATCGTCGTTTGTTGGTTTTCAAAGCTCATCTGATTCCTGGAGCTACATCTGTCGTATATTATAGCTGTTGGCTCTGAGCCCAACCCACTTCCGTTTGATTGACGGCTAAGCAGACCAGCGTCGTTCGGACGAATCAGCTGACTGTACCATCGAACACAGAACCGTCATTGGACAACACGACGCAAAACTCAGACCGGAAACCTGTTTTGACACAATTTGCTTTTTTTTTTTAAAAAAAAAATAACTACCGTGGAAAGAAATATTAACCGAGCAAACAACTCTCTCATTTCTTTCTGGAATAATTACTCTTCTTTAAATGTATTAAGTTTATGGTAAACAATAATTAGAAACGATACATCTATCCCATTATTTCTCTGACTTCTCCTTACACTCCAGACGAAGTCGTTACAACTATAAATGTTTATCGATGCTAAAATATCTATCCAGCTCTTTACTTAATTTTGCCAAACAGATTCTTTGACACCGTCTAAATAACATCGGCAGTTAGTTTTAGCATCCAGGAATGTTCTCCTGAGATCAGCCTGGTTTGTTATCCGTGCACCTTTCATCAGTTTATTGGCTTAGAAAACACAAACTTATTTTTAATTGCTTTAGTGCATCCTTATGTGAGAGAATTTAAACATTTTTCCTATTTGCTTCGTTTTGATTTTCTTTATTCTGTTACTAAACTTAATTTCTGACAAAAGGACAACAAGGAACGAATAACGAATACAATGGGCAGACGGCAGGAGAGATTGTATCCGTTTCATTCTCCACTTAAGTGTGTAGAAAAGCTGGCATCACCATCCTTGAATACTTCTATATCCTTCTTTATTTGAGAACAAATTGTGTCAGTTTTGTTCTTGTAGTTGATATTTATCGCTTCAGCCATTACGGCTAAAATATGGACGATACCCGTCAGGTTTCCTTACTTCCTAACAGCCGATAAGACTGAGAATTCAGTTTTTCCTTCCTCGAGTAATTCTCAATTTTCCCACCACATTTCTGTTGGACGAGAACAACGGTTTATGACTGACGAAAGTCTTTCCCTCACAGACTGCATTAGGAACGTCATCTGCTTCGTCTTTCAGCCCCTAATCTAATACAAGAATACCAATAATACTTGCCAGACGATTCGCAGGTTTTACTATGCATACCAGACCAGTTCCTCCTCCTTTTTTTGTTTGTTGCTATTACAATAGGACATTTTAAAGCTAAATCCAAGGGAATATCAAACGTTTCTTCTAGAAGAGACAACCGGAACCATTGTAATACGGGTAAGTTGCTACGACAGCAGAAATTCATAACAAAACGCTTAGATTAAGCTTTTATCGACGCATATGGCGCAGCCATATGTTTGCCTAGTGCAGCGATTCTCAACCCTTCCTCTGTCATTTACCCCCTTGGCTTGATGTATTTCGCCATTTACCCTCTTACTCCCATGCAAAAGAACGTATAGCCGGCAAAGAGGCACAGAAAAAGAGATGATGGAACAACTTTATTATTAAAGAGGAGGAGGAGGAAATTTATTTACAATCAGAAGACAACAAAATAAATGAAATCTTAACAATAAAAGGAGTTTTTTCAGAAACAAATTTTTGTGGGATAAAATATAGGAACAGTTTTGTTTTTATGATTCATAAATTTTGAATGAATATGAGAGATTTTATTATCAAAAACAAAGGGATTTTAGGAGGTATGGTAGATAGTACATCCTACATCAACGGAAAAAGCATCCCACAAGGATCTACGCCCATGCCAGCCATAATTTTTCTAATACGGGCTGACCATGAATAGTGTATTACAGATTTAATACTTAACCCCTGACATGTAAATTTACCCCTGGTTGAGAATCACTGGCCTAGAAAATACTAGTGCCGTGCGAATCTACCATGTAACAAGTAGTTTATCATGTTAACTACGCGGCTAATTATGAATTACTGGTGCTGTATGAACTAGACTGTGGCCCAATCTATGAGTATACTCAGGAATTACTTCGTCCTTTAGCGTTCAGTTTCGGCTTCCCCTAAGTTTGTATGAATATTATATAGTGATATATTGGCGCTATTATTATTTTTGTTTTGGCCATAATTCTTGGTTTTACGCCACAACCACCCCCGCACCTCTACATTTAGAAGCCCAATTTCAGAAACCAATTGTTGGTTTTTGAACATCACTATTTCCATCCGTTTTGCTTTCCCATACTATCCGGCATGTACCGCCATTTTTTTCTTTAGTTCATATATATATATCACGTAATGTGGGCGAATATGAAAATAGCTAATGCGATTTGCAAGGGGCAGCTGTGAGGTAATCGTGGATTCTCGGGTTCCCAGGAGATATAAAGTAAAGAATAATCTGAACATTTCCACCAGAAGACATTACCCTGGACGACAAGCAAAAGAAACATCAGAAATAGAAGAATCTCTAGGTATTGGCATTTTTGGCGGGATTCAAAGACGGCAGCAACCTCCTCCCCTCGCCATATTTTCGATTGCTAAGCGGACAGTAACAGCGTTGGAAAGGAGCATCTGGTGGTTTAGCCGACGGGCGAAGGACGGTCACGAATGCGCAGGCGGTGAGACACCTTTATTCTGTGTCGTCGGACATGTTATTTCTGACGGTGTCGGCCACTACTCTTAAATCGTTCCCGGCCGGTAGGGTATTTGATAAGACTGTTCACTGATCTTTAGCCCTTTTTGCCATATCCAGGTATCATCAGGCAGTAACTTACACGGAATTTTGTGGTGGGGGGGGGGACCCCGCAGATACAGACCGACCCCGTCTCTTTCTCCAAAAAAAAAAATGCTAGAATTTTTGTTTCAAATCTTTGTTGCATAAATGCAGTTGTGCGCTCTTTTTATTAAAAAAAATTCCTTCCTAATGTTTATTCCAAATGAAAAGATGATTTACAGATCACAGCAACTTTAAAAAAAACTTCAAAGTTCATACCTTTCCACGCTTGCAGATGACGGGCGCTGGGCAGGGATGATGAAAGTAAAGTGCTGAAGTACATCGGCAATGCAGCATGAAATACTTACCGGTCTTATCACCCATGGTTACCGGGAATGTCAATTTTACGTATTACTCAATGTGCGAGTTCGAAAAATTAAATCAAATCTTCATAAATACCTGTGAATCTGGGCCCCAGGCTAATCTGCTTTTCTCCATCTTCTTTGTATTCTCACACCCTGATCGACATGAAATGGTTTCCCTCTCATTCCGGAAGTCGGCTTGACACTGGGTGTATCTTCATCGGGGGATTTCTAAGAATCCTCGTTTACTTCTTATAACATTTAGCAGTTCTGTTTGATACGACTGCTTTTTCCCCGATGTTTTTCGATCGATACGCAGAGGGGAACCTCCATTGTACCACGTGGTACAAGTCTTGTTGTGCGCATGCGCCGCACGCTTGAAGTGCTCTTTTTCAACCGTTTGTAAATACTACTCGACCTTCGACAGCGCAGAGATTACGGAACCCGGGCGCAGTCAAATGCCATGTTAAGAGTTAAGAAAAAATGTCTTTTTTTAACGGAACGGTCGATGGAGGGCAAATAAATGGTATTTAATTATATATATATATATATAGCCCAAAGTTGCCAATACAAGGGAATAATTATTGATATTAACCGTACTCCAGAAGTGCATCAACAGACATCCCGAGTTGTGAAGTGCATGAAGTTTCAAATAGAATTTTCCATGTTAGGAACCAGGAGAAGTATAACCGACGATTTGTCTTTCGAACGCCGTTACTGATGAAGGAATTGTTCCTAAAGGGTTAAAGCAGTTGTAACGGCAACAGAATGTAGCCCGGCACGAGTGAAAGGCTTTCTATGCCTTGTCGTCGGTAAATGGCGGCAGATTCGCTAAATCGCGATCGTTTTAAAAAAACAAACAAACAAACGGGGAATCCAGTTGGGTATAGCGAGAAGGGTGTCGTGGACGCTCAAATGCTGAGCCACTGGAAGGAAGAACAAAAACTGTATCTGGTAAATTATACCAAACACATCGCATTCGCCATTAGAGGTCAGTCGTGTAACCACCAATCGCTGGTGGACCTGTTCCACTTCATTGCGGCGACACTAAAACTCGCGCAAGAATACGTGACGAAAAGAGGAGAACTCTCGGATAAACGCGATCAGAACCCTGGCAAAAAACGGGCAAGTATTCAAACGAAAAGTTATAATCATAAAGAATTAATTTCCGAAACCCAGTTTTTTTTTTTAAAAAAAAAGGGGTGGGTGGGCAGGAGGATCTAAGTAATATTATCAACAGAAATCTCAAACGCACTCCCCCCCCCCCCCAGCCTAAACGCACACGCGGAAGGGTCGAGTCATCTAATAGTAGGATGCAAATGTACCAGGAAGTAAAGAGGAAGTTATCCAAAATGTCGTACAGAGGGCACCCAGTTGCATTCTTTCACAAATTGGCTCAAGATGACAAGTTCGTCCGATCTTTAGTAAGTCCCCCTCCCCGCCAACAACCAAGGATTGGCGGCGTTCTGCAAGTGCAAAATGACTTTCTACTAGATGTTGGCACCGATCCCGTTTCCGGAAAAAGAGACTTGACGTTTATTTTATTTACAGCTCGAGGTGGGGGGAAAAAGGGGCTATTTTTGGGGGGGAAATCAGTGCGTTTGCAAAAGTCGCGTCGGGCTTCGGCACCCGAACCGGAACTCGTCCTTTTCCAAGGAAGAAAACAGATAGTAATAAACAAAGGTATTTAATTTTAAATTGCATAAAGAAAAACCAGGGAATCAAACTCAAGCCCTCGTCCAGTGGTCTACCGCTGCTGAACCTGTTCGGGAAATCACACACTGTCCCAAAATCGGAGTCCATGGGAAGATAGGCTAGGAAGGAACAGTCTAACAGGGGGCGTCAGTATGAAGCCACTGTTGCATCAAGTTTAACACTTGGAGGTGGTGGGGCATTTTCTGTCAGCCACCTACTGGGAGCTTCTAGTACTTGGGGAAATCAGGAAAAAGGGCAGTCATTTGGAGATATTCTGGTTGGTCTGCAAACTGGGAAAAGACACGCAGACACCACACTGAACAATACAAGTTTGTGTATGTCTTTGCACATGACTCACTCATTAGCTTTCCCCTTACAAATTGACCACACTGTAGCGTTAGTCATTTTAGGAATGTCCAGGCATCATTTAAAACCAAATAAGGTAGTTCAAGGAAGGGATGACATAGACTGCCAGTGCTTCTTAGTACAACATTAATCACAGTTCATTTCTAGGATACTAACAAAGTACCGTCAGACTGGCTAGTTCATGAGAACACGTTCAGATTATTTAGCTGGGTGCAAGCCTAACCCTCCCCATCGTGAGGATTGTCGTCACCACCCTTGCACAGAAGAACCAGTTTCTCAACAGTACAATCTCTTTAAAACAAACCTCCAAAGAGCCACCACAATCATAGAACTTTGAACAGGGCCAAGCTTCATTTTAATGGGGTGGTCCAGAATACCAATGCAGTGCCTAGATGTGCAATGAGTAACACATCACCACAAACTGAGACGGAACTGTTGTCAAGTCCGGAGACAAGTCAGTATTATTTTTTTTTCCAAGCAAAAGCAAAAACAAAAATCTTCATAAGCAGCAAAAGACTGGATAAACAAACCCACATCTTACTTTAGTTCATTCTTGGCTAGAGCCCCAGTCTAATGAAGAAAAGTGGCCATGTTAGTCTAACTAATGCATTAAATTAGTATTTAGCCAGTGTTCAGAAACAGACCTTTTATTTAAGAAAAAAATTCTTTGCTAAATTTGTTGTTGCCCGTAATTCAGAGTTGTCTCCGTATAAAGATAAGTTATAGATAAGTAATTACACAAAAAACGATGGCTAACAACATACAGTTTAAAAAGAAAATGAGAACTTGGAGAACAGATGACAAGGGGTCATGATTAATAAATATATGAACTGATATCTTTAAAAAGTGTGTTGCCATGGACCTTTAAAATTGGAATTTTGTGAGAAACATTAGGTCCACCAAACATGGGAAGCAGGGGCTTGGGTGCAAGCCATGCAAGTTGAAAGTGACGAGACCAAAACTGAGACAACTGATGAGCAGATCAATATCAAACATCTGATACCATTGTAAATTACAAAAAAGAGGGACTCACTCTGCTGCTTAGTCTATTAGAATAGTTATCTGTTCAAGATACTTAGTGTTTTAACTTTGCAAAAGACTTTATCTGCTAGATTAAACTATCAGAATGGAAAAGACTGCCATGCAAAGAGCTATCCTCTACCCATTAGCATCAGAAATGGTGTCATGTACAGAGGAGGAACCTAAACTATAGGAATAGCCTGGAAAATAAAACACAACCACAGCAGTATTAATGCGGCACTTTCCATCTATATGAAACCAATCTGGTATAAATACTAACAAAACCCTTCCTGATTAAAAATGTAAGTGTAGACAAAAAATAACTGATAAGAGTCCTTAGATAAACTAAAAAGTAAACTTATCTTAGTTCTGCAAGCAATTTAATACTTCCTTCCACCCCTGGTTTTGGTACAAAGATAAAATCGTAAGGATGCCATCACAGACCAGATGTGTTGCTGAAAATGAGATAATTGACTTCTGCTGATAAAGTGAGAAACACCTGGTTAATAAATTTAGGATCCTTCCCGAGACTTTTGAGGTATGGAACAAAATAAGCATCCAGTTTAATAAAAACACGTGTTAGGTAATGGTAAATGAAAGAGGGGCAAAATACTTCTCCAATAATAGGCTCTTAGAAACCAAATTATTTCTCATCAAAACTTTAATGCAACCTAAAAAATGTCATCTTAATGAATCCCTTTGTTCTCAGAGGCTACCTAAAAAAGAGAGTCACAGAATGTTTCATTAGAAAACTTATATATCACTTTTGGAACGTAATTCTAGCAACCCTAGATATCATACCACCTGGCAGAAATATCCACCTGCAGGTCACCCTCCTGTTTGTTTGTTTTTAAAGCCTTATCCAGCAAAAAAAATTTTTAAAAAATAAAGCTGCTCTCTCTCAGATTTGCATCATTACAAGGCATTTGATAAAGCATCACATTATAAACTAGTTGAAATAGGGTTTTCGTAACATCTAATCCATTTAATAAACACTTATCATAGATTATGCAGTTATGCTTCGGGCGAAAAGCATTCTCATTGCCTTTCAAGTGATGCAAAGGTGTACGACAAAGCTGCATCATTTCCCCCTCAGCTTATCAACCTCCATAAGAAAAACAAAGTATGATTTGCAAATACTAATGATTTAGGGGTCAGTTGAGTGTGCAAGAACTTGAATCTCAAGCAGCTAATGGTACCATCTTGAGTATCAGCAAGATCAGTGGATGAAACAATTCCTGAAACTCAACTGGGAGATAACAGCGAAAAGCAAGCATGCAAAGTGGACAATAAAAAAAAAAAAAACAACCAAGAGTAGAGTACTTCATATGTCTCTGTTGCAGTAAGGCTGTGATGGCCTGCATTGGCAAGTCCAAGAAGCATAGGGAAGCCATGCTTAGCACTGATAAAACTGAAGATGTACAAACCTTGACTTGGCCAGTGTAAAGCATGGATGCTGACAAAGACCGATTAAAAATGATGAATCCAAAAAAAATGCATTACCAACAAATGCTGCAAGTTAGATGCAGCAGAAAAGTGAAGAAATCTTTGAATGGTAAATAAAATCAAATGCCTACAGCCGACATTTTTGGGCGTACAATACGACAAGGAGATTGAGAGCCATAACACATTTCTATAAGAAAACAGACATCTGGATGAAGGGGGGGAAAAGAAAAGCCCATATGAAGTTGAAAATACAAGATCTTGTTGAATAGCAAAGGATGATAGACAACTCCTAAAGAAAAATCAGAGAGCAGCAAAAAAAAGAGAAAAGATTAATAAGACATCAGAAGATATTACAAATTTCTTCCTAATGAATAATAATAATAAAAAAAAATCACAGGAACCGAGAGATTTACTGAAGTGTTGTCTCCCCACCCCCCAATTCTGCAGATACAGAAATTATGCTAAACCAGTCCAATCTCTCTCCAATCAGATATACTTTAATGTATAAAGATCTGAATATGATCAAATGTCACAATTTTGTGGTTTTTTTTTTTTAAGATTTATATTTATTTGTGCTCATTAAAGAACATGAAATTGCTTACCCAATGAATGGTGATCAGTTTGCTCATATGCTCCATCTTTTAACGAGCTTTGCAGCTTGGTTACTTTTAAATACTGGAAACGATAATACTGGGGGATGTTCAAATAAAACACAGCTGGAAACCACTACAGTGATGTTATTTCAGCCAGGTTCCATTTCCATGTCCCCTGTGTATTTATGAAACCAACTCTCTCTAATGATCACTGATTTCAATTCTCCTCACTGAAGTCTGAGCTTTTAAGGTACAAATAAATGGTAAAATTCCCTGCTGGTTCTCGAGTTAACAATGCAGGAAGTGGTCCAACATTCTTCACACAACTGCGCACAGAGATTAAAAATAAACTAATCTTCTTCTTTCTTCATCATAGTATCAGGTCAAACCTTTCTTGATCATCTCAACCACTGAATTGTCATCTTGTATTAGGGAGGCAGAGATTTGCATAAGTGATGATAGCTTCCTTGTGAAAACTAAGCTACAATCTTTGATAAGAATTATGTAAGATTTCTTTTAAACATATAAAACTATGAGGTTGATACTCAAAAAATACTGATTTAAACAAATAAAAACCTGTACAAGAGTAAAGGCGGCACTGGTAATAGCCAATAAGCCTGACTAATTGGCTTCCAGGCCAGAGATTTGCTCGAGTATATTAGCACCAACATTTTCACATGTGAAGTGAAATGTTTATAGAAAAACATTAATCCACATTTATTTGCCAAAATTTCTAGCTTCCAAAAACCCAGCATTTCTAAAGCCAAAACACAGAGGGGAAGCATTAGTTATTACTGTAAAATCTATAATGCTCACAATGGTCACCCAAATACTATGATACTTGAAGACTCTCTTCAGTTCCTGCAACAGAGGCAACGTAATTTTGTCATTAACGAAATTTTAATGTTACAAATGTCTTTGTTTGCTGAATTTCAGCTTGATACCTGTGAAAGGTGTGTACTGAAAGAAACTAAATCCAAAATAAAAAAAATATCAAATCAGTTTGCAACGATTTTGAGAAGTGAAAGCATTGTACTTGAAAGTAAATCATACAAAATTACACTAAGTTTGAGCTGTTTATTTAGATTTTCTCTTCAGAAATGAATGCTCTGAAAAACAAACAGATGCCCAGAGGTTTTGTAATTGGTTTTTACACTGGAAAGATAAATCTATCAACTGACACCAGAGAGAGAATTACTGCTTCATTTTGAAATGGAAGAAGTAACTACAACACCACCAATGACTAATATTGCATTTATTTGCTCACAAAGGAGAATACCTGTTATTTGCACTTTCATGTTTTGGAAAAGTTAAAATTGAGAGAAAATCCAACAATTAAAATTTTTTTTTTTTTTCATTGCGTTGCTATAACCTTTGTCACTGTCCAATAGTGAATTAGAGACACAGTAAAGAATTTTTTATTATTGAACTTCCTACCCTTAGTTAAAAAAAAATACCCAGCAAATTCCCTTTTGTAAAGGATATACTTAAAGATATTTTGTTATAGGCACGTGTGCAGAAATACAAGTTAGCTGGCTCAAATAGCTATTAGTGCAGGACCGTCTTTTGAAATACATTTCCTAATGCTTAGACAGAAAATGCTGAGCGCTGGGAAGCGATCCGATAGCACATCGAGACAAATTCCTAACTCATTGCCCCTTGAAAGCAGCTCTGTGAAGAATTGTCATCATCAGCTGCTGCCGCCTTTGACACTCAAATTTTGTTTACATGCACACACTGAAAATCCAAACTGTTTTCTTTTAATGAAACTATCTGCGGCTGCACAGGTGGTGGTCAAAATCACCATTTCTTCCAAAACAATTTTCATCACTATTAATTTCTAAAAATCAAGTTCTACTAGAAATAGGACTTTTCCATCAGCTGTATCCTTCAATGTACAAGATCCAAATTGACGTTTATTGCTGAAGAATATGGTACATGCTTCATTTTAGCAGAATAAATTAAAAAAAAAAAAAAAGATCTGGAATAATCAGTTATAGAAATCACAGCAATTTTCCTGGAAAGCAATAAAAATAAGACGTTTTACAGTAAAATCTTTGCTATTATCGAACAGATTTGTACACAAGGCATTGTCCAATTATATATATGAAACAGTTTTCTGGATCAAATGCTGAAATAAACTTTTATATTTTATAGTAAGTAGACCATCAAAGGAGAGAGATACTGGTCTAGGTAATACTAAAGGCATTTGCCCCCATCAAGATCAACAGGAAAAATCTAATCCCGACTGGAAACGCTTAATCTTTTTAACAATACCAGACCTGGCGCAAAAATCTCCTGACATTGCAGCATAGTTGATGACTGGTTACTATTCTAAGCAGATCATCTAAAAATCTCTAATGTTTTCCAATGCTAAAAACTTTTAAGGATGTGCACAACCAACTAAATATCATAATCGTCAACTGTACAACTTAGCCCAGCATGCAATTAGAGATTCATTATCATTATATAAACGTATCAAGAAACTGTTTAACAATTAAGAATCAAAATCAATCATTCATTCTGTATTTAAATGCAGAGTTAAGCTATGAAATGCCAAATGCGCAGCTAATGATGTTCCTTCAACGAAAAGTATCTGCCAAAGAGCTGTAACTTAAGCCTGTTGAGAAAACTGCCAATACTGGGTCTCCCTTTTAGTTTTTTAATTGATATTAATCAGAAAATTTGGGTAGTCAATGGCCAGATATCATAATCATGCACCTTTCCAGGTTATACGGTAGAGCGTTTGTCTAAGTTTTTCTTCTCTACTTCTGCAAATGGGATAATGGAAAACCTTGAAATTTATGTTAATCTTCCTATCTTTCTGGTTAGTAATTATTATTATTATTATATTATTATTATTATTATTATTATTATTATTATTATGCTTTATAGGCTATACTGTAAATGCACAATTTTTTTTTTTTGTTTATAATTTGTTTGTTGATATCTTAAACATCCTTTGTTAATAAAGGGATATTTCTATGCAAGATCTATTAACGACGCCATCATTATCGAAGACACGACAGTCCCGCACTCTTGGCTTGCCTGCCATAATAATAATAATAATAATAATAATAATAATAATAATACAGCTAAACTGTGTAAATTAAAATTCAATTTTCTATCTTATGAAAATGTCAATCAGAACAACAAAAAAAAAACTGTACGCTTCATTTACAGTTGTACATATATCCTTATAAATTTCAGTTTCTGCATTAAAGAAGTAAATGCTGCAAGTCGAGAGGAATTTGAATGGGATCACAATCAATAGCTGATTAAATAAAAGTTGACAATTTATTTTAATTAGTAAACAGGAAAAAAAAGTAAAAGTATAAATACTGATTTTTTTTTTTTTTTGGCAAATGAAAACTTTTCTTTCTCCAGCACAGCTTATAAATAAAGTATCACATAGAAAGGAAAAAGGTAATCCTTTTGAAAGTGTAGATGCTATCAACTCGTGTAGGAAATCATATCTACATACATACACACACATATTTATATATGTGTGTGTATGTATATATATATATATATATATATATACACATACATACACACAATTACCAGTACCATAAATGAAATTGGCATTTTTTTCCCATTTATTTGATTCAGTAAAAAGACTGCCCACAAAATGGCACGCCTGAAACAGCAATTATTGTTTTAGAATAATTATCTACACAGCCATAAAACAGTACAGCAAATGCATCCCACCAGTCTTTTTTTTAAATTGAGGAAGGGGGGATAATACAAAAAGCCCTCAAAGTTGTCATTACATCTTGCCAGCTGGGATTGATTTTCTAAAGCTGGTGGCATCCTGTGTCTATTGAGATTTAGCTTGAGCAGCACAGAGTGGGGGACGCTGCAGCCTGGTGTGTGTGCGTGTGCGTGTGTGTGTGTGTGTGTGTCATGGCAAGCCAAGTTCACTGTTAGGAGGAGGAGGCTGGCGGCTTGGACTGCTGCTGCGACAATTTGGTTAATGTTTCTTGGCTAGCTGCAGCTTTAAGGACATTGTTCTCATGCTCCAGCTGGTTGTTTTTCTCAATCAGTTCTTTGATCTGCTCTTTCAGAACTTCAACTTCTTCTCGTACGGCAAACATCAGGTGACTTTTCACAAGATCCTGAAAAAGTCAACAAAGGAGCATAGAACAGGGATATTTTTTTAAAAGAAAAACAAACAAAAAACACAGAAGCAAGCAGGTTTGTTGGCCTTTTTTTAAATTAGGGAATATTTCCAACTGTTTGTTTCATCACTGAACTCTTCTAGATATTTTCTTATAATTGCCTCCCCTTATGCTTACAGCTTTCACTTAAATGGATCCTTGAACAATTTTCTATAATGTTAAGCATTGTAGGAGATGGAATATCAGTGAATTAGGGGAAAGACCCAAGTAGAATTTACAAGACGCAGAACAGACCAACGATACTGGTGATTGGTCGTAACAGTGGGTTAGTGTTTTTACTGGAACCATTGTTTCGTTTTCCCAACAACTCAGAAATCTGAACGTTTTAAAGCAAGAAACTGATCTAGAGGTCTCTCTCTCTGTAGACGTTAAAATGTTTGGAATTGCTACAATTGCTTCTCATTTATGAAAACGCAATAATTATAAAATTCTACTGAATGCAAAGCAACAGCTGGCATGCCCTTTTGTCATGATGCATGCTGGGATGTTGTATATGCTGTGACATTTTCCGCAGTGTCTTAACCTGTGACAGGTCTAAGGTCTCCTCTTTATCACATTTTCATTTCTACCTTGAATATTCTGATTCTGTAAAAGCTACTAGTTTTCTTATTTCCTTCTCTGCAAAATAATCTTAATTACTGTGGAATCTTCTTCACATTCTTTCTTGTTGAATCGATAAATGCTTTGTCTTCCTGACCAGAAGTCGCAATAAAAGGGAATTTACTCTCACAAACTGAATCTGATCATGTGGATTCCATAATCAATTTCTTTTAATGATCACATCAATGTCAAATCACAAAAGACAGACAGATGACAGCACAAGATCTAAACACCTGCGAATGAACCACAATACATCAAAAATGATAATAGGACTGACACTAACAAGGTAATTTTGCTTTTTTCCTTTATAATTTTTCATAGTTAAAATTTTATGAACTGTCAGCTGCTTTAAAGAAATTTTTATTTATTTATTTTACTATATTAAGTTCTTATTAAAAATAAAATTAACCTATTGGTTTTCTGTTGAGGTCTTTAGTTTCCTTATCACTACACTGATGTCAATGCAACCCAACATCACCAATAGAACATTCACTATAAATCAAAGATTGCTTTCCTTCAGAGTTTTAAAAATCTCTATATTTTTTAATTGGGTGTGTACAGACAGAGTTCACTAAGCCTATTGTTAATTATTTAGAAACCATAACCACAAAATGTTTTACATCACAATGTTAAGACATGTAGTCAGGGTCATTACCTAAACATCATTCTATCGTTGATATTTTAAACAAATGTTCTGATTTAACACAACAAATGACAATCCACTCAATTTCTTTAAACCAATACTTGTTTGCACTGTAATTTCTTTTAAAGATGAAACTGGAACTTATTAAAAATCAATAATTTATGCATTTAACGGGCAGTTAATTACCTTTTGTGTTCCAGGAGTGATATGGTCATTTAAAAGAAATTGAACACAGGAATATTAAAAGTGCATTGTTGGATTTGTATTATTTATCAAAACCTGTGTGAAGGGGCTTAGCAAAGGTATCCATGGTCGTATATTTGCACTCCATCAAGGAGGAAAGTCTCAACAGCAAATTATGGCAAAAAATTAAGGTTTCTAAGGGCTGTTCAGAGAACAAAAGACAGATACAAACAAGGCTGGTGAAAGACAAAGAAAGGGGAGATCAAGAATAATCACCCTACCTGAAAATCACTACATGATTTTAACATCTCCATGAAACAGAACTGCAACATCTGGGAAACACCAATCAGCACAACTACTACAAAAAACAACTCGCTGCTTTGCTTGGGGGACCCGCCCAAAAGAGTTGCCACGAGAAAAAGGTATCTAAGGCAGGCAGATAAGGTTAAACATCTGGCATGGGCTAAAAAACAAGATTTATACATTGGAAAAGTGTCCTGTTCGCAGGTGAGTCAAAGTTTGAAATATCTGTCAGGGTTAGACGACCCTATATCAGGCAAAGGCAGAAAAATAAATGTTGTGGCAACATATTACACTTACTGGTAAAACACGGTAGAGGGAGTGTTCAAGTTTGGAGCTTTTTCAGTTGTGCAAGAGTAGATCTCACAAAATCACTGGTGTGCCGACAAAAGGTACTGGTACATGGCTTCATTTCCAAGCAAGATAATGATCCTAAACACACTTCCAAGCTGCGTCAAAACTACCTCGAGCCAAAGGGGGATAATGATACTAAAAAGTATGAAATTACCTCCTCAGTCCCCAAATCTCAACCCATGTAAATAGTAGAGAGACCCTCTGGATTGTGATACACATGTTGGATTAACACTGATCCAAATGTAATTTTTAAAAAACTAATAGAATTGACGTCTATAAGAGTTGATGCAAATCTGAAGGCAAAAGGTTGTCGTCAATTGCATAGTTTTTAAATATTTAGTAAATGTGTTATTTGACTCATACTTTTGTATCCCACTAAGTGTATGCACACACGTTCTCCTATTGTAACTGTCTGTTAGGTCATTTATTTGTACAATGTTCTCTATCTATCACAGTCTGACACAGTCGCAGATGTCTCCCAAGGGATGTAAAAAAAAAAAAAAACCCCTTCTTTTATTTAACAATAACCATGAAAATTTGAGTTTGTCTGAAGAAATTTTAAAATGTCCTAAAAGAATGTATGAGCTTTAAGACAAGGAAAAACACTATTTGGTAGATACCAGCCGCATGTGGTCTTGACACATCTGGGACTAGGTAATTTGCAGCCGCAATCTTGAGCCGACGGAACTGCCCTTCTTTCTGACTAATTTTGTTTTTGCTTATTAACAAAGAATTAAATAGTCAAATTGTATTAAAGTTGTCATTTTTCTTTCAAAACTCTTCTAAAACTTAGCCAAAGTTTAGCTGAACTTTGTTGCAGGAAGTTTACACCGATAGTGTCCATACATCTGATGTGGCTATACCTGGTTCAGGGAATATGCAGTGTGTGTGTGTGTAAGATCACGAGTACTTTTAAATTTGATTTTAAATTTTGACAGGATTTTAAGGGTTAGCCATTAAATATTCACAATATAGTTATCTAGGAAAAGAAAACAAGAATTACTACGCAACACCTAGCAACGTGTAAGAGCAAGACATTGTCACCAACCCACAATCTCTTGTATCACAGTTAGAAACTAGTACTTAGCTTTCAAGAGATAAGCTGGCAATAAAAATTTCCCATTTATAGCAACAAAGATGTCCAAAAAAGAAAAACTACACAATTTGAGGGGAGAGGAGGGACTGCGTTGTAGTACCTACCATTGCCTGTTCAATCTTGTTGTCAATTGCAACTGTACTTGAACCACTGAAAAGATAAAACAAACTGTATAGTGCACTCACTCTAAACTTAATGAGAGAGTTAATGGCAGTCAAGTGATACTATGCTCATCTAAAGTATGGGGGTTAAGATCACCAGCCCCACCCCACACATACAGTTTTGGGCAAATGGCATTCTTTCACAAAAACAAGCATGCACTATTGTCACCAGTTTTAAATGCTGAGATGTTAAAGACTAAAGCAATACCAATCTCAAATAATTCATCTGCATTGCATCTGATTTATGTTATTTTCTACTTAAATCAAGACAGGCTAACCTAAACGTACACAACATCAGCATCTTGAAATAATGGATAAATTAAGTCCTTTCCACAAGCTGAATCTAAATGGAGGAGATCTGGCAAACTGGAGAAAATTCAAGCAACAATTTGAAATTTATCTAGTGGCCTCATCAAGGTGGAGACCACAATTATACTCCACCCTACATGATGGGACCAGCCACATTAGAAGTATACACTTCCACATGGGATCAACCAGAGAATAAAAAAGGTTTTGTAAGATAATGGGAAAACTTAAGGAGCACTGTAACCCCAGAAGAAACATAAGGTACAAGAAACACTTATGCAAATCTAAAAAAAAAAAAGGGAGGACAGGATATGCTCAGACCCAAGAGACTTAAACAACTGCACAAAATGAGAATGCTATATTAAGAGAGGTGGTGGTGGTAGCAGCAAATTTAAAACTACCTTTAAGTTTTGTACCAAACCTGACAACCATGAACCAGCCTTTGAGACTACTAAAGATAGATGTGGAATGGCACTGAGATGCTACATGGAAAACAAGCTTTGAAAACTGAAGCAAGCAATTCACAAGTACACCTGGATGATTTAGCTATAATTATGCTGAGAAGCCAGTGAAGTTATCTGTCGATGTATCATCTGAGCTAGAACCATGCTTTTTCAGGAAAACCATCCATATTGCATATACATCACATTCATCATGTACACCAAAGAGGCATTATCCACAAACAGGTGTAAAAAATCATAAACCACTTGAGAGTTTATTTAGGATCTATCAACAACACACTTCCAAAAATGCAAAAGTATGATGCACAGCTTTTCCATAATGCTGGCAGAAGCAGATACACATTCCAGATAAACTTAGGCAAGGATGCACAGATTAACAGAATATGTGAAGATGCACAGGACATCAAAGTACACAGCTGAGAACTTGCCCATTTCCAATGACAAGAAATTAAACTGGAAACCTAGAATAATAGCAAGCTAGAGAAGCTTGCAGGGTGCTAAAAACATCAAAAGGCATGGATGAAGATTTTAAGCCATATTGAAACTTCAGAGAACCAACAAACCATAGATGAGTTTGTACTGAAAGGCAAATGTTAAGAAAGATCTGCAGTAATCACCTTGGAAGAGAAATTTCCTGACTGCTCAAGAAAAAGAACTATTTATTTGCAGTTGATTATTACTCAGTTTTCTGAAGTGATAAAAGTGATGGGTAGAAGGTGCAAAACTATAAGTCTAAAAGTTAATTTTAGACGCTATAAATTTGATCGCCACCACCAAAATCTTGGTGAGCAATAGATTAGTTAGTGGAAGGAGCGATTGAGACAATGATGAAAGTCTTCAAGCAGATAACAAGGATCTTATTACTAGCTCTGATTCTAGACAATTATGAACTCTTAACAGTTTACAATTGAAAGAAGAATGTATGTGCAATTATCATCAAGATTGGTACTGTTAAAAGCAAAGTTTGCACACCCAACTTATGAAGGAAATACTATAAAAGCTATAATGTGTTGCCATTGCAAATCATGTATCATGTTCCCCCCATTACAAAGGTCTTATCACATATTGATTTGGCAACAAAAGGGTAAATTCAGAGTGGTTTTTCTTCCTGCTCAGTCACTTACATACCAATCCTTTGACAAAAAATGCCTGATTAAGCATTTTATTTCATTCTTTCCTATATTGAAAGTAGATTTCTAATACTCTGGCCTGGCATCGCTAATCTATAAATAGTCACGCTGTTTGTCCAATTATGCACTCAAAATCAACATCTGGCAGTTGAAGTTGATCAGTCACAGCATGACATCATTATTATTGATAGGTTCTACACTAATCCAAATAGAGAAAACGCAACTCCTTCCAGTCCTGGAAAAGAATCAAAAGAGCCAACATCATCCAAAAAAATATCTGACAGAGAATAAAGTCTTTCAGTATAAAAATGATTGTTGGAAGTTTCCTGGCTTTTCTGAGATAAATCTAGCAGCACAATGAAGTGCGGGACTCACTGTGAACAAAATAGCCGCCATAGAAATTTCTCCAGCAAGCCAAGTCATTAAACTTCCAGTGACGAGGATGATCATATTGTGAGTTCAAAAAACCACTGCAGACCAGCATCTGTATCAAGCAACTGGCTGATACAAAATTCCCCCAAAATTGTCAATATTTGGCAAAGTATAATTAGCTTTAAAAAATTATTTACAAGTTTAAAATAATAAGACACTGAGTCAACAATGACAGCACTGCAGAGTTCAACACCATGCTGTTGTCAAATTGCTAGGAGCCAACACCAGACTGAGCATAAACTAAATTTTCCATCACTTGCAGCAACGTAAGACAAAATTTTTTATTTAAAAAAGAAAAGAGACGAGATTTTTAAAAGTACATATTCTTTGAGAACAATTTCAAGTGAAAATCTGGCCTCATCTAGGTCAAATATTTCAATGAAAAGATACACCCTACCCTGACAGCAATAGATGACTCGCAGCCACTTTGCATGTTGCTTATAACCCTAACAATGAGAACAGTGGGCAACAAAGTCCATTGTTTTGTCAGAGTAGTTTGCAGATTTTGGAATGATCTTGGAAGTTAGAGAAAAGCAAACATATCGTCCTGGAGTAACCCAAACATTCTCTATAGGATTTAGCTCAAGCAAATGTGTCTGTCCATATCATACAGGTAATGGTTTAATTTAGAAGACATTGGTCAATTACATTTGCTTTATGGGGATGAGGATTATCATCCAGTAAAATACACCTTTGTATGGTCCAACATAAGAATCCAAAATCTCATCCATGTAAAGCAGGGGTCGGCAATTGGCGGCCTGCGAGCCTTTACACATATTAATATAGAATCCGGCCCGCGGGCAGGCTTTTCTTAAAAAAGTCGTCATTCGTCATTTCTAAAAATAGTTAACCAACACACTAATGCTATAGGAAACTCAGTAAAGAGCGCGCAATTCACCGATATTGACCATTCATTTTCGTCAAGATGAAGTTCTTTTCATCGCCCTTTGACATTGTTGTGGATGATGCCCCTACTGATCTCCAAATGGAGCTTATTGAGTTGCAGAGTGACGACCAGCTTCGTTCTCGCTTCTCTTCATTGCCTCCCGCCTCTTTCTTCAGGGATGTTGTGTTTCCCAGTGGTCGCTTTCCTGGAATCGTGGGCCTGATTTGTGTCATCATGTTGATGTTTGGGTTGACTTATAATTGTGAACAATTATTTTCTCAAATGAAGCTCGCCAAGAACCTCCTTCGTGCACAGTTGACTGATAGTCACCTCAATGATATCCTTGCTTTGAAATCTTGTAGCATTTCACCGGATATTTCATCTCTGTGTTCATGGCGAAAGTGTCATCATGTTTCTCATTGTGTTAAGAAGGCTGATATGCAGTAGTAAAGCAATAAATATGTTTGTGCATTTATAAGTGTCCTTGTTTTTACTCCGGCCCCCAGTGTCCGAGAAATTGCCGACCTCTGCTGTAAAGGCATCTCCACTGCAGAGACTATCACATCTCCACCACCATAGTGATCCCTTTCTGTAATGTTTGCAGGCTGGTCACCCGTTCCGCATTCCGTCCAGATAAGTATGTATGTGTTATGATTTGAGAGTGAAAGCTGAATCCAAACTCGTCAATAAAAAGAACATGGTACCAGTCATGTTGTGTCCAAGTGATATGTTTGCAGCACCAGTCCAACTGCTCCTGTTTATGCAGGGGGCCAAGGGAATGCACATCATAGGTATCTTACATAGAGCTCTCTTCCATGCAGCCTCCTGCCTATGGTTAACGCTAATATCAACTTCCCTAAGATTGCAGAGATATCAGAAACAAGTTGGGTCAGTGCTGAAGTTCTGACCCATGGTTCGCCTTGAACTGCTATTTCTACAACATCATCCCCATAGCTTGAAAACCAAACGTCTGTTCACATTTAATCATTCTGCCACCTGAGTGTGAGACTATCTGGCCTCTGTCCTACCGACAGTTCTTCACCTTAGAGAATCTGCCAAATGTGCATGGCTATCACATGCAATGTTGCCTACCCTCCAAAAAAAAAATCTTAAATTGATATGAACATAAGTCAGTTTTTTTTCACACCTTTATCTATAATTTACATGGTTCACTGCTGTGTTTTCTCAATGTATAGCATATAAAAGTAGTAATTTTGGTACAGGTCAAGTTATGTAATAAAAAAAAAACTTCTTAAAGAGCCAATACACCATACAACATCCAACAATACATGATGCTAGGCCTAGCACAGTTTTCAACAATGTTATCCTGGCCACAGCGAAACAGTTAAACCTTTAACCATTTTGGAAATTTTGTTTGTTGCTTAGCTTTTGGAAACTAGTGAAGCATAAACAATTCTTTAGTTGCAGCTATATAAATCTTCACTAGTACATGATATTTCCACCCTGAAACCCTGACCACCAACCCTGACATATTTTAGGCTGATGTCTATGCATGAGGGTGAGACCCATAAAATAGCATTACGCTGCAAAGATGAGTTGCAAATTTTAAGAATGTTACCAACTAAAGCTTCCCTTTTTTGGCACAAATTAATAAATGCTATCTATTTTTGTCCATCCAAAAACAATATATTATAATTAACTTTAACTGGCTAATTCTAATTCCCAGTTCCACACAAACTTTAATTTAAGTGCATAAAAATTAGTTAATCTCATTAAATATTATTAGATATTTTGACTTACAATTAACATATTCCATATTAAATATATACAATTTCACCAAAAGCAGATTTTGTAATGAAAAAGTATGTAGCCACTATAAAATATGAAGATTCCATGGTGGAGAAAAGTTTAAAAATTAAGACATACATCATTCTGATTATGGGTATATCTATAATTTAAATAATAAATACATATTAAAGTACATATGTAACAAAGTTGGATAAATGCTATGCAGAGTTTTAAAAAATACTGACAGAATTATCTTCCCTTAATCATTGGACAGTAATTGCATCCTAATTTATTTCAGCCATTACCCACATGGCCCCAACTTAAACACCAGGATTTACAGAGAGAGAGAGAGAGAGAGAGATTTATAATTTAAGCTAATGAAAAAGCTAGAGATATTATTTGGCTTTTTAACCCAGGAAATAGCAATAGAAGAAAAACTACACTGCACTGATATTCCTTTATACATTTTTGCAAATCAATGAAATCAAATTCCAGATTGTTCCTTACTGAGCAGAGAAGGAAGTTAAAGTCTATTAAAGCATAAAAAAACAGCATTTAAAAGTGAGAGAAAAGGAATAAACCCTTTTAACAAATTTAAGCATGTCATGAAACTTTTTTTTGCTTTCAAATAATATCGTATTAAATATGAATCCTTTTGATGTAGGAAATTGAAACCAGGGAATGGTTTCCTCAGGTGGATGGCCTGTGCGCTGTAGCACGCAGGTTAAAAAGACTGACTGGAAATTTCTCTTGACATTTACACAAAAGAAAGTATTAAAAAAATGCACCAAAACATGAACCATTCACAGAGTACCATATTTTGAAGCAACTAAAGATGAATTGTCCATATATATATATATATATATATCAAGTCAGTCAGATTTTGATCCTCATAATACCACAAGCAACAATTTCTATGCATCTAATAGTCTAATATGGACGATGGTGTAAAATCACGAGCATTCTCCCTCACCAAAACAAAATGATGTACTTTTTCCCAATCTTTAGTAACTCTTAGTGAACCCCCCTACTTTTCCCCTGAATTACCATGTGCCTGTTACAGTATGTCATTACAATTCACGAGCTTCAGAAATCTTGTTTTTTGTAGACGAACTGGTGATAAAATCCATACAGTTGCCATTCACCACAACCATGACGCACAGAATCTCCTGTATTAATGAGGTTTCACAGCTGTCAAGTTATTGTAGTTAAGCAACTAGGATAATTTTTCTGGCTATTAAACATCTGCCCCCCCCATCTAACATCTCATAATTAAAAGACGGCAGACATCATTGAGCCATGAAAGATTAATAATCTTGCTTAGGCTGATGGCCCAAGTCTGATCCCAGTCGAGGTTGGCTCAGTCTTGCATACCTCTCTGCCATGGTTTCTTTCCGCTCTCCTTCATCAGCCAGCCATTCAAGTTTTCTCTGGGCATTTCAGTTTCCTCCAAAATCTAAGAGCGTAAGAGTTTTAGTTGGAATTTCCCTGCTAAAGTTGGCGATGCCGGGGCCTTACGATGCAGAATAACTCTCTCTGGTGCAGGGGTTCCCAACTTTTTTTATTTTTGTACCACCAAAAAAAAAAGAAGTCAGTGTACGGTGGATGATCTAGGTCACCCAAAGAAAACTGGGGATAGGGGTTTGAATTGAGGGCTCGATGAGTTCACTCAAAAAAACAAAAAAGAAGACCGTTACTATACGCTAACTTTGTTAAAGTTAAAATTTTAAATAATATGATGGAGGGGATGGAAATATCAAGAGATGAAGATAATGAAGAACGGTGCACATGTAGATGAACTATACAAACCTGCAAGTAAAACAGAGTTAGCATTTTCTTCAGATTCTGAAGAGGAATCACCTGCTGAGATCAAAGACCTGCAATCTGCCCATAGATGGAAGTCCACAACATTAGATAAAATGATTTCTTATGAAGACAAATCAGAAAAGAAACTGTATCACAATCTTATATCAAAATCCTCTTATGGAGTATGAAACCTATAATTTGCAAATGAAATGATCAATCATCTTCAGATACAGACATTGTTTGCAAGAAGAGATAAAAATTATCCAAATTCTAATGTATCCTTTGATGAAATTAGAAAAATGCTTGCATCCTACTTTTAGGTATCATTTTGTATACCTTGGAAAAGGACTAATGGAGCAAATCAACCTGATATGAAAGTTGCTTTTTTTTTGTTTTTTGTTGCAGAAACAATTAGTCATGATGGGCTTTTAAAAACAGGCAATAAAGTTGCCAAAGTAGCATTCTTATACAAGACCTTCAATGAAAATCTCGTTCAACGTGGAATATTTCACAAAAATCTTAATTCTGATGAATTCTTGGTGCCTTATTTTAGCAAGCATAGTTCCAAGATGTTCATCAAAGATACTACGGCTACTAAATTTGGTCATGATGTAGATCCACATCAACTACAGATTCACATAGGGAAAGAGTGACAAGACCTCAAAAGGAGTCTCTGGGGACAGAGTTGTTAGGAAACTTCTTGAAACAGTTGACAGAAAATCACCACAAAAATTTGAATTTTTCCAGGATTTTATTGTCTAATGAAACTTCTTGCACTGAAAAGTTTCAGAGCACAATTCATTACAACAGGATTGGAAAAGCTGCAAAACCTACAGCTAGCAAAAGAAAGAATTTAAGAATCCAGTTAGAGCTCTGCCCAATTTTCACTAGCAACATAGCAATATTTTTGTAAGTTTCTGAGGAGTTGACTTGAGCATTTTACAACGACACATTTACTACAAAAACTTTAAATATTTAAAAAACCCATATATTAGAGCAGTAAAAAGTTAATGTGCTCTTCTATGATAAATGCATATACATCTTTACATTACATTACATAAAAATAGATAAAAACCAGTAATAGTACTTCATAATTTTATCTTTTCCTGCAAAGTAAAAAATTTTTAAAAAATTATATAGTTCTAACAAAAAATCTGCAGATATATATTTTTTAAATGTTATATAATTTCCATAATATTCTGTTAATGTGATCAGTAAAAAAAGTAAAAAAAAAATCAAAATGTATTCAAGAATGGAAATGTACTTACTGGGAGAGCATTGAGTATCCACTGTACAATATCTGAATATCACAATAATAATAATAAACCAGATTATAATCAATCCTCAGTACTTCAGGTGGAGTTAGATTTTCCAAATGACAAATCTGACTGGCTGTCATTCCAGCAGATATTCCCAAATGTCATATGGCCAGATGCAATGACTTCGCATCTGTTTATTTATAGTAGATAGTTTAGGACTATTACAGTTTGCTTCCATAAAAATTAATTAAAGAAACCTTTTTGCTATCTTTCATGACACAGACATAGTACTTCACTATGAAAGGTATTGCAGAAACTAAGAAATTCCCCCCTTTTGTGTGTGTTTTGTTTTCCATTTATAGTTAAAAGATAAGCAATAAATTATTTCCAAACAAGCATTTCCTAATGTTTCTATAGGAGTCAGTTCAGATACTGTGCACAGGGAAAATCTATACATACAGGCAAATCCATACACAAATAATTCTTAACCATGGAAACAGTGTGGCTTTTCTTTACGTCTAAGGCTGTTTGCATGACTTTGTAGAGAGTTTCTTGAACAAAAGCTTGGCGACACAAATGAATCTTTACACACAGTAACAAATGATGCTACAGTAAAATTCATTTAATCTGGGAATCTGTGATCCAGCACTTCCAATGAACTGGCACCTTCCCATGCTTACCGCTGCGTGTGTCTGAATAATTAATTCTCTGTGAAAACATTTTATATCACTTATTTCTCCAATAAACGTTCGCTTCTTTGAACTATTTTATGACATCATCAAAGAATACTCCTCCTCCTAATGGCTGTGGGATGAAAAGGAAGTGTTTTGTTAGCATTAGCACTAAGGTACAGCTAAGCCACTGCCTGCTACACACAGAACAATTCATATTTCATTTAATTTAGGTGAGTTACTGTTACAGTGCAACCTCACGTATCCGAACAAGCCCGGAGACAAGCTATTTGTTCAGATACGTGAAAAAAAACGGAATGCAGGTGTTGCTGTGAGAATGCCGAGGGTCAAATTTGAACATCCAATTGACACCCTATCCGAACAATAGATGCTATGCATGTTAATTGTCACTTGTGTAAACTGTTTCGAAACAATGCCTTTCTAACCCAAAGTGAAGTACCGTATCAAAACAGGGCCAGTGATAGGTGTGCCTTTAGCCCGCTCTTGACTGAACCATATGTATAAGGCGTCTTCCATCTTCTGGTTGTTGCCAACAAACATTGTCTTTCTTGCGCACTGTTTTTTCGTTGGTTGAGTAGCTGTAAACTCAGTAAGTTTAACTCTTTGATTTTTAATGTCGGTGATAGTAGATCGCCCAACACCATATTCTTCAGCTAAACGTGCAGCTACTGCACCAGAGTCAAGTCTTTTCAAGATCTTCACTTTGTTGTCTAGAGACAGAACATTGTTTTCTTTTCAAACTTTTGTCAGACATTTCGAACGTGAGTGTCGTGAACAGTACAGTATAAAATGCTATGTAGATTAAAACACTTCAAAGATGATATGAAAAACCAGATAAAATATTTCTTAGTAAATTATATTAAATTAAATAAATTACTTAAATTAAGTAATTATCATTTCCCCCTTGATTAAAAAATAAAAAATGTGATTGATTCAAATTTTCAAGTGAAAAGTATCGCAATAATAGTCTGACTATACGCCTAATAATAAAGATAAATGAGCAAAGGCGAACACACGCGCAAAAAATGAAGAAACAAACTCGCTTACTCAATAGCATAAAATGGGCTCAACTTACTCGCTCTCGACTTTTATTTTATTCTTTTTATTCACTGACAATCAATCAATCACCTGATCACTTTAATATAGTTATAAATATATATATATTTATATATACAGTCAGACCTCATTAAACTATATGAATCACTTATATAGGCATGCCCCCCCCCAACTGTTCACTTTAAAAAAAGGCCATATTTTGTTCGGTTAAGATCTAAGAGAAATTACAATAGAACGTTGACAACCGAACAAAAAAGTGTGAAAGTTCGGTTACATGAGATTTTGTTCGGGGGACATGTCGATTGTTTGGATACGCGAAAATTCGGATAAGTGAGGTTCGGATACGTGAGGTTGTACTGTATTCTGATTTCCTGTATTATAGATAAGCTATGATTATTTAACCGTGTGGATATAAATTGGCACATTATCTAATCTGGCACCTATGTGGTCCAATCAATACCTGCCAGATTAAATGGGATTATACTGTACTACTAAGGTTAATCTAAGAGCACATTCTAAAGAAAAATCATTATGGATATCAGTAAACTACAGTTGATGTTACGTTAATTCTTCATCCTACCTGCATGTCAATGTTGGCACATAAGCATCCATTATGAGACTGAGACCCCCCCAACTCGTCATTTCTTAAACCAAGTGAAGAACAGGGTGTAGTAGTTAGCTGCACACCTACTGCAGAAAGTCCCTAGTAAAACCCTTCGAGGAGACTCATGAAACGGACTAGTGAAAGGCAAGCAGCAGCCATGCTGGACAGTTATGCCAGACAGGGGTTTGTACGCAAGACCCCCAACCGTAACAGCCCAGTAGTCTACCACTAAACTACCATGCTGTAAAAATGCGCTACTAGTGTTATTTTAAATTAAAATAAATTATCAAATGATAGTTTATTTTAACAGCTTCTAGTACCAAAAAAAAAAAAAAAAAAAAAAAATGCCTGAAGCTGAATGCTTGCTTCTATTTCAAAATAGAAAAGTTTATAAGCAAACTAAAAAAATAGTTCTGGACATATTATTTCTCGAAAAGAAAACAAATAATATACCAAAGTAAATAAATAAATACCAAATAAAGAGAGAGAAATAAAAATGCTAACGCAGGTAATTTATGTATATACAAGCTTTAATTAAAAATATTAGCCATAAATATTGGTACTGTTTATTTATTTATTTATTTTTAGAGGCCAGTTTATCTCCTCCAACCAAGTTATGTTGTCCTTGCAAACTTTCACTGTTTACCCTTTGAACTAAGCTGCACCTGTGCCCCTTCATTCAAGACCTTTCACCCAGCCCTGAAATTTTAGAAGTGACTCAGTAAACCAACAAACATACAGCACTATTTCAACCCACCCCAGGTAAGATTTCCAAGAACTGCTGTAACTGGAGAGAAAGTGGATGTCTTTAGAGCATCAGGAATCTGCTAGAGGACTTACATTATTTCCTATTTATTCCAGAGTTCTGGCCAACAGAGAAAAATATGGAACAACCGAGCAAAAACGTCAATGGCTACAGAACATGCCGCCATTAAAAAAATTTTTTTAAAAAGTCTCAAGTAAAGTGAAGCAAAAGAAGATTAGATAAAGTGATGTTAGGAGGGCATTTTAAAATATACAAGGTTAAGGGGCATGCCCACAAACCACCATTTAGACAAATAGTAGTCCAAGTTAGGGAATGTTCTGGTAATTCTCAAGTAATAACAGAATTTTAAAATTGCAGAGTAAACTTAGAATTTTGTAAAAGCTCCTCAAAGGGGATAAATGGCAACAAATTACTTTCTATTAAAAGCAGATATATCAATGGACAGAAAAAAAAAAAACAAGCAAAAAACTTAAATAAAATGTGACATTTGAAAATTAATTACATCTCTTCAATCTTAAAAGCAGAACAATTCTAAAATGCATGGTTTCCTGCTTTGACAGTTGGTTACTGGCTAAGCAATTGACCCTAAATATGTTGTTGGGATTATAAATTTTTATTGTCCTTTTCTTAGAGTGTAAATAGTTTTAAAATAAGTTAGACAACTGTCACTCATATTTTAAAATGGACCACAGGCAAACAAAGTTAAAGTCAAGACCAAAAACGAACTTCTGTTTTAAATTGATCCTGACAAGAACAGAGGTGGAGATTTTAAAAAAAGGGGTACTTGCTACAAATTTTTTAATTAACCTGAACTTCATTCTTTGAAGTGATATCATCAAATTTAGATTTCTGATTAATCTTACAGTATTTTGTAGTAATAAGAAAAATTAGAGAAGTTGGTTATATTCTGTGCCTCCAACAACAAAGATTAAAAAAAAAAACAACAACAGGGGAATCATTTCACCCCCTTAATAGTGCATGCTATGGTATTAGTTAAACAACGTTAGCATGGTAACCCCACAGCAACCAACCACCATCATAGCAGCATGTCATGTAAAACCTGCAACCTACCTTAACCGTCTTGGAAACAAGGAGGAAAACCTACAAATAAGACAAATAGGTAGGGAAATCACTGCACCCGTGAAATAGAAAAAAGGGTCAAGCAGCCACCCGTTGATCACAGCTTATTACATATTCATGATCAGTGTCAACCAATGGATTTCATACCTTAACATGTACATTATATAACCAAATTTCTGAGAAAGAACAAGCTTCTGCAAGGAGATGGAAACTAAACACCCCTGCAGGAATGTATTTTTTACTGTATGAATTCATCTATGATCAGAATCTGAATTATCTAACCCAGTTTTCTTCATAAAGATAAGAAAGACAACCCTGACAAGGTTTATTGCAGTTTCAAAGGGATCTTTCTTTTTTTCTTCTTTCAGAAAGTATGCAAATAACTGCTGAGAGTACCTACCACAACACTTACAGAGAAGGAAGTTTGCCAAATCATTATTACATCATTACTGGCAATGACACCATCACCAAAATTTGCAGGCCTATCTGACATTAGTCTGAAGGTGACTGTCATACATTTTCTTGAAAGAAATTCCCAAAAAAAATAACTGTAGCGAGATAGGATGCTACTCGGAATAACTTCAACGCTCGATGGGTCGTGGCCTTCTGAAAACTGGTTGCCATGCCCCCAGTCATATTTGGACATCCAATAAAGACACGTAGCTAAATCTCGAAATCCTCAGTAGTTTACGTGCAATCTTTCGTAAATCACTTAAAAAACGGAAAATCTCTTACCAGTTGCAAGTATTAGCTCTATATTCTTCAGGGTTAGGTGTATTCCAAAAAATGCATCAGCCAATGCATGTGTAGACGTGTGGAAAAAATTGAAAGATGGGTCTACAGAAGAAAAACCTGTCGAATATCCCCTGAAGTTCAGTGGCACGGGGCAGCTTGCATGTGGGAATATCCAGGGAATTTAATTAGCTTTTTTGTTAATGCTGTTGTTGTTTAAGAAAATCAAAAAACAAAAACAAAAAAAAACAACCTTAATAAACTAAAGGCATGCTACTCAGCATTATTCCAGAAACTTGTTCACACCATAGCTTTGTGCCAGTGATTGAGGTGAAGTTAACTGAGGCAAATCTCTGCAGATATCTTCAACATACTTTCTCCCTGAGCTACCAGACACCATAAATATCAGTGTTGGGTGCCATTTCAACATATCATCTTCCAATAATGCTCCAGTTGTAAGTTCATCAATACAGATTGTCTTACAAAGATAAACATCATGTCCAGATTCTGTTGCCAGCTGTCAAGTAGATATGGTCATATAAAAGAACAGATCGTTTCATGCATTGATGTATTCCATGTTAAAGTAAAAAGTATTCTAACATGTCTAACTGAATGTAGAATTCTGTTGATTCATGTGCTGAATCAAAATCACGAATAAGAATTGAAAATACCATATATTAAAATCTGTGTATATATTACATCCAATCTGAGAAATTTACCATCTCTTTAATTGGGCAATGTTGTACATGAAAGTTGAAATTTCATTCATGCAAACAACATTTAATAGTTTATGATACCTTAGCAGATTCTGTATAAACAGAAGACATTTACTATCTGATTCATACCAGTTACTGTATCACTGGCAGTATGGAAGACATTATTTCTCCTTGTCATCTCCTGTGGAGTTTTGTTTATGAAAAGCATTACTGCTGACCTCAAATGAGATAAATCTGGCAGTCTTCCAAGAGAAAATTATCAAAGTCTGGAAACTTATTCATTGGAATCTCTTGGTTGGTGGTGTTGATACAAGGATAATGACAAGCATATAGTAATTAAAGGTGATGCATTGAATATCATCTAGATGTTGCATGTTGAGACTGGTCATAATGAAAAGACGACAACCCATGAGAAAATTCAGGATCAGTATGCCAACATTCCACAATCCTTTGTCTGGGAGTACATTCTTAATGTGAAAGATGTTCTGAGAAGAGAACCAGTAAAGAAAGATATGTAGTAGTCATCAGACCTAATACTGTGAAGAACTTCAATGAGCATGGCCAGGTGGATCTGTTGAACATACAGATTATAAAAGATGGCAGTTACTGGTTTATTTTATGCTACAGAGTACCTGACAAAGTTCCACATGATTTGTCCACTTCAATCCAAGATGGCAACAGAGGTGGTGGATCATGAACTCTCTGGATTTCAGTGCACCACATATTCTAAGTTAGACAATGGACGGGAGTTTACAGCCCATGTTAATATAAACATATCTTACCATGAGATCATCAAGATAAAGGTATACAAAGCTTGGAGTGATAACAAATCTCACTGTGGACCAACTTATACATTACCAGCTAAATTCCTCATCCCTCTTGTACAGGTGTTGTGGAGGTGAATCTGGAGGACAATGCTGAGGGAAGTTCCTCCTACCCCACCCCGTGCCTCTAAGTGACTACACCAAGTGTCACCGCAACCAAACTCAGAGCCTTGTCTACTGTTGACAAAACATCCTAAAAAGTGGGCAAGAAAGAAAGTCAAAGCCCAACAGGGAATCATTAGCCAGGTCAACAGAATGATAGCTTGTAGTACCAAATCTCTTCCAGGAACAGGTGCCAGTTTCTCAGACCATAGCAAAGGCAATCCACCACATGTTACTGGACTGTGCTTGCAGTCAGTTTGGTTATGTGATTTACACAAGGAGCATCAGGTCTTAGAGAATGTAATTACAAGGCACTACTTTTTATGTTCTATAGTTATTGATACAGTAATAGTATTGTCTTTATGTAAAGTATACAATTCCAAAGAATAGCTTTGTGTTTGTGTTTCATCTCTTTTCTATGTAATTTTATATTTAAAACATTAAATATGTTAAAGTTAGCATTAGGCCATAATCTATCTAAGATAGAATAAAAATGGTATTTATAATTTCTATATTTAATGAAATGTGAAGATGGTTTGTCCAATTAATGAAATAAATGCTAATACAATGTGTGCATAGCATCTATAATAATGTGTGATGTCAGTAGAAATCTCCTGTAATGCACCTCCCTATTTCATGAATTGGACAATTTCACAGATAATTTGATATACATGATACACCCAAACTAATCTTACCTGTTAGTCACTAAAAGTATAGTAGAGAAATTAGTAGATGTTTTCCATTAAAGCTTAAATACTACAGATATACTATTAATAAGTAACATAGCTCTTCTCAAAAAATCTATTTACCATAAAAGCAGTTAGGCTACAAAGATAAATATGCTACCAAAGTAGACCAGACACATTAGTTCCATACTTGTGCATTTTGATATTCTAGGTAGCTGTCCACATGGACAAACATGCATTTAAAAAAAAAAAGAAAGAAAAAAGGTTATTTGACAGTTTTGCTATGGATCAGTTTTTAATCCCTGCCACGTATTTACAGATGCATGGACTGACTCGTGCTTAATTCCTAGCTTATACTTGTACCCAGAGATTATAAAGCTAACGTGTGGAGCTTCTCAGATTATCCATGTAGGCATCGCCTAAAATTCCCAAAACATGGTCAGAGAATTGTTTTAACACGGCCCATTACCTGCATTTGATAAAAGATCCCCCCCATTTTTTGTAAGAGAATTCAGAAAAAAGGAGAGTAAAATCTACGTCAGATTCCAAGTTTTAGCTCTATATCTGTATTGGATGGTTGTATTTGGCCGTGCAGCACATGCCACTTTTTAATGGGCATGACAGCTTAAAGGGCTGTAACTTGGAACCCACTGGATGCTGAAACTTTTCCCATAGTCATTGTACGACTGAGGTTATTTTTTTAGTAACTTTTTCCAAAAATTGTGATGGTCACTCAGAAAGCTTTTAAAAAAAAAAAAAAAAAAATCTGGGTGTGTTGGCGCGGAATGGCCCAGCGGTGGCGAAATTAATTATGGAGATGCCACAATGAAATCTGTTCGTAGAATTCATCTATTCCAGAAAGTAAACTTAAACTCATGTATTGCTGAAAAAACACCATTTTTTTTTTTTAAATTAAATTAACAAATTACTTGGTAGTTAATGTGCATACCCTCCCTTGTATAGAGACAGCTGAGTACACTGAAGCAAACTCGTGTGAAAGTTGGAATGGCTGGTCACCTATGCATTAAACAGTTCTCTCAAGCTGTTCGATGCCTGGCCTTTCTTCTTTAATGTTCATATCTGGACCCAGGAGTGGGAGATGATGTTGCTGTTGTTATTACTGATCTGTCAGCAACGTTTCACTGAAGGTGAGAATTTTACCACATTTAAATTATACGAAATCACAAAAGAAAACCACCCTGCTCAGAAGGTCCCAGAGTCATCAGACCCGGTACTGAAAGGCCAAAAACATAAATAAAAAAAAAAATCCACAGCAAATAAAGGGTTAAAAAAACAACAAAAAAACTGGAGCTTTGAAATCCTCATACCAGTATATTATATATAAAACAGACATTCTCTCTAAATAATCCCCATAGAGTTGGGGGGGGGTACTGTCTAGCACTTCACACATTTGGTAACCCTGAGCATGCAAGTAGTTACAGGCCTGCATCAGTACCTATAAAAATATACTTAATTATAAATCAATCAAAATACAAATAATAATTAAAAAACTAAGTCTGAGTCAACAAAAATGGTATCCTAGTTTTGATACTAACTAATGTTAAGAAAATTTAAGTACTCAATAGATATCAAAATTTAAGAGTTCTTTTCTTTAAACATTAAAAAAAAAGAATTTTACTTTAAGTCTTCCAAGAAATAAATTATGGCATTATTTTAGTAAATATATCATAAAAGAATAATTTTAAAGAAAAATGTTTAAGACAAAAGAAGAATCGTGAAATTTCTCGTGTTTTGTAAAACAAGAGTTTAAAATATTAAGAGATGGCATTTACTTTGGGATGCCCATTTTGTCAATTGACTTTTCTTCAATTAAAATATTTTGAAAAACATCAAGTTTAATTCTAACAAGTAAAATTAATTTATTTTACATAAAACTCGTGTATTCGCATATTAATGGCCTGTGGGTTGGCCAAGAGATTGTGATTAGTGCTTTTGGCAACTGCTCTAGTCCACAAGTTCAAACCTCAGAAAATGCTGGGTGATTACATAAGAGAATAACTTCAAAAATTTTGTCAGAATTCATTTCCTACATATGACAAACTGAAAACTGTCATGTTCTTTATTTTCAAAACGACTACCCCATTAAAACAAAAGGAATCCCCTTTGCCGAATGTATCAATGGTTAGCCTACCTAATGCTGGATGAGTCCTCTAAATGAAGTATTCCATTTAGAAAGTGTTATAAAGAAATGTTAAGGTTCCATGATCCACGTTTTCCCTAAACTTTCTGCTTTTTTTAGCAGTGATTTCCAAAAGTAGGCTAAACCAAGCTCATTCCACACAGCAAATGCCCTTTATCCATATTTACAATCTAAAAAATGTATTTTGTTTTTTAAAAAACTGCTAATTTCAAAGAGGATCTCATTAAATGACATTTAGTTAAGCAATAATTAATCTGTATTTTTTGGTTTCTTTTTTGTTTTTCCTGGCAGAAGATTTCCTATGCAGTACATGGGAAATAACTCTTGCAATTTTTTAAAAATGTTGATTGTTACTTTTGATACAGAAACTTATTCCTATGCAATAGTACTAGTGTATCTTTTTGTTTTTTTTTAAAAAATACACCATAATCCACATAACAACACAGAGGAGGAGGGCAAAACATTTCAAAGAGAAAGAATATTCTAGGAAATGCAATTTCTTAGTAATAGATCTGATTCCAACTCTTTAAAACTGACATTTTTGACAATGCAGCTTGGTTTTTTTTATCCAATGGCTCAAAACATCTCCATGATAGTTTGCCATTCCCTTTTCCTATTTCAACCATGACCACAAATAAAATACAGACAGCCTGCTCAATTCCTGCTAAAGAAAAAGTACATTTATTTTATAAAAATGTTTAAAAATACAACACCTAAAACTACAGCAGTCTCGCTGGCATGTATGTCAGCGGAAGAAGCTACAGTAGATTAAATTCTAATAAATCTGTTTAAACCTTTTAAGCTAATAGGTAGGTGTGTGGATCTTGAAACAAATGTGCCCCATTAATAAAAAATGTTAGGTTGGACTGTTTTTCTGAATTTTAATAAATGAAATAGGCTCTAAGTAAATTGGGTACCTTTAAAACATTCATTCAGCACTACACTTATTTACAGAGGAACTTTCAAATATCTTGAACATTCTTGAAAGAGTCAAAATCAAGATCTACTTGCTCTGTTTTTTCCAGTCAAGCTGCTTTCCTGAATTATATCATATTCACTAAATTTTATTCTGATTATTGCGGGAGGAAAATGGTTAACATCTACTAACAGGGGAAACTTTTATGTTAAATGACAGACTTGCAAGTTTATACAATATTTTTTACATTACTCATCTCTGTATAGAAGATCAATTAGCAAATGCATTCTCAGTGCCCTCTCTAGTTTTCTTTTTCCATCAAATCTTTAAGGAATGTAGATTTTATCCCTATCTTTTGTTGAAGACACATTACAGAATTATTAAGCATCTAGCTGGACAGGTACACAAGTTGTAACAGTAATTATCCGGTAGTGCTGAACCCAGACAGCAGTTTATACAGGTACTGACAAATTAATCAATCAAGATATTATGTTTAGAATACTTCACTTTTGTTGTTGTTGCTTAATATTTTAAAATGTGTCTGATTTCTGAACAGTTCTGTTAAAGTTACATATGTAAACACGATACAGGTGTTATGTAAGCAGTCTATTGGTCAATAACGGAGTAAGCTAAGGGTACTATGTAACAGAAAAAAAATAACGCATCATGTTTTGTTAATTCAATTTGATAAAGAATATGGGGTAAAGCTGTGCTAACTGAATACTCCTGGTATGCTATGGAAAAGAATCCCAAGTAAATGACATTATTATCCATTCAATCAAGAACATGTCCATGACCTAAATTAAAATGATGTATGCTTATGAAAAATTCCACATTACAATTTGATTACATTAGACCAAATGCTAATTTTGGATTTTGGATAGGGCTTTGTAGCTAAATTTCATTTTGATAAAGAAAATTAAAATTTATATTGATTAACCATTAAGTAATGAATTGTCCACAATCCTTTGCATTGTGCTTCTTCTCTCTCTTCAATGAAGCTCGTCCAATTTGGGCCTGCTCTCTGCATTATTTTTGGAGTTGCTCCAATGTGCTCTTGTCTTTTTAGCTAATACTCCTAGATTTTCTTTTCCAACAATTAGTTTTTCTTTATTTCTTTCCACTCCTTGATCCAACTTCTCCGACTCTCCACATCGCTGCTGTAAAATATTCCACCTGAGTTGTAAGACAAGACAAGTAGCTTATCTACACTGTACAGGTATCTTTCGTAGAACCCCTTTTAGGATGCTACGACTTCCAGTGCCTCAAAGGTAAGGCTGCTTGTGAAGTTTGCAGAACATGGAAAACTTCCATTTCTAAGGTATTCTTTTTGCATGTTCAAACCATTTTCCGCATTTAAAAAAGAGAGTTGATAACCTTGAAAAACTATAGTATTTCTCCAGGGTCACAAACTGACATCTAGTCAAAGCAACAGGAATTTGAAACTTCTAATTTAGTATTTAAAAATTTCCCCTAGGTATCACAGAAGGCCTATGTCTACATGCCAACTAATTTTGAAGGGGGGGGGGCTGGAAATTCAAACCTAGTCCAAAAAAATGTATCACTATGGACTTTATTTAGTATTGGAAGGAAATTTTAAAATGTTGTGATGAGATCCGAGTCAATTGCGATATTCTTTTCTTTTCACCAAGCAACCAAAAGAAAACTATTGAAAACTGTGACTTTGAAGTCTTTACATTTGAAATAGGATGATGATGCCTCATATACGTAAGTCTTGGCTGACCTAACCAGAAAGATTATTAAGCCTTAGATTGTAATTGAAACACCACGCAGAGAGAGAGATGTCTCATAAGTGTTTGAAGGTTGCATTTATTTTAACTTTGTTAGAAGTACTGCGAACTTGGATAGGTGTGTCAAACAAGCTGTTTTGTGAAATAAAGAAATGTTACCAGTGTTTTATCGTTAAGCTATTATTTATTACCTTTCACGTGTTCTGATACAAAACATGAACAGTTTAGCTTTAGTGCTTTCTAACTACAAGTAGAAAAACTCTCATGTAAAGTGTTTTAGCCATGTTTCCTTGGTCATTCAAGTAAATCAGTTATGTTGCAACCTCATGAAGTCATCTGGTAATCCAAACACAAAACCAACCAAATATAGTTTTCATAATCAATTTTATAGAAGATAATAGTTTAAATGTACATACTTGATTGCGAAGTTTTATTTTATTTGATTCAGTGTGTGTTAAAAATGAGATCTCCCCCAACACATACGCAAACAAACACAGTGTGAAGTTGAGCCCTTGGATTGCGCTATAGCTCAGTTGTCTTTATGCTGCTGAAATGTCAACATAAAGCTCCAGTATCACATCAACCCTACCAAACATTAGCAAAAAAAAAGCAAACAAAAACACATGCTATATAAACAACAGTTAGTAACATCAGAAACATGCTTAAGGTTAGTAGATCCAGGGCAGTGATAAGCATTAGTTACAACAGCAGGGTGTACAGCTTGAAAAAACAAAAAATTTCTTAAATAAGCCACTCATCAATGAGTGAGTCATAGTCCACTGACAATAAATGCTGGTTCCATGATATAAATAACTGATAAACAGATTTGTTGGTCAATATATTTACAATTGTTTTTTTTTTTAATTTTCCCTAGAACAAAGCGTTTAAAGGATGTAGAAATATTTTTTTTAAAAAAAATCATTAGAATTATGTTTGGATTTTATACATTTACAAACTATACACCTGTAAAAGAGATCTCAGTGAGCAAACAGCAACACATTTTCTTAGCTAGGTGTAGTTACCACTGGGGTGGGAGCAGTCATAATTACAAAACTGACCTGATAGTAAAATAATCTTTCAGCAAAACTACAAAATAAATGGAATGAATTGCCTGACAACGGAGTTTTGTAGTGATTGTGTAGATAAGCAAGTATTTCTGTTCCCTCGACAGCTTTGTACAACTACTGAATGAACTAGGAGTTTGAAGTACAATTTTAGAGAAAGTAGTAAAGTAAAATCATAAAAAAACCAGTCAGTTTAAGCAGAAACGCTTTGGCATAATGCCTTTCAAACATTGTCAAACCGATGACAAAATGCACACACTGTTATAATCTTCATCTGGGAAAACATGTTACAGCCATACTCCTCTACAGCATAGAAGTTATTCCAGTAAAGATCTTCAGATCTTGACATTTTCTTTCCAAAAGAATTAACTGGCTAGCATTTACCTAGATCTCCACCAGACTTAATTGTAAGCCCAGCATCTTTAAAAAAATAGACATTTTTTTTAAAAAAAAAAAGCAACTTGAGTCTGGGTATGAAGTACAATATTTCACACACAAACAAAAGTAACTGAATATGGAGAAATAAATTAGACAACTAGGCAAGGTAATAGAATATATAATCACATTATTGTTTTATCAGTTACATTTCTTGATATTTTTTCTTAACCATATGACACCTGAGATATCTCACTGTTAAGTAACTGACTCTTTATAAACTATTAATCTATGGACATGGCACTTGCTTTCTTTACCCTTGTTTGTGTGGTAGCTTCTCTTTAGCAGTAAATTTCTAGAAAAATCTGACTTTGATGAAGCATTTCTTTCTTTTATAACAAAAGGCAGAAACAGCACAAATAGAAATAAAGATCTTTTTCAGTGGGCAGTGCTACCTTCACCTTACTTAACAAGTCTGTATGGCAATTTCAACATTACCTATTTTCATAGTGCAGTGTTAAAAGATTACACTTCACAATAGGAAACTACTACTACTTGGAAAATATGAGGGGTGTGTGTGGACAACTTACACAATGTGAATTCAAAACATCAAAAATCTTAGGCTTTACAAGTCATGTAGTGCTAGTAGGCATAAGGCAAGGTGCTAGGGCAACAATGCGGCAGTTAAGATTAGCAGGACAAATACTAAGTCTGACTAAATGTTTATCATTTTCACATCAGAAGTGATTACTCAGCAGCTCTGAGATTTATTTGTGCCGTAAACTAAATGCAGAAAAAATAATTCTAACTGGATACATGAATTTCAAAGAACTATTCACAGTCAATTTTTTTGTTTCTTTTGCAGACTTCTACTTTCATTGTTTGTTTTTAGCATCTATACAGTTTAAGTTACACTGAATAACGTTTAGCTTGATTTTAAAATCATACCTGTCTTCTTTGTCATCCCTCGTTGAAGCTCCCATCTCACTGACAGCAGCTGTTAACGGTGTGAGTGACAAGGTCGCAGCTTGTATTGAAGTGTCGAGCCTCTCACTTTCTGATATTTCAGTCAACTTTATGTTTTCTGGCCGAAGTGATGCATGCTCATTTTTGTTTTCAAGTCCAATTTGCGAAATCAATTTTTCTGGAAGTTTATTTTCTATCTGTGAGTGTCCATGCACAGTAGTCATTGGTCTCTCAGGACCAACTGTTAATGGAACTTGGCCCGACAGACCACCCCCTCCACTGCCAGTCTGATTTATTTGTCCAACAGAAGTTTGGGGTACAACAGGAAGTCCTCCTGACATGTGTAATTGCTGAGCACTCTGTACTGTAAGTGTATTATTATTTACTGATACCACCTGTGTAAGGGAATCACCAGCTGATACATGTACAAGGGGTGTCCCAGTACTGGACTGAGCAACATTTGCTCTGGACACAGGTGAAGAAAGGCTTTTAGTTGGCTGAGCTAGACTGGTGTCTCTTAGGCTTAACACTGGCTGCTGTGAACTCACCTGCACAGTGTTTGGTATCTGATTGTGGCTAACTGATTTCGACACAGGCACTGCCTGTGATTGCGTATTTGATACACCAGGGGTTAACTGGGATACCTGATTCACAATACTGGGTGTTTTACTTACATTCATCTGGCTTGACTGGATACCCTGGCTCGATGACTGAGTTTGCTGGAGACCTGTTGTTACTGTTGGTGTGGGTAAACTAATCTGAGATTGGTGTTTACCTGATGTTAACTGAGTTCCAGGCGACTGAACAGTGGGAAGTACTGTTCCCTGAACTGTAATATCGGTCCTCGTTGCTGGTACAGTCTGGTAAAGTCCCTGTGACTGTGATTGACTAGGTTGGGTAGGTGGTTGTGATTGTATTGGCTTAAAGCTATCTGATGTGCCTTGGCTATGTACACTAGAATGAACTGAAGAAACCACAATATTATGGATTCCCTCCATAGGGGGAAAATTACCAGGAAGAACGGGGTTTTTTGACGGATCGTCGACTCCATAAACAAAATGAACAGAGCTCGCAGCACTCGAATTACCTGAAGGAACTTCGTCAATGAACTTTAATACTTCATTTCCCCTTTCAAAATTCGCTGGGGTATCAAGAAAGTCGTAACACATCCACCGACCTCTTCGAAAAGGTTCCTTCGTTTCGATTTTCACAACTTTAAACCTCGAATGTATGTCCGATTTCTCTTTTGTCACTATCTCGTCAGGCGTCAGGTTATGAGTTGTATCCTCGGACGGCGTGTCCTGGTCCCCGTCCGTGTTCTTCGAGCTGTCGAGTATATCTGAGCTGATCTCTTCCGTATGACTCTCGTCCAGCTCGTCTAGACTGTCCAGATCTCCGTCGTTGAGGGGATCGTTACTCCCACTTCGGGGGGAGTTCTTTGTGATGCTCATTATCTTGAACGTACTCCGCTTCTTGGGCATGGGGTCGCCGACCGGTCTCTGCAGACCCCTCTGCTCCAGGTCGTCCTTGGTGGCGGTCGCGGCCGGCTGCACGGACTGGCCGTCGACTTTCACAGCCATCTTGTTGTAGGTAGGCGCCTCTGCTGCCATTTTGAAAGAACCTGTCCCCCTACCTAAGCGTGAAACTTAGGCCTGTTTGAATGGGGAAACCACCCCATGAGAGACATCGCCATCAAACAGATCTCAGCTGAGTTAAAACATCCAGTAGAAACAAATAAAAAGCGGGATAAAATGAAAGCGCATACTTTTTCGCGTAAAACAAGCTCCAGCAGGCTTAGTTCGCCCTAACGAGCTTCAGGAAGATGGCCGACATTAGCGCTAGGCATTGTGGGAAGTGACGTGACGACGAGGTACACACACACACACACACTCACTCACTCTCTCTCTCTCTCTCTCTCCATCTTTTACTTTTCTCCTAAGCGGGACTTTGAAATATCGCATCTTCTTTTTCTTTTTTATTTGTTCATGGTCAGCAAAGTTGATCAGGTCGTGCAAAAAAAAAAGAGAGAAAAAGAAATGTAAATGTAAAAAAAAAAATAAAAATAGGTTTGCAAAATCCATTTTAAATGCTGTTTAATAATAATAATAATAATAATAATATAATAATAATAATAATATAATAATAATAATAATAATAATAAAGAAGAAGAAGAAGTAAGAGTTCGTGAAGATTTTGAAGCTATGAGGGCAAAAACAAATGGCAACAGAATTAGATTAACGGTGAATGGATACTGGCAAATCCGGGCCTCATCTGATTATATGCTCTCTTTTTGTTTTTAAGTCGAACCTTTCAACAACAAGCAAAACGGGATGTCAAGCCGAGGAGGGAGAGCAAAAGAGATGCTCTCCTGGATGTGTCCAGCCCTGTGTTTTCGCCGAGACTGGGATACGTTGGTGAACTGCACTCGGCTTTAAGGGACCGACTTGATTTGTAATTTCTCTTTGATTATAAACCAGTCTTTTTAAAATTTTAATTAAATTAATTTTGCGAGTGGGGTGGGGGGAGGTAGGGTGGGGTTAGGGGGGGAATCTTGAAAACGCAAGTTTGGGTTTTTTTATGAAGTGTTTTGCCTATTTGCTTGTTCGCTCGGTTTTCCATTAAAGGGGCTCACTCAAATCATTCCCGACGTGTACCCGCCGCCACAGCGGTCGTCGAGGTGAGAACGCTCGTGTCTGACACTACTTCCTGTCTGTCAGGCAACATGGCTGCGTGCTTTTGTTGTTTACGGTGTTGCTGGAATGGACCTGGATTCAGTAGTGGGCATGTTCCTCTCAAAGATGTCCCTGTCGTGAAGTTAGATACGGCGCATATGGGTACACTGAAACGTGCTGTAGTGTTTGTTTGTCGTTTTTTTTTGTTTTTCTTCTTTAAAAAAGAAAGAAAAGGATTATATAGGTTCCGTGAAGTGTTACGTGGGAAGGATCTCGCATTAGGTGATGTGAGAGAGGAGAGAGACCGGGGACCGTCTTACTCCGGTTCAGTAACAGCAACCAACCAACCAACTTTCTTCTCTAAAGTAATTGTTTTCCAAACCACCGCCACTAGCCAGGCCCCCTCCCTCCCACCCCCCGGGGAGGGGGGGGGGGGTCGCCGACCCTTAAACTAACCTGTGACCAGTCAGTCAGCACCACTCGCTCGTGTGACAGGCGCTGTACTGCGTCGTTCAGCTTTCTGTAGAAAGATCTGTTTTTTTTTAATATTTTTTAGAGCTGATTTGATTACAAGATTTCTAAAAGTTTGTTTTGGGGAAACCTTAAGGACGGTAGCCGGTGGTAGCGCGACTGGTTATAAGGGTCGTAGTGAGATGTTTGGTAAGAATGGATGTTGAACATGAACGTTCAGAAGGATCAGCTTCAGTTTTTGGAGCTGGTCGGGTATACAATGATCTGCCTTAATAGTTTTTACAGGTGATTTAGTAAATAGTTAAAAGAAATAATGCTTCTCGAAAACAGCGAGAATTTAGTTTTTGCTTCTGTGGCTGAGGGTGAGTTAAAATTAATACCATATTATTATTATTATTATTATATTATTATTATTATTATTATTAGAATCTGTTGAGTCAGACCATTGTGCCCTGTTTTAAAAAAAAATATGCTACATAAAATGGCAAGCTACTACAGAATTATATAGCATCTCTTAGTTCAAGAAAAAAAATTGATTTAAAGTTAAGTGGTTGCAAGAGATTGGATATTTGCAAGTTTTTTCTTTAGTAATAATACTAGTGCAGTTGATTCTGGGGCTAGACTGCCCAGTAGTTTATGGTGTTTGATTTCCATTTAAATATGTTTAGAAATATTCTGACAGTGATTTGGGGCTTATGGGGTTTCTATATTAATTATAAACTTCCAGCCTCTTCTATAAATATGCTATATAATCTTTTTCTTTTCTCATAAATAATATATTCTTATCTTCATCTATACTAGCTAAATTAGTATTTCCTCCTCCTCGTGTAAAATGAAATAATTACCCTTGAATTGTATATTTGGGTAATTCAAACAATTTACAGTGTATTCACTTGTTCAATTGTGTTTGTAGTATTAATATATAAAACATGGCTCTTTGAACTAGTATCTGTTGTGAGATATGCTTAAACTTAGGATTTGCTATTGGTACCTTGATAATTTGCTTAAATTCATTACTAGAAAGTTTTCTTTATTTACAAGCAAGAAGCCATAACAATATAAATAGCTCTCATGGTGTGTGTGTGTGTTGGGGAGGGGGGTAAATGCAAGTGGTAAATTTAATATTTTCAACTACTATGCTGTTACTATACCCAATGTAAAATGTGGAAAAAACAAAGGAGACAAAGCTAAAATTTCTTTGGATGCATGTTTTAGTTTGGTTATTATTTCTTCTGTTTGATTTGTTGCAGATGAAATACATTGAGTATTGATTTCAAGACAATTATTGGAAACAGTTCCCAGATAGTTTTCTCAAACTGTTTTCCATTTCCCATAATCTTTATTTGATTTACTATTTTATCTTTTTCTTTATAATCTAAATGGTATGAGTAATGTTTTTATCCAGCAGTTAGTACAACTCTGCATTATGCATCAGTAATGACACTTGTTGAAATAAGTATAAAAAATCAGTATTTAAAGTTAACCCTAAATTTAAAATTTTTATTGGCATTTCTGTACATTAAATATTTGGTACTAACTGATCTTTTTATTGCATGAAACAATTTTAATTTTTTTATTATTATTTTAAACTTTTATATTCCCAATCCTTTCTCTAAAAATATTATAATAGAAAATTTATTTAAGAAATTTTCTGATTAAATTTAGTTTCTTTGTTTGATATTATTTTTTTTAAAAAAAATATATATTATATAATTCCAAATGGGAAAAACTGATTTGAAAGAAGGCAATTATACATTTGTGTTAATGCAGGAAGAAAAATCAAAAATTGCAAATTTCCATCTATTGTCCATCTGTGGCTCTGGTATGGTGCACTTCTTTCCTTTTGTGCCAGGGAAATTTTTAAGTTGACATCAAAGCAAAAGAAAATATCTCACTTTGTGGGGTGTTAGAAGTTGCAATTTTTATTTTTATGGCTTTAGAATGGAAAAACAGCAAAAATCTGTGAGAATTGAAAACCTAATTAGCAAAAGGATGAATGATGAATCTTTGATATATTTGTTGAAGTTTTAGTTGAGTAAACTATTTCACACATAGCTGAGGCCAAAAATTTTGCACCACCTTAGAATTTCTTAATTTTGTTTGATTAAGTTTAATTAAACCTGCTGAATTTGCATAATAATGTTATATTAGCATTGAGTTTGCTTTGTACTTAATGAGAAAATGACTAAAATTGTAAATTGTGACAATTTGAAACCTATACAAAAGCAGACATTTAGAAATGATGGGTACAACATGAAGCTACATGAGCAGGATTTTAGGATAGATATTGTTATTGCATATCTAGCATGGTGCAAAACTTTTGGCCATAGCTGTATATGTACAATTTATTTCAAAATTCAAATTATGATTATAAAATTAATATATAATCTAATATTATCAAGAACCATGTTTGTTTAAAATTTACAGACTTTTAAACTTATTTTCATAAATACAGGTAATGACGTTGTGATTGTAAAAAATGGAAAGAGAATATGTGGCTCTGGAGCAGCCTTAGCTGATGCCCCAATAGTACAGAACAAGGCCTACTTTGAGCTGAAAATTCAATGTGGAGGTATGCATTTTCAGTTAATATATAACACTTTTGTGCAGAATTTTAACATGCATTTTAGACTTTTTAGGCCATATAAGACAACACTGAAAAAGACAATTGCTTGTGTTCATAAGATAAGCAACTTTGTCAAATTAGGAATAAGGATTTTTACAGTATTAGAACATGAAAAGCCCTTGTCTGGCTTTATTTAAATTTGGAATTTTAGTAATTTTATTTTTTTTTGTATTTATTTGCATTGGCAGAGTTTTGCAGACCAATTTCAAAGTATGGTGCACTTGCAAGAATTTAATATTGTGGAAACGTTACTACCTTGGTAATTAATACACATTCAAAATTTGCTATGTTTGGCTCGCATTCAGATAGTAGTCAATTTTGTTCACATGACAGAAAAAAATAAATCAGAATAATATAAGCACATATATAATAAAAAAATTGCCATAGTCATTGCATAAATTTTATATTTTACTTATTTAGATAGCCATGACAAAATAGAAAAGAAAATTACGAGAGAGTGTAAAATTTCTGATGCGCCTTTGCCAGTAGTGCCTCATGCTTTCTCATGGCATAGAGCAGGCTGGTTGGTCTAACTGGCAGCTTGTGGAGCATTTTTCAACAGCTTGCAGAATGAAGGAGAAAAGTGCAAAGGGGTTTCAACAGGAGAGTTTCTCTATTCAATCAACTGAGAAGCAGAAACCATCTGCTATTTTATACAGTATGTTTATTGCTTTAGATTAGGGTTTCCTAAGCAGACTTGTGTGGTTAGATTTGATTGGTTAATGAAATGATGGCCTGTTCTATTTGCTTCATGCTTCGTTAGGGAACACTCGGTGCCTGTGATTTACTGAATATGCAACCACTTGTTTCTCATCAAATGTTCCATGGGTGACACACGTTTACAATGTACATTAGAACAACTGACAACAGTTTTGACATTCAACAACTATCGGACCTGGTTGAGCTATGTGCATCTGTGGAAGGTCCTGACATTTGCAACACTTTTTTGGATGTACTTGAAAAATATACTGTCGCATCTTTATTGTTACTGATGATGCATAGGTCTGTATCATTTACCAGGAGGCACTGTGGAAAATTGCTCAGATTTAATAACATAGTGAAAAATGTTGTTAAAATTACAAATAAGATACAAGAAGGCAACTATGCTCAAAGCCATCAGAAGCTCAGATTATTCATTCAGGAAGCTGAAGAAGTACACTCTCTACACAAATATTCGATGGTTAAGTGCTTGGAAAACTCTTAAAGTTTTTTGCTCTTAGGAAAGAATAACCCTATGTATTTTTAAGAGAAGGTCAAAGGTAACACTGCCAAGCGAAGATGACCTGCAAAACATTGTTTCTCTGCACACTGGCCTTTTTTGACCAAGATCACTATTTACCTTAACACTAAATCTTTATCTTCAAGGATTTCAAATATGGTTGGTCACATTCATGGATTTAAAAGAAAACTAGATACTGTGTATTTGACTTCTCCATTCAAGAAAACAACCTTGAGCAGTTCTTCTATTATAAAGAGTTAGCACAGGAAGTTTGAGGAATCATACTTCAAAGAGTTTGAAAAAATCATTTTTGAACTTCAACCTGAATTTAACCCCGGGTTCCAGGACTTTCAGAAACTAACCAACAACTACGTCTGTTCAATGACTCTATAGGTGTGAAAATAGAAGAACCAAAGAGCCAAGCCAGTGTCAAATGGAACTCTATGATTTTTTTTGTTTCAAGCAAAAAGACATATTCCATGCAAATAATTCAGGAAAAATGATTCACAGAGATTGCTATCCCAAATTCCATGACTGGATTGAAAATTCTTTCAATGTTTGGAAGTACTTACTTTTGTGAAAGTATGTTCTCAACTGTGAACCATATAAAGTCAAAACAAAGGAGCAGAATCATCAGTGAACTACTTACCACTTGTTTCCACTCTCTGGCTTACTACAACCAGCATCTCCACTGACACTACAAATTTAGTCAAAGATTAAAATGCTGTTGACTTATTATTAATTGTGATAAATTGTTGTGATTATTGTATAATGATTAATCGAAAGTAATTTTTTTCTTTAGATTTTTTGCTGCATTCATTTTAAGTTGTATTAAAAAGGATGTCTGATAAAATGATTTTTTCTCATCTACAATTTTAGTTAAAATGTTATTAACACTGAACATTTCCTATAGTAACAAGATCACATGGCTCGACCATTATCTGAAAATTGGTAATTTGACCCTCAGCAATTACAGTAAATAAGGAAAATTATCTTTTATAGTGACTTGACATGAGTAAATAGACGTCCAAATCTGAAAGACATTTGTTTTATTCTGGAACCATGCATAGCATTGGCAAAATAAGAAAGGGTAGGAGTTAATATCTTGTGGTACATTTCCTCTGCCTTATGCAAAGCAGCAATTTGCTGACGTGTGGACAAGATCAGCAAATAAGGCCTATGAGATTGCAGTCCATTCATGGCACAGATTTTATTAGGGTGTCTTAGGAAGTGGGTTTATGAGGACACTTTTACAGGGATTGGTTGAGGATAGTCTGCACACATTCTACGGAATTTAGTTCTGGTGATTGACCAGGCCACGGCACAGTTGTGATGCTCTGACTCTTTCAATCTTTGCATTGCATGAGTGGTGAGCTGGAGTGCTGTTTTCCATAAAACTACTACCCTCTTGGAAACTGTTGATATATTGAGTATAAGTTAATTAATTTTAAAATTACCAGTTGTGACTGTCCAGTAGCCCAAATGGTACCCAAACAATGAGAGAGAGACCACTATGTTCTGTCATGGAAAACCTGAAATAAAAAGAAAAAATGACAGCGTTCCAAAATGCAGGAATGTGCAGTACCTCTGTGTTGCCCATCGCAATTGATAGCAGACATTTTGTGGTAAGGAATGGTTTGTGATTCCATAATGTAGTGAGAACATCTGATGGTTCTTATGGACACCTGCATTTGCAGCCAGTTGTCAGATTTTGGTTTCCACATACCTTTTCACAGCAGTATCTATTTTTTTGGCTCTGGACATCCAGGATGCACATGGACAGTTGTCTTGAAATGAACAATCACCCTGTTAACAGGCAAGATAAAAATATCCAGCATCTTTTAGGTTTCCTGCGGGTGTCTACCAACATCTATCATCCAACTTTGCATCTTCCAAAGTCCGTCAATTCTCATATACCTCTTACATTCGTGACGTTGAAAATACAAACCAAAACTCCACAGTTGTGACAAGCACGATGAGAGTGTTTTTACAGAAAATGAAAATAAATAAATGTTATGTAAAAACGTTTTGCTATCAGTACTTTTTCAACATTCGTTTTGCCAAGAGTGTTACCTGAACACACTATTTAGATGTATATAGTTTTAAAAAATTTTTTTGAGCATGGTACACAAAAACGAGGTATATATGCAATTTTTTATAGAGAAAAATATTAGTGGTGCTGATTTGTTTTGATTGATTGATTTCAAGGTGTTTGGGGTGTTGGACTGGCTACAAGAATGTGTGATTTGAATGTTGTGCCTCTTGGGGTCGACTCTGAATCCTGGGTCCTTAGGAACGATGGAAAAATACTACATAACAATGAAGAAAAATGTGAACTGCCGCATGCTATTCAGGAAGGAGATATTCTGGTAAATTTTATTTCTCTTAATGTGTGCCCTGGTTTTCGAATATTCTGTAGGGTCTCCATTATGTTGTCAAGCCAACAGAGCAGGGAATCTGAAAGTTACCTTTGAATTAAACATTAAATAGAACTGCCATCAAGTGAAAGATGAACATTGAAAACAACTGCCAGAAAATATTAAATCATTTTGGATGTTGGTAATTTTTTAATCCTTTTCACTGGGCCTTGAGTATCTGCTGCCTGTTGGCTATATTCATTATTCAGACTTTTGACATTGTCAGTAATTCCGCCTTTTCTTTTTAATAAAACAATTCAGAAGTGACACACGTAAGCCTAACTGCAAACATTGTACTTAATTTGCATTGCAGGGTCTTGCATATGATCATGTGGATTTGAATTTTTACCTGAATGGTAAGCCACTGAGCTGTCCTGTGCGAGGGATCAAGGGGACAGTGTTTCCTGTGTTCTATGGTAAGCCCAATAGTTCAACAAAATGGCATTTCACAGAAGCAAAGAAATAAGATTGGTATAATTCCAACCACTTTACATGAAAATATACAATGCACCCTATATGTAATTTATTCAAAAGTAGTTTTCAGCCATCTTAGTAGGCAAATTTGGGGATTGTCTTACTAAATTAACATTTATTTAAATGTTTCTGCTGTCACCCACTGTGATGGATGGTTATTAATGATTGACCAAAAACAGATTTGGCTATTTTAGGGAGTTATTTACAGCCATTAGTTCCTTATAAATTGGCAGAGAGGGATGCAACTATCTGGAGTAATTTTCTTTTATACATGGTTTGAGATTTTGTTGATATTCTCACACATGTATGCACTCAAAGCTGAAGCACTGGACTATTGTGTGTAGTATACTGTTCAGGTATTTATTTGCTACATTTTTACTTGATGCATTTTGGCTTATTTTAGTTGATGATGGAGCAGTCCTTGATGCACAGTTCAGCACATTCTATCATTCCCTGCCAGATGGCTTTGACAAGATAATGATAGAGCAGTCCCTTCTTTGATATTTCACCGACGGTGCTGAGGACAAAGATCATGAATGTGCATTTATTCAGAGTATTGTACATATGGCTCATCCCATATTAGATGATCTACTGTTTGTAAAGGATAAGATCTCCAGTATAGTAATTAGTTCCAAATAGCTACTGTAGCAGCCTGTGGACATTTTTCTGACCTAAGGTGAATGTCCTCAGGCCAGTATGATCACATTATAGTACTTTATATAATTTAATTTTTTTAAAAGTTGGTACATTTTTGAAGAATATATAAAAAATAACTTATTTTAGCATCTTACTGTCAACCCATGTAACACGTCATAAGCTACATCCGTTAAAAAATTTAAAAGAACTCTCGGCTAGCAGCAGCTGAACTGAGTCAAACGACATAGAGTTGCTTAGAAAGATTGTTTCAAATTTATCATTTAAAAAAAGTTTATAATTCTCCTAAGCTTTTAGTTGCAATGCATCTTGCTGTATCAAGGTTTAAGTGGGCCATCCATTTCTGATGATACCATTGCAAGCAGGAGTTTGACTTGCTAGTCATACTGCAATTCACCTAGCTTTGGTGTGTTTTTGAAATGACAACTTTCTTATTTTCATTGTAATTGGTTTGTGACCATACACTCCCCTAAAGAAGAAAAAATATACTAAACCATGGAATAATGGCATTTATTTTCCCCAAGTACTGGTTACTGTGCATTATTTTAGCATCAGTATCAAAATTTAAACATGGCAATGTTAAATTTTAAAATCGTCAACTTCAACTACATAATTCTACTGTAACAATTCGAGAAAGGTGAATATTATTGCTCTCTGGTGATTCAAACTGGTAGCTTGTGTGTTTTTTTGTTGTCACAGTTTTAAAATGAAAAAAAAGAAGACAGAATTGCACTTTTTTTGTTATTGTCTTTTAATGCATTCATACAATTTATTTGAGGAAGAAAATATTCCAAACACAAAACCAAGAAGTTCTCAAATGCTGAAAAGATTTAATATTAAATTGTTGTTAGAAAATAAAAATCAAGTTTACTCTCTGTCATGAATACAATTTTTGGTATTTATATCACACATCTTCTAAAGTGCAAGCGACATTACTGTCTGCATCTGCTGCTATTTCTCCACATTGATTTTACATGTATTCAGTTGAACACTCATGTAGATGTGATCATTTCCTTTTGTACATGTTCTGTAAATATATTAGAATTGACATCCATATGTTTGTTTGATTTCAAGTTGTCTCAAGCAGAGGGCAAAACCTGCATTTTACCAGCTGATACAATGTAACGCAGACAGACATGACGCGTTTATTATACCGCATGAATTTCTAGCTCCAAACCAAAACATTTGTGATGAAATCAATAACAGTAACTTAAACAGTGATGAAGAATTTAGTTAATGTCAAAGAACTGGAAAGGTTTGTTTAGATTTTTTTAAATTTCTAATTCTAATTGGATTGTTCTTTTCTGTAAAAATGTCACACAAAATTTCAGTTTTACTAGCCATGTTAAAAATGTGTCTTTTAATTCTGTGTATGAAGTTTTACTTTCATGGACTCGCTAAATAGTTACGACACAAAAATTTCCATGCATTAGGGTGAATTGAATCCTGGGCTAAATGCAGTAAATGTTTCAGGATTTTGTTCTGTTTGCTTTGTCATGTTAAATTGTACTGCTCTGGTCTTTATTACTGAAATGTTTCTTTGGCCCTCCATATACCGTGTCTGTTTTTTTACCCTACTTATACCATCTGGGGTGCACTTGCACTTGACCCCAGGGCAAAACTGTTTGTATATTTAGTCACACTTGGGGGGTTGGAGCGATGTGGATTTGTCATTACAAAGGGTTATATTAACGAGGAAGGTACTGTGCGCATGACGTTGAAGGGTAGAAGGATGAAAATGCACCCCAGATGGTATACAGAGGGTTAAAAACAGTGTCATTGTATGTGGATGTTTAAAAATAATGTTTGCATAAAGACACTTTGGAACAAAATGTCAGATTTTGCAGTCCCTCAATAGTGGAAACACACACTGCCTTCATTTGCTCATTGTGGTAATGCATCAACATTAACTTTTTCTCAGCTTAATGATTATACCCAATCCAATTTTGTTTTTCTTTTGTTATGTAACAACAATGCAATGACAAGTGACTTAGGATAGATAATGTCAAAATGGTGGACAACTTTCAAAGTTAAAAATAATTTATTTTAAATAATAGCATCTTGAAAAAAAAGAGGAGAGCCCAGTCAGAAAACATTTTTTTCTAAGATATAATTTTGAGTGTATAGCAAAGAAAACAACAGTTAAGTGATAATGATATAGATTTAATCAGATAAGAGATATAATCATTTCTGAGGCTGGATGAGTAACAAAATGGATCAGGGCAGACATCCCATGTAGCAATAATGACATCTATAGGAATAAAACAGAAATAAAATAAATGATTTTAAATGCCACAATTAAAGAAAAGTCATAACAAAATTAACCAGTAATTAAAATGGAGCATATATGTAGGTGAAGGCCCAGTAACAGTTTTTGATAGATTATGATGTATATTACTTGTGGTAAGACAGAAATAGTTGAACAAACAATTTTACTAATATCATACACTATGGAATGCACTATAAGACTGTTGACAGCACTGGGAAAGGATTCTGTTTACTGACAACCAATTTCTGGTGCTGATGGGAAATGTAACCTTTGACCTTGTTCTGCAAATTGGAGAGAGAGAGAGAGACAAAAATTAGTATAAATTTATTCTGAAGACAAAATGTCACTTAAGAAAGTATATACCTGTTATTTCTTGACATTTTCAATTTAATACACATGAAACCTATTTCTTTTGTCGTTTCACATTTTAATGTGCGAAATCAGTTAATGATCAACAAATATCAATCTTATTTTTCTCTCTGTATGTAAAAAAAACGATAATTCTAACTTATTAGTCTAAATCTCAAGACATGGCTGGTCTCGTTCTAATTGACCAGTATTTTGAACAGTAAAATTTGCAGGTAAGTAATAGAATCTTGACATAATATGAATAATTGAGTACCCGAATATTACTTTATATAATATAGGGGATGAGAATAGAAACTTACCTCATATATCAAATTGGCAAGAATACACTCAGTTTCATCATCATCTATATCTTCCACCTGTAAATATTAAAATTAAAATGAATAGTGATGAAAGGTCAACTTTAAAAACTTAATATTGTATGCAGATTTCCAGAAAATGAAGGAAACTGGCAATATTAAAACTTGTGAAGATTCTGCCGTTAAATTGTTATCAGTTTTAAATTTCACACCTATGAAGAAATGTGAGCTAATAAACGAATTGTTTGCTAAGACCCCACTTAAAATTTCTATTAGATATTGGAACAGAAACCAAATATTTTAGTGGTAGTTCACTGAGTATAATTGCTTCACAAAATGGACTGTGATCATTCTTAAAATGCAGGATTAAAAACAAGCATACTACTTAATATTTGCTTAAGGATCAACAGGTGTCTTACCAATGCAATGTTATCACCGAATCTGATTTTGTTATGTATAATCATTAAGTTGAAGAAAAATTAATCTCAGCACATTGTCACAAGATGTCACAACAGGCAAATGAAGACAGAAAGTTTTTCACCACTGAAGGACTGCGAAGTCTGACAGTTTGTTCCAAAGTTGGCAAATCCTAGTTCAGAAAGTCAGCCAGTGATCATGAGAGAGAGCCCCTAATGTGAATGAGAGCATGGCACTTAAACTTTTTAATCTAAATATTGATCTGGGTCTCACTATCCCATTCCTCTACCAGGACCAGCACCAAGTTTCTGCATGGCTTCTGGTAGTACAGAACATCTCACTATAGCAATCTGAAGATTAGATGGGCTCTGGAAAGTGACCTGGCCACTCAAGGACAATTGTGATTTTCTCCATGAGTGACTACTATAAAATAATGAACAGCCTTTGTTGTGCATGAAAATGCATATGGCACCAGAGTATGACCCCATGTAAACATCAAAGATCTCATCCCTGTACTTTAGGCATGTCAATGAGCAATTCTGAAGCATGAACCCTTTCCCACACCATCAGTGCTGCCTCCACGGCAGATGTACAGCAACAGTGGTGTCTCAAAACTTCTCCCCATCCTAGTTCATTGATATGTCAAGTCCAGACAAAATTTTTACTTATCTGTGAACAGTACAAGGTTCCAGCCTACATAGTCTACAACTCAATCCCACCAAAGCTTTCAATGACCAATGGTTAGTAGTGACTGCAGACTATTAGCCCAAAGCAAAGTATGCAGTTTGCCTGAGACATTAACACCTATTGCATTCAAATTAGTTTGTCCAGAAACACTTTTTCTCACTTGCAAGACCAAAAAGCGATCCTGTTGATATGTGTTGACCTTGAGCACTACCTGCAGAATCCATGTCGTATGAATGACATTTTGGCTTACATCAAGATCCACCAACACTTGACCTTAAACTGCACCAGTCTCCAGAATACAAATCTCTCAGTCAAATGTCTTGTAGCCATCTCTGTTGGCATCATGCCATTCTGGATCAACCAGCATTTAAAAACTGACCAAATGGATGTTACAGCTCCTACCAACTATCAAATTGTCAGCCTACAGCATATTAGAATCACTGATCCATCCTCATATTCAAGAGCATATCACATAACACTAGGTAAAAAGTCTCAAAGGAGAAGTCAATTAGGCACCAAAAGCAAACTGTAGTAACAGATGTAATTTTAGTTTCAAGATTTCTTAATCTTTTGATCCTTAGAAAATTTTAAATAATATATTTAGTAGCATTTTTTCTTAACAGTCAGTGATTCTTGAATTGGTGTTAGAGTGAACTTACCTCCATCATCTTCAGAGCTGTTGTAAATGCATCCACTGGTAATTGATGAGTTTTAAGAATCAGGTATCTGAAGAAATGTTTTTAAAAAAAAAAGTACAACAAACAACAAGTATAATCTCCGATAATGACTAACAATCATAAATTCATGATTTCATGTTTAACAGAAAATAAGAAATATGAAGTTTAAAAAAAAAAAAAAGCATATACACGATGTCTTGATGTTAAACTGTCTAGAACATTCCAGATGTAATATGTAGACTCAATACTGTTAAATGGCTGTTATACTATAGAAATAATTTCAAATGCTGATGAAATTAAAGATAGATCTTAGCATTTTTAAAGTCTTCATAACGGAACCTTATTTTTGTTGTCTCAGAGTAGCAATAACTAATGAAAGAACAACAAATCTGAATGTAATTAAAAGGCTACCAATTCTGATGTTGCAGGGATAGAGCTAACATCAACTATGTTAAACTAATTCAGCTGCTGACAGCATCTACTTACACTTTCTTGAAGAGGTTTCGGTAAGTGATTATCTTCAGCTTCTCTAGAATTAGGTAAATACCGCACTGTATAAAAAAAGCTTCATTTTTCTGTAAGGCCTCATTTAAAAGTAGCACATTTCCAGAACTGGAAAGTAACAAAACAAGTTTTAAAGGAGAATTTCATAAACAATCACAGCAACATTCCCCTATTTCTGTTACTGCGCAATAATTTAAAAACGAGTTAGGAAAATCATAGATGAGTAGATATGCTAAGTATCAATTTTAATCATTTGTAGGATGACATTTAGAGAATTAAAGCTACTTAGTTTTCTGTAACATCCTTCAGGATCATAATCCAAACAGTTCAGGCTTGATGTGCCATCTTAGTAAAATACATCTGAGCTGCAGCAGATACCGTATTTCCCTGTCACTGGGATACTGCCAACTCCTGGTACATCTTTATACTGACCTTACACCCCGAACAATATCTTCAAATTGCCTCAAATCATATTTCTTTAAAATTTCTAATTTTGGCATCTGTCCCTGCAAGAAATCAGCATATTGAGGCTATTAATAAACAAAAACAAAAAAAATTTTACATTTTAAATGTTTATTCATTCACCTGATAAACACGTGAACTGGGCTTAAATGATAAATAATTTCTCTCTTTCACAAGTAACATTTCTCCTGAATTATTTTTAACCCTTAGACTGTAGTTTCTTCTTTTCTTTGAAAATGTGCAACTGAATTTTCTAAGAAACAGAAAGCCACTTTCCATTAATAGGTCCAACATTTCTGCAATGGTTACAGATGGAGGTGTGTGGACTGTGCAATTTTAAACCTGAACAGTAACTTCCAAAATATCAATACTGAGGATGAAATAAAACAACTAATTTCTTTCTTTCTTTAACCAGGATCTACAACCTGCTGACTGGTTTATCATGCAGTGTTTCTAAAGACCTATACTACAAGAGTCAGAACAAAAATATGAAAACAAACATTTAAAAACAGGCCTGACAAATAAAACATTACATTAATATCAGTTTAAGAAAAAAATAAATTGGCTTGTACTGTTTTCTATTAAAAGACTTGTATTAAACAGGTAATAAAGGTTCAGATAATCACATTATTTCTGCACGTAGCACTAACTTTTTCCTTTGCTAAGAACGACAGGGTTCTTGCTGAAGAATCCTTGTGGCTTTCACTGTTTAACGTGACTAAATCTGAGAATTTCTAGTGTTGTTGCATCAGTTCCTGTTAACACAATAACAGCTTTGAGATTTGCATTGACAACAATAACTAATCGCTCGTGCAGATGTTACGCTGTTTGGCAAATCCAAAATTTGTTAAGAGGATAGAGCCTGAGCGATGATAATGTCGTCATTGAAAACAAGGTGATGGTAACGTACCAACAACATCTTCACAGGCAGTAAGTATATCAGAATCTGCCGCTTGTTCTTTCTACAAGCCTTGTGACATTTTTCAAATGCAAATAACAAGCATTCTTCAGCTGGAATGAAACAGAGAGAGAGTTATAGCATTTTACTTTCATTGATTATAGAACTATTTATCTGAAATTAAACCAAAAAAACAAAAAAAAAAGCTATTTGAGTTTTACTGTTTGGTGAGGAAGGCAGCAAGATGAAAATTTCCTCCAGTATGCAGTTAACAAATGCAGATGACTCACTTAATGAGTGCTGTGCCATGGCGTCAACAAAATGCCTCGTCATTACCCTTGGCCAGGTCCTTTCAAGTCTCTGAATTATATTGGAGTGTTGCTAGCATGGTGAAAACATCAAAAGTCCTTACCAGAAGTCTCCATTTTCAGATGTGGGAGGAAACTGGAATGCCCAAAGGAGACTTGCATTGCTGGCTGGTGAAGGAGAGAAAGAAACCATGCCAGGAAGGTACTTAAACTAAAATTTGAATTTAAGCCCTTGATCTTAGCCCAGTACTCTAACCACTGGACTACCATATTGCCCACTCAACGAACTGCTCAATAATGGTGTGATCTTCTTTACTTTATAGTACTGTTTAGAAGAAAAATTACAGATACAAGATAAACCAAAATTAAACATTTAAAATTACTCAGGAATCCAAACTAATTTGGTATTTCATTTGCATAAAGATTAATATCAGTGTACATATTTCAAAGAAACAGCTGGTAACACCTTTTAATAAAAGTGGCCAAATCTTGTTGACATCTGAATGCCGACTGGCTAAAAACAAGACAGCAACTTAGCTTGCCAATGACCAAGTGTTAGAAATGAGTAGTTATTATAAAATTGGAACCATATATTTTTAGCTTCATATGCAACAGCTAGTTAACTATAACTCTTCAGAACCTCAGGCAAGTTTTCTTACTTCAATTGCCTTTGTTTACCTAGCAATAAGTAGGTACTCATTGGTGGATGGCTTTCCAGGACAATGGTTCTGTGTGTGCTGGCTTTCTTGGATGTTCCTCGACACCAGGTTTCACTGCTTGCTACCTAAAACAGTGTGGTTGTTGCACAAGCAGCTGCTCTTACATTATAAACAAACCCACACACCCAAAAGTTTGCATGTAATATGTGAACAGCCATCTTCAGTCATGAAGGTAAACTATTATAAGTAAATACATTGCATATGCACATATATAAATGCATGTATTTATATGGCAGACTGGCATTTAGCTTTAATATGCTAATAAATGTAACAGCTGTGTAGTTGTGAGAAAACTATCAGTTCAGGCTAAACTAAAGAAAACAAAAGGTTTAAAGTGAAGTTTTCCTTTAGAAGAAGCAGAGAGACTCCCAGACTCAGATTGTGAATCCAGCAAAAGAATCTCAATCCAAATAATTATCAGAGCACTTTCAGACAGAACGAGAATTCTCAGAAACGCTGTTAACTCGCCACTCATTATATCACTGATCCAATGGCAGCAGCAGCAGCAGCTCACTTTGTAGTTCAGCTGCTGTTTGAAACTTCTAAATTTCAAAGATTTTCCACAATGGTCGGAATTCTCCGTTATTGTGTGTGTTGCCAGCTAATCTGCTGGGGAGTTAGCTCGGCACTGCTCTACGATGAAGGACTGACTGACCAAAGGTTTCTGCTCATCCCCAGTTTCCTTGTGTGTGTGATATGCCTGGCAGGGATCCAGTGTTAAGCAGATCCTTTGAGTAACTGCACTTATACGATGACATCCTCCAAAGTAAAAAAAAAAGACTTGTCTCCTTCATCTGTGTGTAGCTTAGCTCATGTTAGCATTCAATGCAGGCAGATACTTACCACTTTTAAAATCACTATCAAACATTGCCTTTCTGCCCACAAAATATCTGTAAAAAAATTTTAAAAAAACAACAATGTTAATTCATACCAAAGAAAAAAAAAAACAAAATTGTAAAATTCCATCAATAAATATTAAGTTTTATTCTTCTAAGGAAAACTCATTTCTCAGTCTTATCATAACTTCAGTTGAGTCACCAAAAACAGCTGAGAATATAATGGACTCCAATGATTGAGAGCGAATAGAAAGTTACATTCTCACAATCTGCTCATTTAGCTAACTAAAATAATTCTTGGAAGTCAATAAATGTTACCTCAACAAACCATTATTTTAGATGTACCCTCTGGACAGACACTACTATCACATATTATTCCACAGATGCAGCAAACATATTATTTGTATACAAAATTGTAAAACTAACTAGTTAAACAGACAAGTCCAACACGGAAGATCTATTTGATGGCTAAAGCCATGATTATAAACTGAACTCTCTAATCTTCTGTAAAATCTTGTTCAGGACTCACCGATATGTCACCAGCTGTGACAAACTAAACTTGTCCTTCATTGGTAAGCTATCGATGGCTCGAATCAACGGCTTACAGAGATGTAGCTTGTTAATCTGTAAAAGCAGTCCACACCAGCTAAGTGATGAACAAATGATTTGAAGAAAATTCTGTCTTTATTAAAACAAGTTAACATTTTTTTAAACACAAGATTATAGTTTAACCTAAGTATTTCAATTTTTAAATTCCTTTTAAAAAGAGGTTAAAACTTATGTAAAAATTAACTGATTTTCACATTCAGAATATGTACAATTTTGCCTTAAACATTTTTCCATATATTCTGAAAAATTAAGTCATGCATAAACAGATATTATTGTTAGGCGTATGTAAAAATAACTATTAGTACAGGATAAATTGTATGATCACCGACTTTGGATATTTAATTTACTAACTTTAGATTAAGTGCTATTTCACCTGCACAGGTAAGAAAACTTCTAAGAACCACAACATGGCTGCCTACCTTGAAATAAATTTTGAACAACTGATTTACAAGATTCAGCATCCCCCACTTCTTGGAGTCTTCTATAGCTGCTCGACTGAAATGGGATTAAAAATTCTAAAGTAACTTGATGGACATTTAGCTTGGAATATAAGGATCCCGAAAATGTAACCTGAGAATCTTCCAGTCATCATATTCTCATTAGCTAAAAATAAACATTGTACAAAGCACAAAAGTGGAGATTTTTCAGGTTTATCTAATGATGATAATTACCATGGTTTTTATAAACAAAGTTTGCAATGCTTTTTTTTTTTTTTAAATTTTTGTACTGAAAACAATATCTCTCTGCCATCACCACAACTTTATCTTTCAGGGAAATTAGTTAAAAAAAAAAAAAAAAATGGCAACACATGCAGTACTTAGTGATGACAACAAGTTCTTCCTAGTCCAGTTTTATTTGTCAGGTTTGTTACTTTGTGGAACAGCTTTAAATGATTACGTAAACGAAGACTGGTTCCTCACCTGTCACTTGCGCAAACTCTGAAGCAGCTCATTAACATCTCAGCTGCCTTTTCCAGTTTTTCTCCAGGTCTCCCTTTCCCTTTCTTAACAGACTGGTAGTCAGCCTGCAAAATTATAGCTTAGCACTGCATGTTGAAGGACCGTGTAAAACTGATGCACTGTGAGCTCCAACACCTAATTCTAACCACGGTAAGAATGGCAACATCTATGGTAAATCAACAAGAAAAGGTGTGGCTGGGGCGTAGATTCAGAAATCTCTTCTATTCACAAATCAGTATATCCACGTTACTTCTCTATCCTTGATAAACTGTTTATTTAGAGGTCCGTTCACAACAGCTTTCAAAATTCAGGCTAAACACTAGCAACAATCTAATTTTATCCTTTAATTTTTTTAAAAAAGTAAAAGAATTTACCCTTTTTTTTTACAACATTTGCTTTCAGAATGTTTCGATATTTTTTCCCTCTATCTTTTTTTCTGTTGTATTGTGTTATGTTGAACACTGATTTTAAAAAATTTTAAAAATTAGCCCAGAAAGAAATTAACGAAAAAATGTATGGTTAAAGAAGATGATGTTATCATCATATCTAAAGTGTGGAAGCAAAGTCCTTAGACAGTTTAGAAATAAAAAACAAAAGCAAACATGAGTTTTGAAAACAGCTCATTAGAGTCAAATGCACACCATATTTCACGAACATTTAAGGCAGGCTAAGCAATGGCTATTTCTTTCTGTTATGTGAAATACATTTCTTTCTTTCTTGTACAGTAATGAGCTCCCAGAAAATTACAGCAATGGTAGCCAGCAGTCAAACTGGTATGGTTAGGGTTTGCCTTCTTGGGAGAACAGTGAACCATGGCACAGTTTTTTTTACCAGCTGGATGTATCAGTTTCCTTCCACATTTAAAAATGAAAATTTTTAGAAAAGAATAGGTTTACTAGGTTGTTTGAGGTAGGAGAGCATCAGGCATCTTCATACTTTTATGCTGTCAGAGTTTCTAGTGCAACACCCCCCTCCCCATTTTCCCATCTAGGCAGTGTTCCAGACAGGGAGCATGGCACCACCACCATCAACAAGATCATGTATAGAAATGGTGATTTGGTTCATCTAAGGCAATGTATAATAATTTTTTTTTTTCCTGATTACCATGTAAGGTAAAGGTTTTTTTTTTTCTTGCAAGATCTATGGTAATGTAAGACAATCTATAGTAATGTTTGTTTCTAGTAAGCCAATGTACACCAGTGTCATATGTTTACATCTTGTAAGACAATCTATAGTTAGTGAGCCAATGTACATCAGTGTTGTGTTTACATCTTGTAAGATGATCTATAGTAATGTCTGTTTCTAGTAAGCCAATGTACACCAGTGTCATACGTTTACATCTTGTAAGACAATCTATAGTTAGTGAGCCAATGTACATCAGTGTTGTGTTTACATCTTGTAAGATGATCTATAGTAATGTCTGTTTCTAGTAAGCCAATGTACACCAGTGTCATACGTTTACATCTTGTAAGACAATCTATAGTTAGTGAGCCAATGTACATCAGTAATGTATGTTTACATCTTGTAAAACAATCTATAGTAATGTTTGTTTCTAGTAAGCCAATGTACACCAGTGTCATATGTTTACATCTTGTAAGACAATCTATAGTTAGTGAGCCAATGTACATCAGTGTTGTGTTTACATCTTGTAAGATGATCTATAGTAATGTCTGTTTCTAGTAAGCCAATGTACACCAGTGTCATATGTTTACATCTTGTAAGACAATCTATAGTTAGTGAGCCAATGTACATCAGTGTTGTATGTTTACATCTTGTAAGACAATCTATAGTATCTATAGTAATGCAGATTCCCTCAAGGAAAGCAATTTTTTGCAGTTCTTGAGCCAACACTTCTCATGGTCTAGTTTTGAACTCTAACACCAGCTAATAAATATTTGGAAGTTCAAGCAGCTGAAAATGTTATGCAATATTTACAAGTCTGTAGACAATGAGTAGTTTATTTTTGACAAAATATGGAAAAACTTTAAAAACTTACATTATTTGCAAACTGGCGTAGATCAAGACATACAACAAACATGACGGGTAAAAACCAATTTTCGTCTTTTTGAGTCTGCAGCACTTTGCAACAAGCTGTGGGCCTTTTGTCAAAGTTCAAATATTAGACAGTTTGTAGTACTTAACAAGTACTGTTTTCAAATAATGACTTTTAAAATATAAACACCAAGCTAAGTGTTTTTAAAACATCTAGGCTAAGATATTTTTGTAACTATTCTACATCTACCTCTCCATAGTTTAATACCAAGTGCCACATTAATTTTAACCCTCTGCATACCACATCAGTTTTTACCTTACTTAGCACTAGTTAGTATGTGTTGAACTGGTTATACATTTAGTCAACACAATCTTAATACAAATACGAACAGTTGGAGCAATATAAAAATTTGTCATTACAAAGGGTTATATTAATGAGAAAGGTACTGTGTGTCACAGCCCTAAGGATTGAACTTGTGCTGAGTAATACAGATTTGAAGGGTAGTGGGATGCAAATGCATCCCAGGTAGTATACAAAGGGTTAAACATGTGCTGTACTGAAGCAGCTGTTCACCACCGTTCACTATTAGCCACCACTGCTAGTAATTTATTTTATACATTTATAATTATTGCTAACCCCCCCCAAACATTTAGCCATGCTGACAGTACAGCAAGTTTGTAATTATCATTCTAGTGTTAGAAACTGAAAGAACTGGTGATGTCCATACACTCAAAAACCAGTCAAAATCCCAAATTAAGTAAATCTAATAAAGCATACTGTAAATGCATAAGATAAGATCTGGAAATATTCAAGGGGTCTTCTTTTCATTTAAGCAATTTCATGTTGCACTAGGTTTTACAATAATTTTATAAAACACATTTTATATATGTATATATAAATATTTTCAAGTATATCTGTGTTTTCAAATTTGAATGAGAAATAATGTGTACTAAAGTCACAGCTAAAAGAGTTCAAGTTGCTGACTGCCAGCAATATACATTTACAATGACATTAGGATAACTGTGCAAGTAATTAAGGTACATTATGTTGAATGTCCATGATGGAATTGGTCCATCTCTACAAGAGTGACATTGCGGAATTCATAGTGTGTATTATAAACTATTCTTCAGACATGCTTAGAAGAATGCAGTTAATTATTTTATTATGCATGCAAATTTTCAAACATTATATGACTGGATTTGAACAGCAGAAATGAAACCCAGCCATATTAGTTCTATTACTAATAATAATTTGATGGGAAAAGCCCCAAACAACTCTGTATTCTTATTTCATGGGTATAGTTAAAATGCAAAGGATATTGTACAACTAAAGCCTGAAACCCATAGGCACTCATGAAGTCATGATTGGCAACAGACCAGCAACATCTATGACAAATTTAAAAAGTACAGTGCTATAAAATACAGACAGAGGATACATCAAAGCATGGTCTTCAGATGTAATATATGTTCATGTCAAAAGGTTTAATAATTAAAACTAGTTTAATATCTTCTCTATAAACTGGATGTAATAGCTAGAATTCCTTTAACATTCAGAAAAGGCTAAACATTTAATAATGGCCGAAGGCTTATTTTCTAAAATAAATATCCAATATATGCATTAAAAATTTTCTTCAAATATGACCAAAACTTAAAAAATACAAAAAAAAATTATTCATCTAGGCAGCCTGTGAAAGAAACATTTGATGCCATATGTAAATTAGCTAAAAAAGTTTGACATACTTAAGATGGGCAGCCACTAGTTCATCATATGGTCGTTCAAAGAACTCTTGGCACTGAGCTTCAGGTTTCTCAAGCTGTAGACGGGGACTGGCCACATGTGGGTGATTGAAAGAGAGCAATTCCTAGAAAAGAAGTAGAATTAAATTAATATGGTGGGTGTCATTGCTCTAAAAGAGTTGACAGCCTGTACATCTGATAGTCAACTAAATATGTTAACAGACCAGCAAGATTTGAGCTCTACCTTCACCTAGATCCTTGACAAGTGGTTCTATTTCTATCACTTTTAGTCTTTTTTATTCTATTTTATATCTATAACAAGATTTTGCATGGTAGGCAGTGTAAGTGCATTGATATGTAGGAGAGAAGAATGGGTGTTCTCTTCCACTATTTTGGTTTGATTTAACTGTAATATATCTAAGTTTCTGTCCAGGAGCACTAAATAAACATGAGCAGAATCTTTCAATTGTGTTGTTCTTGTTTTTCAATTTAATTTTTATATTTCTAAGCTCAAGATCATGTCAGATAGGAGAAACAAATCCAATGCATACAAAAAGAGAAGTAAAAAAACAACAACAAGATTTTAAAATTAATTTTCAGATTATTTAGTTCACTTTCAAAATGATAGAAAAGAAAAGAAAACAAAGAGAAGCGGCAGAAATGTACATATTCTGTTTGTTAATATGAATAATTAATCTTTACTAAACTGACAAGTAGTTTAAATTAGTCTTCCCTCTAGTAAAATCCATAGTGCATAGGATATGATACAAGAACATGCTACAGATAAATGCAAAATATTCAGTAACAGAAAATCACTGACACAAGTATTGTGCATTCTAAAATTATTTTAAGAAAGTAAACCTGCAGTTCAGTGTATATAAAAATGGTAAAGAAAATAAGAAAATGATTTGTCTGACTTACTGATATAGAGAACCCATCTGCTTCATTCAAAGCTTGGTCCAGCTGTAAATAGGAAAAGTTGCAATCAATCATCATGTCAACATTAACACCTATTATAACCAGTTGTGGTGTTGTGTTGTTCACTGGTATCAACAACAACAGATATAACCTTTCTACAAGTGAAACAACCATGGTGAAGAAGGACTTTAACAAAATACCTTCTAGAATTCTTCATTTTAGATGTATGAATAAATCTGTGTGATTGGCTATTGAACAAGAGTGACACCAAACCAAGTCAACCCTTTCTGAGAATCAAACTTGGGCCCCTAATCTTGGCAGTTCAGTAGTCTAACCACTGAGCCACCACAACCCTATTGTAAACAGTTATTAATGGCTTTGATTGAACTTTTACAAATCAGCAATCTTATTCTATTTATTTTCAGCAAATAAAGTGGTTTAAAAATCTAGATACCATATGAAGTAAAACATGTTCAGTAACAAAAAAGAATTTTTTACCTACTACAATTTTTACAATTGTTATTTTATATATATATATATAAAAGTAATAAATATAAATACAAAACTTAACCTATTACAGTGAAAGACAAAAGATACTGTCTCTACAACAGTTTGCTTCATTTTAAAATGCAATTTTGATGCTGCATTATTACAGATATATAGTATAGCATAGTATAGTATCCAAAGGATCAAGAAGTCTATGGCTTATGTGCAGCTCTTGTAAACTCAAAATGCTTATCGAGTGCATCTTTAAACAAATTTAGAGCTACATCACAGTCTCCCAGAAAGACCATCCCATGCATTAACTACCTTGTTACTGAAGAAAAAACTTAAGACATCTAATCTACTACTACATTTAAATAACTTGAACTGGCCAGAGTCAGTTGCTAGCTAATGTACAAAAATGTTTGAAAGTCAACATTTTCAACTCCTTTAAATATTTTGAATACTTCTACCAAATCACCTGCATTTTCTATACAACAAACTTGATAACTTCAGCATTTCTAGCCTTTCCACAATAAACAAATTACCTGCTTCTCTCACCATTTGCGCAAATAATTTTTAAATATGTTCCAGGATATACATACATACATATCTTTCAAATATTTCAGATTCAAAATAGCATGTGCAAACTTTTTTTTTATTTCGTTAACATATTTAACAGTTTGTTTCTGATATTTTTAAAAGTGCTATTCTATTAATTACTTAAAACTAGGCAACATTCTCGTTTGAACACCACATCCTTAGCTGAGTGCATACCGATTTCTGCATTTATAATATTGCAGAGCATCTGTCAACAAACGACCGAAATAATCATTGTATAAATGCCCATAATTCTCTCGGTAAACTGCTTGTCTTCTCGTTCTCGACGCCACGAAGCCAGCGGCGGTCGGGTTCTCCTTCACATAATGGTCTAATGTGCGGCAAATAGCTTCATGTATGTGTGCCTAGACGAACGGATTTGGCTTACGGCGGCAAGGTGTTCATCATAAACCCAAAACTCGGTTCACATGGGTAATTTTCCTCGATAAGCGACCCGGTATCAACGATTTAGGGGCCGGGACAGACAGAAAACAAGGACCCGTTGTTGGGTTTTAGAATCAGAGGCCATCAGCGACCTGGGCCGCATCATCTGCGTCTTCACCTGTTAATCTCTGATTAACTGCGAAAACAAATTTTAGGAGCAGGTGAAAATATAGCTTAATTCACACACACACACATACACACAAACACACACACACACACACATGCGAGCACAAGTGTAAAGCAGTCTATAGTTACCATGGAGAGATAATGCTTAAAAGTCATGTACGCCATGTCTTGTCTGAAACTACTGCGAGTAATATCCAACTACAGCCAGATCTTCGACCATCCCTGCACTGTATAACTCTTCTCCGCCTTTCTTAATTTGTTTCAAACGCATTCAAAAAGTTAACCAAACGGTCGTTGTAAGCAGGTGTGACAGAAAATTAAGATAAATCGCCCTTTTTTTTAAACAATATCTTTAAACCATTGTCGCTGTTTTACTTAGTTTATGTCATAGGTGGATTTTGGTACATGATCAATGACGTAGTTGCACGTATAGCTTTTTATTATTATTATTATTATTATTATTATTATTATTATTATTATTATTATTTAATTTTTAAAGTTTTATGATTTTTACGAATAAAATCGATCACTTATCATGATAAAATAAACAAAACAAAAAGGAATAACAATGACACTAACATCGTAGTACTGTCGTCAAGTGTTACCTGCGTCCAAAATGGATGACAATGTCGACGAAGATTCCATTCTGGAGTTAATAGTCGCCGACAACGACTACTTATACAGGCCGCATGACGAAAACTTTGTCTCGTTGCGGTCAATGCGCATCGGAGAATGCATCAACGTGCACTTGGTGGTAAAGTATCGCGCACCTTGCGATAAGATGGACGATCTGGAGTCGTGGCGCCGCCGCGTTGCCAACCTCGGCGTGTACGGGTGTCTGACGCCGGTCCCTCTCTCGCAGGACAGGGAGGGCGGAGAGGCCCCTCCAACCGACCGCCTGGATTTCAGAAACTGTAAGATATGCTTGAGTTTTATCGAAGGATCGGACTCCAAGACAGTCTCGCTGTTCCAGCTGGTAAGTGTTGCATTGTCAACGATCCGAGAGTGAACGTGGAAGGCAACAGCAGCGAAATTAGTTCTTTTTTTTAAAATTAGATTAAAGTTTAGGTTGTTTTCTTATTCATTTAAGTGCAGAGATTGGTTTTATATAGTATTTTTGTGTGTGTGTGTCTTTGTACATGTGCGACTGTTCAGACTGTACAATGAATTCACAAGGTCTCCTCTAGTACTGGTGCATGATTCTTGTAGATGCGATTTTTACATTTTTAACTGGTCCGTGGTAATTGGATAAGTGTGATTAATTAGACTTTTAAAAGTCTTTTTTTTGGTTTTGTGATCGCACTGACAATATTAACTATGGAGTGCAGAACATGAGAACTTTTCCACTGTCGTTGGAACGAGTTAGTGGAAGATGCGGTAACTTGACCTATGTGAAAGAATGCCGTCGAGCTACAACTGATACAACTGTAGAGGATTTGTTATGCTTAATGCCATTGATTAGCTGATAGATACGAAAATCGTAATTTCAAACGACTTTACATCCTGGCTTTTATTTCTACCTTGTCTTTTATTAGCTCTTGTCGGAGCATAACTTGCATAGACAGGTCAGTCAGGGTGAAGCGTGATCGGTGGGGGGGGGGAATCGATTATCTCCCCTTTGATCACGCTGCTCTGCACCGAAACTAATAAATACAAAACAGATTTTCACCAAAAAATGGTTAGTTTATAATAAATAATAATAATTTTTTTTGTTTTTATTTTAATCTAGAGATCCTGTAAAAAGTTAGGTTAGTTATATCCGATACATCTGTCTGTTTATAAATTACTCTTATCGTTTTTCTTTAGTGCATTCTTAACAGAATTTACTGCCTAAAACCGTAATATGCATTGGTTTTCAGAAGCAAAAGCCATACTTTGTGGAAAAGACGGTGTATGTGATTCCTCTGAACCTTAGTCTGACGTCAGTTCCTGGAGATTGTCACAGAGTTCAGCTGTCCGTGGCTGTGTGGCTATCGAAGACGCCTACGCCGACTGAGTGGAGAACTGTTGAGAAAGATTTTTGTCTTAGTCCCGATTCAGCAAATGGATTACCTCCCCCTGCCAAAACGGTTACCAAACAAGCACGTAAGAGAACTGGTTCTGGAATGTAGTGAAAAGTTGCTTATTATATTAAATACTCACACATTCTGGAGCAGGTATTTAAAAAAAAAAAAAACGTTTTACTAATATTGTATAAATAAATATAGTTATGAAGAACATCCTAAACTATTAAAATTACTTGGTTTGGGTTGACATTTATTTTTGGGAGACCTCATAAAAGTTTATAAATTTTTGTCAAGAAAGAACAGGTCAATACTTCTAAAGTTTGTTTCTTTAGATCAGTGCACAATTGTGACATGATTGGGGGATCTCTGGCTAGAACTTTCTAATATTAAATATTAGAAGCTGGTTCTTCAGTTATCATGTTGTAAATATTAATAGTGGGCATAATAGAATTTCAAGTACCAGGGATCTATCTATAAGTTATAAATCTCTCTCTGACTTAGCTTATAAACCATATATCATTTTCTAGGTTTTACTGTAAGTCTGCCACACTTTTATAAGACAAATTATATTTCCAAGAATAATAATAATTCTTTGTAAAATTAAACAACATCTTTTTCAGTTGGAAAATGTTTGGATATATTTGAACCTCCAAATGTTCAGTTTAGATTTGCTAATGCTAATGGAAAACCTCTGATTCTGCTTAAGGGTAAGTTTACACATGCATACTGTTCTTTTAAAGAAATACCTGATTTACCATTTGTTTTGTCAGTTTTGTCTGAATACATTTTGCCATTTTAATTTATTTTTTGTTTTGTGTTTTTGTGTTTAGTAAGTAATCCATCAAGAGAAGCTGTTAGTTTGTTCAATTGTTGGGTTCTTCCAAGTGCTTGTCACTGGGCTACACGCAGTCCTACAGATCTCATGTGTGGCTCTGACGGTGTCAGTAGGTATACAACACTTTCTTTCTGTCCATTTGCTTACAGTCTCAGATATCTTTTGAATTCCTCCTCTATTTACTAGTTTTTTTGGTTTTTTTTTCGTAATTTCAAGATGTGTAAAAAATTTGGTGAGATTGAGAAGGATTCTATCTATACTGATTACTAATAAAAAGGAAAATTTACTTTGCTCTCACTTGTTATGAATGAGATTTTTCTGAATAAAACTTTTGCTAATTAAAGAAACTGGCTTTGTTAATTGCTTATTGTTCTTTTTCTACAGTGATCATGCAAACCACGGTCAAGTTGTGTCCCTTCTAAAGACTGCATGTCCTGCCTTCCCTCTGTGCTTGAGCCCTGCCGAAGTTCTTTCTCTGGTTTTTTCAGTGCGTGCCAAAGAGTTGGACGGATCAGACTTGGTATGTCACACAGATTATTAATATTATTTTACATGTTAATTGTCATACTGCTACAGAATTTGAGGTGAGAATCTAGAATATTCAAAAAATATTTTAAAAATATATCAAGATGTGCTTTTGTACAAATACAGTAATTATAAAACAAGACGCAAAAATTATCTGCTCTGTTCTGCTGTGCCACACCATTGTTACTTAGGATTTAAATCTTTCTAGCTTTATTTTCATTGTACATTGTGTTAACTACATGTTTAAACATTACACATTTCAGGCGGTTTCTTTGGCTGCACATTTGAGTTGGTGTACCCAGAGGTCTGAGCACAGAGATGAACCTAAAACAATTACTACTTACAGGTAACTAGATGGAAGTGTTTGTATGTGTGCATTTAGTACATAATGCATGTAAATATTGGTTTCCTAGAGTCATCCTTGAATAATATGCACTTTTTATCGGAATATAATTAATTTTTCAGAGTAAGAGTTTCTCTGTTGTTTGTTTTTACTGCATTTCTCAGCATGAATAGCTTGCTTTTATTTCTCTTTCACTTCTTGAAAATACTGCTATATTTCTCAAAATAAGTCACATAGTATGTAGGGCTTTTCATTTTTTTAAAAATTCTGTAAAAGAATATTTGAACAAAGATTCACTTAAGTTGTCAAAAATTTAAAGAATTTGGCAGTAGATTTCTATTTTTATTATTTAATAATGGCCATATGCTATTCAATAGTGTCTGTGTACCAAAGTTGCAGCTGCATCTTAGCATGGTAAAGCATGATGGAGATAAAGAAGTGTAATTATGTAATCCAAACAGAATTAACCATTGAATGCAGATAAGGACTTCTTTGAATGGGAAGTTGTTCAGGCTCTGAAATTGATAGTTCCCTTCCTCTGGAATTACTTGGTTTTGTTGTAAAATAGTTTATTGTCTACTTTTTTTCTAATTGTGATAAAACATGTGGGGTAGTTCCCTTGCAGTGATTTAGTTTGTTTTTTTTTAAAAAAGAGGGGAAAAAAGGCAACATCTCAGTTGTGCACACGTGGCTCTGTAAAATTTAACACAACTTTGTAAGTTCTTGCCCTATACACACAAGTTTACTTTAAATAGATTTTGCACATGAAAGGTGGCCTGTTGTGACTTTAGCTTCTACAATCTAGTCATTATTGATTACTAAATAAAGATACAAGGTTGTCTGCTTGTACTGCATAAAGTTGAGGATTAAAAGAATATTAAAATGCTAGCACAGATTGTCTAACATATTAAGTTATTTTTCAGCCTACCAAGTTTAAAAGTGAATCATCCCCCATTTGTGGTATCAGTAGCATGTCCAGAGGAAGTGAGTGTTGGCACAAGGTGAGTGTGTGTGTATAAATCTCAGCTAAGCTAACCTATGTGTCTACTTTTCCTAGTTGATACTTTATTACTACCTGTTCATCATCTTAGGTGGAGGTGTAAAGCTGGCTGGCTATTATTATTAATATTTTCAGGTTGTTTAAATACTGACCATAAGCATTGTTTATCTGTAAAAATTGTTAGATGTTTCAAAATATTTATCTATAGACATGTTATTGGTATTTCCAGTGTGTGTGTGTGTGTGTGTGTGTGCATGCACGTACCAACAATAATAGGTCAGTACAGAGGGATAACCACAAATCAGCACACTACTCACAGTAGAGAGAATTCAGTTGTTTTAAATGGTTAGGGTAAAGTTAGATAATATTTACTGTGGTGGGAGGGGGCAGGGATAAGTGTCAACAATTGATGTGCAATTATTCAATCAGATTGGTAACATGCCTATCCTTATAAAGTATTATGCTGTACATTAATTAAACATTTTAAATTTATGGTAAGATGTAGATATTACCTGATGTAAAATCACAAACTAAACTAGATTTTTAAAGAATTCAACCAATTTTATAAATGTAGAAATAAAGTGAAATGATTGTGAACACCTGTGAACTTTTGTGCATAGTTAGTGAGATGTATTATATCTTTCATTAATTCATGTTTCAGTTTCACAGCCACCTACACTATTTCCAATAAGCTTCAGGATTTCATTGCACTCAGACTCTACTGGAGTCCTATGTCCTACCCAGCATCTGTGGACCCGAAGGAAGGTATATGTACTATCAGCTCATTTGAATATTAGCAAGATCAATAGTGGTTTCAAACGTTTTGATACCATACTTCTTTCCAACAGCTGTGAAGAATGTCAAGTTTTCAGCCACACCTTAAATATTTTACTGTCATTTTTTTAAGAAAATATTTTATTTTTGTGTTGTGGTACTTTCCTTAATGTAATTCTGTAGAAGAACTTCCTAGAGTGAAAAGGACAAGTTAGCATTGATTTATTTGACCAGAGTGTGAAGTAATTTTTGGTTTAACTGGGCAGGGGGAAAGGAAACACTGAGCTGCATACAGAAGGTGTCAGTACCATATATTTAAAAACTCCATACATATGGGATTACAGAAAATTGTTCAGCTTTGTCAGTGCTAAATTCAAACCATACAGCAGTAATAATTACATAGCCAAGTTCTCTTTTACATTCAGCTGGAAAATAAATAAATGTTGATAATGTTATTTCTAAAAAAAAAAAAATGGAAAAGGAACAGTTTGTTTTAAACTCTATAGTAATATTATTTATTATTTTAATTTTTTTTAGATAAACAAGAATTTAAAAACCGAAGAGAATCTACACTAAATTCTATTATTTGTCAAGATCCTGATGTTGTTCTTGGGTAAATGTCATTCTTCTTTTTTTGTCACAAATCCAACAAATCATAAATTCTGTTTGAGCACATTTTCACAGCTAGCTACATGCACTGATGAAGGAATACTTTTGTTACATTCTTTAAAAACAACTAAGGAAAAAATGCGTGGATGCTTTTAACTAAATTTCTTTGTCTCAGAAGATATATCTACCTGCCAATTAAAAAAACACAAACAAGCAAAGAGAAATCTTTCCGTGTGTGTCAGCTACTTGTAATTCTAGCCTCACTGCTGCAAAATGTTCGGAGCAGTTAAGTTCCCTTTGTGAAAGAAGCTGATACAGCGGCAGTGTTTCAGACTCTTTCATTCTGGCACAGGTGTACCAATAGTTTTGTTTGTTTGGTTGGTTGGTTCTTACCTGCCACAGCAATACTCAACCTGGTCCCCCAAACTGATGCTGAGACCAGAACAATGATAACACACATTTTAGTTTGGAAAACTACCAGGCACATTCAAACGAAGCTTGGGGCTGAAAACCATTATGGTGATGCTATCTCGGACAAGTTTTATTTGAATGTCTCTTGTACAATTCTAAATTTTATTTAATTCAGATTTTTAATTTATTGTTTTTAGTGAACATTATATAGTAAAATTTCTATAACTGGTCTAAGAAAAAACAAAATTCTTTTTTTTTTCAAAATGTTTGGATATTTTCAAATTGTTATGACAACAAAGATACTTGATAAAGAAACATTACCAGATGAATAAAATAGTGTAACGTTTTTCCATGGGAGATTTTATACTTTAGCTAAAATAATTAGAACTTGTGGTCATTTAGTAGAGATATTCTATGCACTCCCACAGCCAGCTCATATTTGGGACTGTTGATCATGTATTTCTGTATGCTGTTAACAGAAGAGAGAGAAGGAAGGATTTAAAACGATTGGTTTCATCTGCATGTAGATGTAGTAAAGATGGTAAATCTAGAAGGCTGCTTTGTCATCGATGCCTCGATCATATAAACCATTCTCTGGACAGACACATAAAGTGTCACTTGTAGTATTCTGCTATGGTATGCAGCTGACCTTGTGTATGCTTTGCTTGTGTACAGAGAGTGCTTCAGGGGGTCCACGGTGTCAGCCGCAGTGCGCTTTCAAGTCCTGCAGCCCGGTCTGTTTGAGGTAAGTCACCTGTCTTTTAGAATGAAGCCGGTCTGTCGTTCCAGAGACAACCATGGCTGGAATGAGGGGTTTTAACCAGTCAAGCCACTGTGCTTGCTATTCTGCACCTATGGGCCTACTAAAAAAAAAATTGTGCATTATTAAAGTATGTAGGAAATAATCATTTTTTTTTTTGACATATAAACAAAAAAGTGCCGTGTATTTGGCAACACAGTAGAGATAAAAAGGTGGAGAGATGTATTAACTCGTTCACAAGGTGCATTAAGTTCTGAAATACTGAGCGTCGTCTTTGTTTTCAGCTGGGTCATCACATGAAGTTAAATCTGCGTTATGCTCTGACCTCTTCACTGGACTCCCAGCAGCAAGAAATGAGCACCCCAACAGACTCCACCCCAACCCTGTCCCCTGATGAGCAGCTGGTAGCTTCAGAGGAGCTGTGGCGGGACCGCAGCGGAAGCACCTCCTCTGTACGCAGCACAGGCTTCACCAACCACGATGAACGGCAGCAGTCGTTTGCTACGAAATCTTACTCCTTTGGTGATCTTGGTCCCGCTTCCTCTACTGAATCAGACGACACCAAACAAAAAAAGTAAGTGGACCATTGTTTTATTTCCCCCGAATTACTCCTCCAGGCTCATCATCTTTTTTTTTTTTCTTTGATATAGTCCAGGACAAGTCCAACCTTCACGTTTTGTCTTTTCCCATTGATATCGATTCTGCCGTCACTGCTAAACAAAGGGGCTCTTGGACTCGCTGTTCGAGTAGGAAAAAGTGGATCTTGTCTTGTAATGATGCTTTTTGTGGTTTGTGGCACATTGCTACATTGACCGCACACATTGGGTGCATAGGGACTCCACCCCCCCTCCCAGAACCAGAGTTATGTTTGTTTGCCATTGGCAGCTTTATGTTAATATTATGGCTATTGGTAACCAGCAGGTTCAGTCACTGCACTTACAGAAGGACAGTCTGTTCACAGAGGCATCCACTGTCTTGTTTCTAAAATTGCTTTAATCATGCTTTTCCCTGTTTGACCAAATAGTTGCTTGCTTCAGAAGGTTCTTGCATAACACAATTGGTCTTTCTATTCTTACTTACGTTGTCTTTGGTTTTGTTATTATTACAGAAACAGATTTCTGCAATAACTTATTATCCACACACCCCCACCCTGTTCAATGGCATATGCATTTATAGCCTGAATATGCAGATCATAGCTAGTGCATCTTACCATCAGTTTGGAGTAACTCTCTGCTGCATATATTACAAGTATGAAGTACAGGGAGGTAATATTCTGCATCGTTTTTCCTGTTCTAACAAAGGAGACCACCAATTCTCGGTTATTTCCAGTAATCTTGCTTTATAAAGTTTATATGGCGTCTTTTGGAAACTTTGCAGATTCAAAAGCATAGAACGTTCACCCAAAGTTCCACCAGTCAGACCGCCGCCGCCAAAACGGTTGCCCCAAGTGAAGCAGACTTTGAACAACCCGAAGAATTTTCTTAAGAAAAGCTATCTGATGTATGTATCGCCTACAGTCTGACTTAGTGAATATCTGTGATATGAATGTGTTTTACAGACACTGTTGTATAGAGCCTCTCTACTAACATGTTAGATTCTATGACACTTCTTAGGGAGAAGGATAAAGAATCATTCTAATTATGGCGAATTATAGAGAATGAACTTTCAGCTGTCATTCGGTTTCTGTGAACTCTTAAGCATTTTCGATTTGACTGGGTTAAACAGAATAGCAGATACCAGCTAATTTTATAATGAAAGGAAAACAAATAGATAATTTTACAAAAATATTTACTTAGTAATGATTCAAAATCAAATAGTCTTACCTAACAGTTAACTGAAATCATTAGCTTTGGTGCAGCTAAGATTGGGGAAAATGTCTATGAACCTGAATCCTACTCTAGAAAATTTATGGAATCTTGCTATGTTAATAAAGAGGGAAACTATTTGATAGATAGAGGCAAAGGAAATTTGAAGGTATTCTGTATCCATTTTTTGTTTTTGTTTTGGTTTATGGTAATTATTGGTTAAAATTTGCTCAAATCTCAAGCTTCAACCAGTTGGAATTTTCATGTTCTCAGATGAGTTGTGTAATTCACATTGTAGGGTTGATTAGTCTCCACTTATGACTGGCCATGGTACAGCAGTCAGAATGTTTGTTTTCGTTTATTTTACAAAACACTTGAGAAAACATTTTGTGTGATATTCCAGTGTATTTTCAGAATTATATGGTTTATATATTTATTTATTTTTTGGAGAGTTGTTGTTTTTTTTTTTATTTTAAGCTAGATGCATTTCTAATGAAAGAACATTCCTTCAATGATGATAATTGTGGATAATCAAGTCACATTTACATAATTATGGTTAGAAACGGTTGTAAAGTATAGCTGCCTAAGATGGCTCTCTTTTTAAGCATATTTTTACCAGGTCTTCATTTTAGGTTAATGTACTTCTGATCCATGTTAAATAGCTTGTTACTGCCAATAGTTGTATGTGCACTAAATAACTTGTGAACTCATTTACCGTTGAACTTTACATATAATTATTAATGTACTGTCATTCATATCTGGGGATGCTGGGATTTGGCATTGTATATTTAATTGTATTTGTGAACAAATAATGCAATCAGCGGTCATAGAAAACAGTTTATTCCTTAACCAAATTAGTTCATGGATTTCATTACACGTTAATGGAGGAATGATTGAACAATTTTTACAGGAATCTTATGGGGGCATAAAGCATAAAAGCACAATGATTTATGTAGTCAGTATTAAATGTGGCTACTTCAGGACTATAGGCAGTTTTATCTGTGTGTTTGAAACAAATTGCTCGATCATCCCTTGTGGTATTGCTTGACATACCCAGATCAAAGTCACAACCAAAGGTTTTGTTGGAACGGGGGAATCTTGAGCCCTATGTGTCCAGCTAAGGACATGGATGCCCAATCAATAGTGATGTTGCTGGCCTAAAGGAATACAGAGATGAGCCCAGCACCATGTGTCTTGCTATTGTCACTCCGGAACACAAAACCTCTGATGCCAGTATCAGTTTCTCAATCTTATGCAAGTAATCTTGATTGGTCAGTGGCCCTGAGCAGTGACCAAGGGAATCCTTCAGCCAGCCACTATCCCTCACATGATTGCATTTTCTGCCACCATAACAATTGAACTGACTCATCAGAAAACAATAGCTGCTGCTAAATGAACCCTTAATTGAGTATAGATATGACCTTACTAAAAAAAAATGCAGTCTGGAACATAATCCAGCTTGAAGAAGTCAGTTTCTATTGGTCTGTCTGGACACACCTTCATTTCTCTTACTGCCAAAAAACATATTTTTCTTTTTATTTGTTGTTTTAGATAAAGGTTTTGTGTGTGTGAGAGAGAGAGAGAACACATTTGGTTAGTGCTTGTTTTCAATGCTTTCCTGCTCTATGTTTTAGGCCTGTTGCCTGACAAAATCTGATGGAAATTTACAAATAGTTTACTCATTATAATTTTGATAAAAATGCTTGGTCATCTCCAGTATTCCCAGACTTTAATGCTCAGCATGTATGTTGTGCATGGGCAGTAGATAATTGTTTCCTCTCATAAAGATGTGTTATTTAGAAAACGAATACTGGAAAAAAAAAATTTGTGTTTTTTCTGTTGAGTTCATTTTTAAAAAAAAAAACGTTTTACCTGATTTTACTCTTTTGGTGTCTACAGGGTATTTATTTACAATATTAACGTGTGTTTCATGTAGGCCATGTTTGAAATTATCATGTGTTCTTCGGATAGATTTGTATCCAGTTTTGTTTGGAAGGACAGTAATGTCTTCTTCATTTAAAAAAAAAAGGCTCACGTTTTTTTCAAAGTATTTATTTGTTTCAAACATATTTTTTGTTTGTTTGAATTCAAGTAAATTATTTTACATATTGTAAAAAAAATGTGTGTGTGTGTGAGGGGAAGTAACTTGGGTGTTTTAAACCTAAAGTTCCAATGAGATAGCCTTTCTTGAGAAATGTTTCCAGCATCGTTCACTTAAACTTCCAGAGAGTTGTAATGTAGACTACTAAAGCTGTCAGGGAAGGTGTGCTATTTTAATTTTTATGGTTTGTTTGCATCGAGAGTGCCAAACCAAAATAGTTTTGCTAGTGGAAACCACTTTTGTGAAGGAAATCAGTCCATTTGTATTTAACTCGTGTATTAGCCACCTAGAGAGGGTGTGTACATTATCATTGAATGGCTGTGTTACATTAAAATGGCTGTGCGCACACTATCTCTCTCTGTTAAGCTTATTCAAAATGCTGGATTTTGATGTTTTTCAGTGGGTTGCTATTTTCAAAGTTGTGACAGTAAAACCCATGGTTTGTATTCTTAAAAGGAGATTCAAAAGAAAATTGCTAATTTAACTTATACAAACCAAGACCAGCTGAAGAGGAAACAATTTAGAAGTATCTTTTTATTTAAAAGTTTAAATATACCAGTCTTATCTATCTGTCTATATTTGTTTAGTTTTTGATTTATTTTAGAATGCTATTTGGAGCATTTGAAATATCGATATGTAAATTCCCTTTCATAAGCTTTTAAAGAAACAAATTATCAGGCCTATCAATAGTATTTGACAAATTTTCTTCAAATATTTGAAATTTGAAAGGGAAAAAAAAAGCAAGAGAGAGAGAGAGAGAAACCGAGTTACTTCCCCTGAATCCAGTGGCGGGGGGTTATCGATCTTTTTGTTGTTGTTGTTTTTGTTTTGCCAGCCATATTTAAACTGTCAGCGCGACTCGGGCTGATTGTTAGCTCAGGATGCGCGGTGTATCTAATGATTCCACTTAACCTTGTTATGTTGTGTTGGTAAAACGAATACAGGAATAAAACCACGATGTTTTCTCGCTTGTCACTTTTTAGACAGCAGATGGGAAAGCATTTAAATCGTTATTTAGATAATTTTCTTTTTTAAAAAATCTTCATGTCGTCGTGTTGTTTATTTTATTTATTGACACATTTTATGAAATTCCAGGATGTCCAAGAACCAGTCCCGAAAAAAAAAAAATAAAAAATTAGCATTAAAAAAGCCTCTGTCATCAAGAATATCCATAAAATTAGTTTATTTCGTGGCGTGGGGTACATGCGGGCAGGCACATCCCATTGGTGGAGAAGACCGACACGTGGTGTACATGCGGGCAGGCACATCCCATTGGTGGAGAAGACCGACACGTGGTGTACATGCGGGCAGGCACATCCCATTGGTGGAGAAGACCGACACGTGGTGTTTGATGGTAAATATCGGTGCTGTCAAATGAGCCCTTACCTAGATAACGGTTAAGGGCGTTCAGAAGGGACATCTTTACAGTTTTCATGGGCGCTCCTTGTAAGAATTAAAATGAATGAACCATAGATGGGAGGATGAGTGAGTGGGTACTTGAAAATGCGGTATACTAGTCGCTAGTGCATTGATATATTAATGGTGTTAAATCTATGGTTTTAGATAGAATTCCCTTCAAAGTTTGAAAGAGGATAAATGGAATAAGTTATGACTGACTCATCGTTTTTCAAAAGCATTTGATGCCAAATTTCTTTCACATTTGTAAACTGCCCGCTTGTTTAGGCATTTTTTAAACCGGGGTAAATCATTTCCATGGGGTTTGTTTGTTTATCTGTTTTCTGTCCATCAAAGTGTTTGCCACTCTGTCACTCTGTGATGACAGGCTAGAGAAAGATCATTAGCTGCCACTAAAGAGTGAAGCTAGCCCCCTTCTCCTAAATCAAGAAGGGGCGTGGCAAAGTGATATTACATTCCTTCCTTCCTTGGTGAGTGCTAAGCATCGCCATGCAAACCAGAAAGAGGCTGGCTGTCGTTAAAGCCGGGGACTCTTCTGGGCAGGGAGTTAAATTAAGTCAGATGCATATGAAATCTGAAACCGTCTCTAACCAGTAAGGAAATGCTTTTTCCATGGAATATTATGAATGTTTCCTTCAGAACAACAAAAGAGAACGCGGGCACCGTCTTTTTCTGCTTTTCATTTGTGAAATCGCTTGAAAATACTGTGCATATTATTTTAGTTGTAGGGCCCAAAATCTTGGCGGACTTTTCACTCACTGGTTAGGTTTTAGTTGAGTAGGAAGTCAGCTTCCATGGCATTGCATTGTGGAACCTTTTTCAGCATCATTAGCGTAGCGCCTGGACACTTGCTTCCCCCACCAACCACTTTAAACTTAAAATAAGCTTACATTCCATTGAATTCCGGGCATACAGGGGAACAACATGTCAGCTTCGTTAACCACAATTCCACTCCGCTGACGGGACATTGGTTTGTGCAGCAGCAGCAGCAGGTCTAGCCTGCAGCGAGTCCCCCTCTGCACATCGCGGTGGGCGGGCGTGATCGCCTCGGGCCTGCTTCGTTTGGCGATGCCATCAATTCAGAACTGCTTGCGTTGCCTTGGAGATTCAAACTTTCCGCTTTTTCGTTAGCGATGTAGCTGAAAGGCTGGGCGCCATCGGGGTCCGGTAACGAGTAAGTCAAGCTCGAGATCAGCACAAAGGCTTCGTCGCCGCGAGCCAGACGGTCTCTCTCTCTCTCTCTTTCTCTCCCTTTTTTTTTTTTGGTAACTGTCGCGAAGAATTCCACTTTCAGCTGTGATTTTAATTTCTTACATAATCGTTCATTCAATGGTCTCTGTTCGTTTGCTCGGCGAATAAATAATTTATCGCATGGAACCGGGGCTTTGTTTTTCGTCGACATATATATACGGGCTCGAGATCCGTGGGTGGAGTCTTTACTACCCCACAACTTTTAAAATGGAAAACAAAACAGAAAAAAAACCCTTAATTTGAGTACAATCATTGTCTCCAACCCCCCCTCCCTGTTTTCAACAAGTTTCGACACCCGGACCGACACCATTAATCAACAGTTAACAAGCATATTGTTTTATATCACTAAATATAATTGCCCGGCTTCTCCCGAGCCCTAATCCAATAATTCCGTTTGATGAGTCATGTTTCTAATTACTGTATAATGGAGGCGCGGTTAAGTGAGGATCAGAATTGCTCCCAGACTGGATAGAAGCTGATAGTTGGCGATGTGGGTATTTTGTTGTTGTTGCGGAGCCTTATCGCGAACAGTCTTCGCTAATCGAGTTGGCACGGCTGATAATGTCCGTCGATGGATGCTGATGAAGTTTGACGTTGGCCAGGCCGTCCGCTGGCGGTCGAGGGGAGCGCTTTCCCGTCGTATACCTCGTGGGGGGGGCCTCCTCCGGTCCCTTCTGTACGCTTGAAATTGCAATTAAGCTACTATCAACACTAGAGATAAGCTGCCTGCAATCCGTAATTCTTGTTTTCCCCTGTTTTAGTTGGATTTCCCTTCTGCAGTGTGAATAATTGGCAGAGCCGCCATTAGAAAGGGAAGGAAAATAAACGAGATATCTAACTCTGGAATAAAAACGGATCTTCTTTTCTTTTAACTTAATACAGATGAATCCTATATATATACAAATTAAAAAGATGACAGCCGGTGTTCCATAACTTATTCGAGACTCACAACTGAGGCGTTTCGCGGACAGAGCTGCCGGGGAGTGGCCGACCGGTGTTCTCGGCGGGACCCGCCGCCATTCCTCCTGTCAGTGACGCTCCAGAGAGTCTCGAAACACAGAACGGTCCCCGCGAGAGGCGACGCAGAAGTTACGTCCCTTCTCTCTCAGCAGCAGTAATGAGGGTGGGCGGCTCAGAAGCTAAAGGGCGGGTGCTTCACTTACTGTCCGTGTTACACGCGATACTCTGCAGCTTGGCTGATGTTCATATCGTCGTGAAGCCACTGACCGCCACCCAGCTGAGCGGGCGTTCTTCGGATCTACCGCGCTCCATTGCAATCTCTGAAGACCTTGCACAGCCATCGGGGCCCCTATCCAGAAAGGCAAAGAATGCTGAAAGAGGCGGTGCTATTGCTGATCCCGTAAGAAAGCCCTCCGCCGCCTCTTGCAGCCGTCTAGTCGTTGGTGTAGCTGCGACATAAGCTCTCGTCTATAATAATAGGTTATTTGACCTTTGACCTATCATGGCCGGCCACGCAGTTCGGAAACAATAAAATCCAGCAGTTGCACCATATAGCCTTTGTCGTCGACCAGGTACAAACACTTGACATATATATTTTTTCTTAGTATATGCTGGTACTAATAATTATTTAACAATTATTCCAGACCGCGCGTATGGCTCCTGCCCCCTCCTAACTCGATTCACCTGGCCTCACCTGCTGTTTTGTATTGCACTGTATAAAAATACGATCTCGCTCAACTTTCCCCTTCACCGAATGTGAGACGACGTCGACCGGAGCAATAAAAATTCTAGAAGGAGGGATTCTTTATGGCATTCTTGACGTGTCAGCGTATCCAGGGCCCCCAGTTAGCCGTGACGGGAGTCCGCACCAGGACTTCCCCTCACGTTTGTATCGCATATCAGTCCGCCAGAAAAATTGCTCCGGACGAACGTGCCCGGTCCAGTTTGCAGGGGATAATTTATGGACTGACACCGCCTTTGGTACCACATAAACCACGGATGGCGCGAATTAAATCTCTGGGCGACAATGAGACCGATAGGTACCGGGAAGTGATCAGCTTGTCATTTATTGTTCGGGCTGGGTTTCGTGTATCGACGCTTACCGCTACAGTCATCCGATACACAGAGAATCCCTACTGGAGTATATAGCTCCTTAAATCATCCCTAACCCGATCGTTAACTCGCAGTGGTGCTGATGAAAATTCCGTCGGCTACCAGAGAGTTTGGGGACAGGTGCCATCGATCTAGTTAAGCACGTCAGCACCGACGTTTACGTTGACCGAGCGTGCGTTAGTCGACGTTGGTTATTTGCTTTTGCTAACTCTTCAGCTCCTCTGAACCTGAAAGCGGACCGTGTAGCGTTCCCACAATGCAGGTCGCCAGCGGTGATGGGCGACTGACGGCGGGGAGCCGGTAATAAAAGAAACGGCATGCTAACAACAAAGAAAATGACGCTATCTAGTTGATTTGCTGTAAGAGTTCAGAAACCAGTTTCAGGCAGCGACAAAGAGGAGAGAGAGACGGACGGACGGTCGGACTTGGCGCGACCGATTAACCGGTTGCTGGCTGAGAGCGACGTCTAGCGGCATTTCGAAGAACGCGTCGACAATGTCCGCGCTGGCAACCTGTCCGCTTCACCGCGGGCAAGAATTCTTCTCGCTGACGACCTCCCCCGCATACGGTCCTCCAGCCTTCTTTCTCCCCCCACGATCGGACCGATCCGGTTGGGAGGCATTTTCGCTGCCATTCGGAGATGGGGTTTTTTTCCGTTGTCAGTGGTAACGCCATCGTCTTTACAGGGAGGTGACGTTCTGAATGCTGCTGTCATATTTATCACGGCCAATTCACTCTGCCGTTCGTATTGCGAGTTATTATCCGAATCGATTTTCTCCCATGGTCAGCACTGGAGCGTAAACCAGATCCACCGGTTACGTCAGCTCTCCCCCAACGAAGTGTTATCATTTAGCAGGGCCAGCAACTTTACACAACTCCGAGATGGGTCTGCGACCTCGCAGCCTCTCCCGACCGCATAGACACCTATTTGTGTCGAAGCGGCAGGTGCGCAGAACAGACTGACAACAACCTGGTGGTACACAACGGAACATAATTATAATTTTTAAAAAAATACTTATTCTATTTTGTCATATTGTGTATATATAATAGTGTTTGAGTGGTTTTATTTCATGCCACTAAATGTTTATTTAACTATTGTGTGTGCTAATTAAAGGGGAAATTGCGCTTTACACTTATTTTTTTCATAGTGACCTGAAGTTTTGTTTAATTTTGGAAGATGATGACCTCACCTTGCAGCAAAAAAACGCCAAGAGCAGTAAGGTTTACGGCATTGTTCAACGAGAATATAGCGCTTTGAAAGGTCTGGTCAGAGGCCATGTGTGACAAGGCCCTGTCTAGTGTTGGTTGCTTGTCCTCTTATCCGATGAGTCTAGATTTCAGCAGCAATTCACATCTGGAAGTCGCACCTGTCTTTGCAGAAGTCATAGCAAAGACCTTCCGATGTATTGCTAAGTGTGGATGGCGTAGGTTGCAATCTCACACGATGAAAAGACAGAATTGGTGATTGTCGAAGGAGGCTTCAATTCTTCGGAGTACATAGTAATTTTAAAAACACGTTTCAAACCACTGTACCAACAAGGTATACTGAGATGTCACACCTATCATGTAACCGTGGAAGAGAAATCAGAACGCTTCACATTTTCTTTTGCTATCTCAACCACCCTGATGATATGAATCTCATTAAGCAACAACCCATGTGACGGAGTTAAAGGAAGTTCTCATAAGGATATGAGAGGCCCTGGACCAAAGCACGACACAAATTCTCGTTAGTTCAGTATCAAACAGAGTGGAAGCACCTCTTGCTTCAGAAGGTGGCCGACCGAATTCTGACAGAAAGAACCTTGCTCTATCACTTTTCTTTGGTAGCTGTTTTCTGCGACAAACCAGCATATTGCAGTAAAGACGGGTAACCAAAATTATCATGATGGCGAGGCACTGTACATAATTTATTAGAGGTGAAGTCTTAAAAAGCTAAATTTAAATTTAAACAAAAACAATTACAACGGCGGAGTTAGCAAAGATGCAGTCCGAATATTCTAATTTACTTTTGGTGACCGCTATGTGTTTTGTGTGCAGGCACTACCCATTTACCTGACCATCTTCGACATTAAGATGACGGTCAGCCTTCGGGGAAAGAAAGGTCTACGTTAGTTTCAGTTGTCGACAACTGTTGTTGTTGTTTTTTTTTAAAAAAATATATATATTAGATTAGGTGGATTTGTCTAGAACTCTGGCTGCCACTCCGCGTTTGGACCCGCGAAAGATCATTGGATCGTTTTAGTGAATCAGTTTTCGTGTGACGGCCATAAATAGAGAACCCTCGGTTTTTGAAGTTGTGCACCGAGCCGAGCGGCTTCGGTTAATATCTGAACTCTGGTTACCGCATCAACCCTTCGAAGGGGGGGGTTTACTTTGGGAGAAGATACGCCCGCATACCTATAAGGAGTTGGCTACTGGTCCTGACAGAGTAACCTCCCCCTGCACTCCGCCCCACCTTGGAAACGTATATTTACGGGCTTACTCTGTCGGGATCAGTAGGCGACTAACCGTAAATGTGCGGTCATACTCTTCAAAGGGTTAACGGTTCTTTCGATCGTCAACCTCGGAGAATATCTGTACTGCATCCTCATCCCTCCCTCCACTTCTAACAACAGCGTTAATTTATTCACGACGAAAATAATCAGGATTAGAAAGCTCGGCGATAAGATGTAGTGTGCTTCATGCTCTACTTTCCATTGTAGCCCCGTCCAGGGCACGTGTCCAGCTGACCGGAAGTCGTCGTCTGTTCACGAACTTAAATCGTAAAAAAAAAACAACAACAACAACAACAACAAACAAGAACCGAGAAGAAAAGAAACATTAATAACTAGAACTTCCTTCCTTTTTTTTTTTCTTTTTTTTTCTCAAATTTTTTATTGTTATTTACACGAAGCAAGCCGGGATAGTAGGTAGACAGAGAAATTAGACATAAGAGGTGAATAAAATCCTCAAAAAGTAATAATATCCCACAAAACGATACAGACAATTTTATACAAAAATAATAATAATAATAATTACTCCCTGAGCGCATGCGCTGTGCGCAGGAACTATTGACCCAGATACATATATATACATACATATATGTGTGTGTGTGTGTTGGATAAAACAAGATGTCGTCTGGTTGAGTCAGGGGAAGACAGAAACCGACGACAAAACACGAAAGGCGGAGTCAAGTCAGTTTGCAAGAATTTCGCTCTTATCAAGTGTCGTCTGCAAGCCGCATTTGGTAGCGGCGGGAGACTTCCTTGCGGCGGCGTCGCCGGGCTCGGCTACCTCAGCGCCCCCCCGGCCGATCGCCGAACCTTCGACGACTCTGAGCCGGTCGTGGATCTTCTTGTGCCGCTCCAGGTTGCTCTTGTGGCTCGTGGCGTAATCGCAGCTCGGGCATGCGTAGTCCTTCTGGCCGTTGTGAACCGACAGGTGTCGCCTCAGCAGCGCCTTCCGGCAGAATCGCCTGCCGCAGAAGGGGCAGGAGTAGCCGTTGTGGTGGAAGATCATGATGTGCTCCCGCAGGGAGGCCTTGGTGGAGAACTGCACGCCGCAGCATTCCAGGACCTTGTCGCAGGCCTGGTGCATGGTGGAGATGTGGCGCTTCAGGTTGTTCCTGCGATCGGTCACGTAGCGGCAGTGGGGGCAGGGGAACAGCTTCCCCCGGAACGTGTTGCACACCAGCATGGCCAGTTCGAGGTAGTTCCGGTTGATCAGCGGGGTTTTGAACTTGAGATAGGACAGCTCCGCCGGGCTCGCGTTGTGCTTGAGATGGTATTCGGCCAAACCCAGGGGTCGGATGTCGGACGCGGGGCTGGGGTACACGGAGTACTGCAGCCACGGCGCCGGCAGACCCAGCGCGGCGGAACCGGATGCCGACGGAGAGCAGAGGGGGTGGAAAGAGTTTTCCCCGATGGCGCAGAGGGACACGCTGGCCGTCGTCAGGCTGGTCGGGGTCGAATTCTGAAGGCGGTTCCGGAGTAGGGTCGGCGGGAGACTCTTTTCCAAATCGGAATTCAGGCGCGTCATAGCTCCTTCACATGCAGCGGAGCCACTGAAATAAACGCAGAGAAGAGGGGGAGGAAATACGTCAGAGATCTGGACAAGGAAATCAAGGTGCTTCCCGGAATTCTCAGTATTCGTAAAAATTAAAAAAATAAAAAAAAAAATCCCAAAGATATTACAGACACAATTCGCCTTCAAGTTCGCAATGTCCATTTTCTGAACCATCCTCTCATCGGCTTCTCTCATCTCGTGAGCCCCGAGCGACAAGCAATTTAAAGGTGGCGGCCATTAAGCGCGCAGACGACATGCACCCGAACGGTCTTTAAAGTATTTGGAGAAATCAAATGGAAAGAAAGCCCAGATCGATAGGTTCCGCTGAGCTCCTTCAATGTTCAGTTTGGCATTGTAATATTAGAACTATAACCCCTGGTATCGGTTTACAGAACTATTAATGTATACGTTAACGGAAGCCGTTCGAAAAGAAAGAAATGGCAAAGGATTGAGTTTAAGGCTGAAATTGGACATTTTCCATAGTTATCTCCAAACTACTTCATCGATGTCTTCTGATTTTTTTACTTATGTTTTAAAAATATATATATATTAATAAAGTTAATAATAAATCAATAGTTCTGTTGTTGTTGTTGTTTTTTTCAGTTGCAGGTATTTAAAATCGCAAGTGCAAAATCTTAATGCAACTTTTCATTAAGCAGGTATAAGATGACTAAGTAGGTCTTAAAGCAGGAAGTGGCCGGGGAGACGGTGGCTAGGAAGCTGTAGTTAAAGGATTAGCTCATCACGGTTTAATCTCTTCGGCAAGCCCAGGGTGGACCGTAATATGAGGGAAATATCGATTTCCAATCGCTTCAGTACATGCTGAAGGTGCAAAGCTCTTCGGTCGGTATTAGGCTGTTCAGCGGGAAAATTTGAGGACAAAAGTATAATATTACTGGTACAGATATGAAAAAAAAATATATAGATAGATAGAGGGCTCTTTGGAAATTTAGCCATGCACCATGGGGTTCAGTGATGGGAGGGAAAACTGCTTAAGGTGAGCGGATTATGAACGAAGCGTATCGCAGCAACTTGGTACGTCTCGCAGTTGTACGAAACATGAACTAGTTTGCTCAAAGCTCCGATGGGCTAATCCTGGCGGTGGGGAATGCTCACCACTCCAGGAGAATTCTGGGAAACGTCCATAAAAACTTTAAGGAAATTAGCGCATTCAACGGACAAAAGATGCCGAGTCATTATTAGCCAATCTCGACGCAGTCGGACCAAACAATAACCATTCCTGGGATTACGTTGTTGTTTTATTATATCTTGGGGTAATTGAGTGTGAACAGCATAAATAACGAGCAGAATCCTATTTTATCATTTCTCGGTGGGGCTCTGATTTATGGTCGGCCCTGTATGGACTAAAAGCAATATAAATATGAGAACAGCGACAGAAGGACATAAATGGTCGGTGGAGCAGTAAATGGTTGGAGAGTTTCTGTTCTCTTTCTCTCCATTCTCGGTTTGTCTAGGCATCCACTGTCTGTACCAATATTTCTTCTTCTTGTCGTCGGTATTTCTGAGGGGTTGGTGTGGAGTTAAGCAAAAGGATAAGGGAGGAGTTGGGGTATATATGTGCTTGCTTGTGCGTCAAAGGTCTCAACCAGCAGATTTTTTTTTAAGAGACCTCTGGTCTGCGGAGGGTTAAACGGGTCCGTCGTCTTTGCCTGTCTCTCTTGTACGGCAGATGTCGGACGGGTTGGGGTTCGGTCGCCCGTAAAATACCTTACTTCCCGGACACACACATGTAACTGTCACAGAAGCCCAAGGCTGGGTTCTCCCTATTACGACGGGAAGTTTCCGGCACGATGGCCGCCGGATTCTCAGGCGGTAACGGTTGAAACTCCATCTTCACACGTCTTTATTCGCGCTGTCTGGATGTGATGACTTATTAGAGAAATAAAGTTCTCAGCGTCACGGGTCAGCGGCCCGATAACCACGGGAGCGCGAGTGGCCCCAGGCAACGACGAGGACACCCATGCGTGCTGCAGGCGGAACAAAAACAAAACACGGCCCTCCAAACCCCCCCTTTTTTTAAATTCTACCCCCCCCCCACTTTATTAAATATTCATTGGGCGGAGACAAGGGAAAGGCTTAAGCACAGACGTCCCTGTTTTTACTTTTTAAATAAATAAATGCGAGTTTTTACTCACGAAGTTTCAGACGGCCAGCGGGGTCGCTGAGGGCTCCCTCGGGCGTTTGGGAGTACATCACTCCGGCTGTCCCCTCTAAAGGGCCGGCCCCCCCCCCCGACGGTTCAACCTTGGAATCTGTATCTCTGTTGATTTTAGTGTTTGTTTGTTGTTTTCAAAATGCATGTCGCAGAAGCGCTGGGAAAACAAAAGGGGCTGGCTGACTTCCCCGGCGGGGTTTGCTTGCCCCCCCCCCCCAACCGGGTATGCAATTTCGGCCATTCTCCGGGGCTGGCGGTCGGTGGCCACGCCTGTCCTACGGGTGGATAGTCTGTTAATCCGCACCCGCGGATCCCGGGGCACCTGTTGGAAAATATCCCTATGCGTATTTGTCGATTATGATTTCTTCGAATCAAGGTGCGTGTCTCGTCGTTTTAGGGTTCAGCGCACGTTGATAGGGCCATACCTCGGGTGACACCACAAGGGTTTAATCTCCTACCTGGTAACAGGGCTAACGTTCTGCGCAAACACGGGTCAACGTGGTCGGCCGACGAGGGGCTGGGCTAACTCTCGGCATTATCGGCAGAGAGGGTTCCCTAAGATGTCCAAACTTAGGGACCTCCCTTCGAAATAAACATGGCGCGATACTGTGGAGGAACTCCGAAGGACAATTAAATTTTATATATATATTCTAAAATACCGCGTTCAAATGTGAGGGGACAAAATTTCGATCCGGATACGGAAAATAGTGCGGCCACGTGAAGTCCGCTTCAGTTGTGCATCCCATAATTTCTTTCACGGTCCCTTGAATATTCGAACGCGCCAGCGAGATCCCATTCACAGCGCGATAGGTGGCCTTAAGAATACCCAGCCGCGGTCCAGAGTCGTCGGTCAGAACCACATCGCAGGTCAGGTGGAGAGCGGATCTCAAACCCGAGCGCCGCGTAGTGGAGAACACGGACAGCGATAAAGTGATCGACGAACTTACTTGCCTTTGTGTACAGACCCTGACGCCCCCTGCTGGACGCGTGGTTTTGTTTGTGTTTTTTGTTTTTTTTTTTTGTTTCTAAAGTCAAAAAAAAAAAAACAGCAACAGTCGATAAATGTTTAAGTGGGAGGGGGAGGTAATCAGTACCTCTCCACCCCCCCCCCCCACCCGGGGGGCGCAAGACTCTAATTACGGAACTGCTGCTAGCCGGTCTTTTGATAAACTCCGCGGCGCCATCTCGCGATACACGGCGAAACTCTGCCAAGCAGACCGTCCGTCTGTCACTGGTCACGTGCTTCAAGCGTCTGGTGTTATTGCACCATTGGCGCGACCCGACCGCCGCACCGTCTCTTCTGGCCAGGACTCTCCTTATTTAAATATTTGTTTGTTTTGTTGTTGTTTTTTTTATCGCGTGGATTGATGCCATGGCTGGGAAAATCAGAGACCTCCCCCCCCCTCCCCCGCCCAGTGAAGAGCGACGAGCGACTGGTCTCCGTACTTGCTCCACTTATCAAAGAGCTGGTCTGGGAGGTGGAGAGTGGGGTCAGACCGAACTGGATACTGGTCCCAGCCAGGGATCGGACTGGAATTGGGTCCGGAGCAGAAATTACCGCGGTACGATGTGAGAGAGAGAGAGAGAGAGAGAGAGAGGGGGAGAGAGATGAAGAGAGAGAGAGAGAGAGAGGGGGGGAGAGATGGAGAGAGAGTGAGAGAGATGGAGAGAGAGTGAAGCGAGGGGGAGAGAGATGAAGAGATGGAGAGAGAGTGAAGAGAGGGGGAGAGAGATTGAGAGAGAGTTGAAGAGAGGGGGAGAGAGCTGAAGAGAGGGAGAGAGAGAGGAGCTGAAGAGGGGGAGAGAGCGATATAGTGAGAGAAACACACACACGCTCTCTCTCTCTCTCTCTCTCTCTAGAAGCCCGCATGACAACAAAACCGACTGACATAGAAGTTGTCAGGGGCTGGCGATAGGAATTACACCGGGATAATTGGATAAGTGGCTAAGCTGCAGACGAAACGTGGCGGGCGGACGGGAGAGGGGGGGTAGCTGGAGAGGGAGGAGGGACTCCGACCATCGACAGTCGCAGAAACGGTCCGAAGAAAATCGGCTTTACCGGCGACAAGATCGCGCACGTAAAACCTAGCAACCATCTCTCTCTCTCTCTCTCTCTCTCTCTCTTTCTCTCATCATCATCACAAAGAGGAAATAAATCGGATAAAATAATGCAAAGCAGATGATTTAGATTTAGTCCGTTTATCCGAACAAACCCAATTTTGGGTGGATGGTGGGTGGAGGGACTTTCTGTATTTAAGTCCGATAAACCGCTGATTCTCCCGTAACCAAGCAGGAAAACCAGTCACCTGTGGTCGAACAGATCGCGGAACCCGGGGGGTGGGGGAAACACCTCAAAGACGAGGAGCCGTCGTTCCGAACGACTCCCGCTGGGCGGAGACGTTCGAGAAATAGCTTCTCTTTCATTTGTTCGTTAATTCGAGAAAAGTATTTTTTTTTTCCTAAAAAAAAGTGCTCACCTGCTCAGTGATTTCGTTATTCCATGTTTTTAAAATGTTTTCTAAACCTTTTTTGTGTGTAACGGAGGCGAGTGTATCTTTTACCCACATCAGTATCTGCGGGCAAGCTTGCTCCTACGTTTCAGCTGCACGCCTTCACGATTATCTGTCTACCTCTATAGCCGCATTACCAAATCTATATTACAGGTGAACACCCAAACCCATCCACACCTATATTATAGCTGTATAACCTCACCTATACTTCCGCCTACATCTACAGCTACGTGTCGACACCGATACCTACTTCTATGTCCAGCCACACCTGTATTCACATACTTCGGCAGCTGCACATTGACACCATATTAGTTATATACTCACACCTATATCTACACATATGTTACAATTGCCTACTCACACCTGTATTTATATCTACGGCTGCATTCTGACACCTATATTACAGTTGTATGTCTACACCTTTATTTACATCTACAGCTGCATTCCCAGATTTGTTTTCATTCATTTACATTTTAACTTCGGAAATTGATTTCATTGCGTTAGAACGAAACAACGGCAGCATAAACGTAGATGCAGGTGTGTATGCACCTGTGATATAAGAACACCTATAGGTGTGGGTATTATCGGTGATCACGTCGTGTGTTTATGGTCGGACTGTCTGCCTGCATCATCTAAGTAACTGTGACACCTTCCACTGAATTTGTGCATCGAATACCAAGGATGGTGATGATGAAGATGAAGAGTGCGATAGCACACCTGAGCCTCTCAGGAACAGAGCGATTGCGGGTCGAGGAGGCGGACAAACGGGGTAATGGTCAGACCGCGTACCGCCCAAAGCTTCTAAACCTGACTGGACGGGTTTGTCGCAAGGGCCGCTTCCTTCCGGGCCAAGTAGTAACTTCCGGGGGGAAAATAGGTTCCACTAGACATCAACAGCAGCAGCAGCATCTATGGGAAGATCATCATCCGCCCTTATCCCCTGGGCCACCAAAACCGTGAATCGGGCGCCTAAAGTTTACCGCTTTGCCCCGTACCAGAGACACGTGTCCCCATGCGGACATCAGCGAGGGGTCCTTCAGCCTGACCCGGCCTCGAGCATCGGCCCTACCCCTATAGTGCCCCCTGTTTCTATTTTTAAATGCACGGCAGGGGGGGGTTCTAAAATCTACCACGAGGGAAGACTAGACGACGGAACGGGTCGGCTAGCGGTACACCGTCAGCTTCTCTTCGACAGCCCCCGTTTGAAATGAAGAAGCCATGATTAGAACCCTAACCAACAGGTGAACACTCCCCCCCCCAATCCACCCCTTGAAACAAACGTGACCGAGTACCGGCCTCTGGACGCGAGGTTCGATCTCCTGCACGTGACTAAGTTTTCGTCAAATCACCATCATTATCGTGTACCGTCAAGACTACGGGATCCAGCGGTGGGCTCCCCTAACCCTTCCACGCGGGGACCTCCTACCCAGCGTTCCGTGGCCAACAACACCCCGTACTAACGCACCCTAATGTCGTTATAAATCCGCCCCCTTCAGATAACGACTAGAACTTCTTGTATACAGAGAAAGCCATCATCCTGGGTTCCAGAAATTCCAGATGATGCTTGTCGCCCAACAGTAGCAGCGGGATGCTTGGACTTTACATTACAATGACTGACTCCCGAGCCAACAGGTATAGGTCCTCTCTCTCTCTACCCGCCATCGTTTTACCTGTCCGCTCGGGTAAACGATAAGGTAAACACGGGAGACAACCCCGGAGCGGCGGTCGTCCGCTAGAGAGCGTTGTCAATCTTGCCTGCCTATGGCACTTCCGACTTCGACAGGAAAGCCCTTACTAGAACTCCTCGATTTCCCCCCCCCCCTTTTTTTTCCTTCTTCTGGCGAACGAGTGCGAGAAGGGACCGCGTCACGATCCTGGTGGCTGTATCGATTTATCTGATAGAGAGGGTGGGTCGGGCATTGTAATGAACTACGACGGCTGTCTGCATCATAATAATATAATAATAAGATAATACTAATAATAATAATAATAATAAATAATAATAATAATAACGGGATTAAGAGTTTACTCGAGATATTCAGTGGTCACGATTACTGTATACGACTTTCTTTTACGCCAACCTACCTCTCTCCCCCCCCCGGGCCGCTGCAACGTCACAACTCGGGTGCAGCCTCGCTCGTCGCGGAGCCTGGCACCCACCAGCCACCCGTGTACAGATAACCCAGCAATATTTTAATTAATTATTTGTGGATAGATAAGCAGATAACCGATCATGGA
>JACATO010001550.1:0-187500 GCA_018389105.1 Nautilus pompilius
AAGGTCCGCTGATTGATCTCCATCTTGTACCGGAAACCGTGGCCTGCGCGTCTCGATCAGCTTGCACTGCTCAAACTCAAAGTTCAACACAATACACACACTCACTCTCTCCCTTTCTCTCTCTCTCTCTCTCTCTCTCACACACCACACACGCCGAGGATTTCCCCTCGCACCGGTAAAACAGCTGGCTGCGATTTTTATACTGTTTCTCTGCAGCAGTGGGAGGTGACAGTGTGAGCTGGTCGTCATTCATCGGCTGACCCATTATTCAGCGAATGGTCGCTTGAGTCAGCCCAAAGCCGTTGTTGGCCCGCTCTCGCTCTTCTACTCAGAATTTAAATTCATTCACTTCATTAAGTTAAGAAAGAAAGCCTTCTCTTCCTTTTTTTTTTTTTCTTTTCTGGAAAACTCGATACCTGACAATATTTATTGTCCCTGTATAATCGATTGGCACGATAACTTTCTCGGATGGCAATTACAGACATGTAACAGAATAAGTGAAAGAAATTCCCACACCCAACAAGTAAAACAGCTTTAAACTTCTCGCTAAAGCTTTTCACCTCTGCATTCTGACAAGGAAGAAAGATGTTAAAAATGTAAATTTAAAAAAATAAATAAATAATGTAATGTGCGTATGTTTGCGAGAGAGAGGAGTGTGTGTGTGTGTGTGTGTGTGTGAGAGAGAGAGAAGAGAGAGAGATAGTGAGCGACACAGAGAGTGGAAATGAGAGAGAATAGAGACAGAGAGTGAAATGAGAGAGATCGAGCTAGTGATAGTGCGAGCTGAGCACTAGAGAGAGAGTGATAGAGAGACACAGAGAGTGAAATGAGAGAGAGATCGTGGAGAGAGAGAGAAATAGAGAGAGAGTCTAGAGCGACACAGAGAGTGAAATGGAGAGAGAGATAGTGATAGAGAGACCTGAGAGTGAAGTGAAATGAGAGGAGATCTTGAGAGATGAGAGAGAGTGAAATGCCTCGAGGGCTCTCGAGAACCAGAGGTAACGTCCAGTACAGAGCGTGTGTTTTGTGTTTTGTGTGTGTGAAGACGACACAGAGAGAGTGTGAGTGAGTGATAGAGAGACAGTGAAATATAAGAGAGAGAGAGAGAGACGAGAGATAGTGATAGAGAGAGGTAACGTCCAGTAACAGAGAGTGTGGGTGTGTGATAGAGAGACACAGAGAGAGTGAGTGAGTGATTAGAGAGACAGTGAAATAAAAGAGAGAGAGAGAGATAGTGATAGAGAGAGAGAGGTAACGTCAGTACAGAGAGTGTGTGTGTGTGATAGAGAGACACAGAGAGAGTGAGTGAGTGATAGAGAGACAGTGAAATAAAAAGAGAGAGAGAGAGAGAGAGAGAGAGGTAACGGCAGTCAGAGAGTGTGGGTGTGTGTGATAGAGAGACACAGAGAGAGTGAGTGAGTGATAGAGAGACAGTGAAATAAAAGAAGAGAGAGAGAGAGATAGTGATAGAGAGACAGTGAAATAAAAGAGAGAGAGAGAGAGGAGAGAGAGTGATAGAGAGAGAGAGCGGTAACGTCAGTACAGAAGAGAGTGAGTGAGTGATAGAGAGACAGTGAAATAAGAGAGAGAGCGAGAGAGAGAGAGAGAGGAGAATTGTTTTGCTTGCTTTCGTGTGTTTTCGTTCGCTTGATGCATGTCTTCCAATCCACGTAAGTAAAAATAACCAAGAAGGCGGAATAACTTTTTTTAAAAAATAAAAATAGTTAACTTTAAAATAATGATTTAAGATTTAATGTCAGTAATGCAAATATTAGGGTTAAAGATTTCCTCCAGATCTTTGATTTCCTGCTTACCTTAATACAAACAGTAAGTCTACCACATTGTATGACCCTTTCTTAGAATGTTGAAAAGCGCATTTATTTTTTATGGTCACCGAGACGATAAATAACTAAGGTGCATACAACACTACAGGCCGGCTCCATGACAACGCGAGGAAGTTCCCACAATTACGTGTTATTACCTTTACACGAGTTTTATTTTTTTAAATGAAGTATTTTTATGCGAGTGTCACGTCGCTGGCTATAAACTAATGTAGGTCTGTGTCTAGACTGTTTCAGGCGCGATGGTTCGTTTGTCAAGGTATTTAAAAAGCTTGGATGGGGTCAGAGTTGAGACGTTAGACATGATATCCGGGCTGCTGAAAGTCGTACTGAACCGTGTTTCATGAAAAGGTATTAATTATTAACTAAGATTCTGGAGTTTATCGCTGCTTCAGTCAAGTCCTGTTTCGCGGTCTTATTTAGTAAACCTGAGGGATCGGTGGCACTGCTGATGATACACGAATAAGCTACATCCGACAAGGAGAGAAAGCTGTCATTAGAAGTCGACGCAGATTCTTCTCCTTAAATTAAAGGGAACGACTTACGGGCAGGAGGATAAAGTTTCGTGTAAATTAAGATTTTTTAAATCCTTTTTTTTTTAATTATTATTAAATTTTAAAAAGTAATAATTTCCCTAGCGATACTGCTGTGGAATCAGAGAAGTCCTGAACAGCGAGTGATGCGTGCGTAATCGTGTCACGGTCTGGTGCGGAGGGCTGCGGCGAAAAATCGAGCACTCACCCACTCACGCGTTGTCGCGATACATCCGCGTGGAAGCTAAGCGGTTAATAGTCTGGGGTAGCAAAGCAGAATTTCAAGCTTTACTTCGGACGATTGGGCTGACCACGGCTGGGTGTTACCGGGCTGCATGGCCGTGCCGCCGCCGTCCCTGCCTCTGGAAGAGTCGCGTTCACTTACTCGTGTATTTACGGGGTTTGTATCGGGATCTGATAGCCACGAGATTGGTTTTCTCGTGAGAAAGATAAGCGGAATATCGATTTGCAGCAGGTCATCTTGACTAAGCACGGCCATAGTTCTCGGGACGAGTAGTGGCGACAGACCTACCGGAAGCAGCGCTTCCTTTTCTGACTCAGCGGACAGGAGAAGGAAACGGATCACCCATAACCCAGCAGAACTAACTGTACCTCCCTCCGCATGCTTGACTGCTCTCCGGCGGCGGTCGGAATGTGAATTCTCAGCCGTGGATCTTGTCAGGGGGGGGGGGAAGCGAATTCTTTCGTCAAATCTTACATTTTCTAAATAAGTGGACATTTCTGTCATCTCGGCGAGAATCTATGACGTGTACCTCAAACATTTTTCTTTAACTTTGAATGCGCGATGGAAAATATTTGCCTGTTTTTAGATTTTTTAAAAAAATTTTTTTTTACCTTTTTAATTTAAAAAAAAGAGAGAGAGAGAGAGAGGGAGATGGAGAATGGAGAGAGAGGAGAGAGGAGATGAGAGTGGAGAGAGACAGTTGACAGAGAGAGAGAGAGAGATGGAGAGGGAGAGAGAGAGACAGGTTGACAGAGAGAGAGATGGAGATGGAGATAGAGAAGAGAACAGGTTGACAGAGAGAGAGAGAGAGAGAGAGAGAGAGAGAGAGAGGAAGAGAGAGAGAGAGATGGAGATGGAGAGAGAGAGACAGGTTGACAGGAGAGAGAGATGGAGATGGAGAGAGAGAGACAGGTTGACAGAGAGAGAGATGGAGATGGAGAGAGAGAGACAGGTTGACAGAGAGGGAGGGAGATGGAGATGGAGAGAGAGAGACAGGTTGACAGAGAGAGAGAGAGAGAGAGAGGTTGACAGAGAGAGAGAGAGAGACAGGTTGACAGAGAGAGAGAGAGAGAGAGAGAGAGGCAGGCAGACAAAGAGAGAGGAGAGAGAGAGAGAGGAATTCATCCGAATTAAAATTTGCGAGGACTTGGTTACAGAAAACCACAACAACTGGTACAGAATTATTCACTTTGTGGCTTACTGTGATATCCAACCCTCTGTATACCACCTGGTATGCATCTGCACCTTACTACCCTCCAGATCTATACCACTCAGCAAATACTGAGTCATGGGGTGTATGTAGCACATGGTACTTTCCTCATTAATATATTCCATTGTAACAAAAGATTTGTATATTGTTCTGATTCTACGTGTTTCTGCGTGACGAGTGCGCTGGCTAAGTATACTAAATATATACAGCCAGTTCGACACAAATACTAACTACTGTTTCTAGCCTGGAGCATAAATGCACCCCACCTGGTGTGCAAATTAGAAACTGATATGGAATACGGAGGGTTAAACATTTCCATCTATTTAAACGATTTTCATTGAAGAGATTTTACTTTACACCCATTTTATAAATTAAAAAATATATAAAACTTTTTAGAATAAATAGGTGTCGTAATAATCTAACAAATCCAATTTGCCAGTTTTTATTATTTCTGTTTTTGTTGTCGTTGTTGTTGTTGTTGTTGTTGCAATTTTCGATTTATGCATCTCGAAACCGTAGTCAACTCCTCCTCAGCGTTGTAGCCAATCAGCTGGAAATTTCTCTTGGTTCAGGCGTTTTCCTTTCGGATCCCACCGTATTCTGCTACGCATCTTATTTAAGAGAGCTAATTCTTCTCGAAGGTGTCGATAGAGGGCAGTCGCCGAGATACTTCGCCATCTGGACTAGACCCAGTCGATGGCTATCGGTAGACCGGTCAGCCCGAGGTACTGCCGAGATTACCTACATATGTCGGAGACGAGTCGAACGTTTACCAGTTCACATCTTCGGTTACCAGCGTAATTCGGGGGGGGGAAGCCCAGCAAATGCTTCTTTTACAAGATATTAATATGTACTTACAGTTCGTCCATTACTTTTCTCGATTGCAGTCGATCAATTTGTCTAAACAGCGCATTTATCAAAAGAGATGTAGAAAATCTCTCTTTAATATATATAAGGTTTATTCCCCTTATCGTATAGTTTGGTGATTTATAAGGTACTAAATTCTTAGCTAAAACAAAGGTTAATCACTTATTTAATAGCGGCCAGGTTTATCTTGTACCTCTGGGAAGAGGGAACGTGTCTGGGTTCTTCCTTGGTGGGAAAGCCATCTAAGAATACTTTTCGCGTCTTTGCATTCTGTCTTGCAGCGCGGACAGGATCTGTCAGCCGACAATCTTCTTAAATGGGCATTCAACCATTGGTTCTGGCAAAGAGGCGGTATTTCGGGAGACCAATTCGGTTTTTAAATAATTGTCATTAATTACAAACACGTGTATCCCAAACGAGAAAAATTCTCTACTCTCAAAATTGCAGAGGTGTTTGAGTTCGAATCCCGGTCGGGACCAACTTCGCTTCCGGCGATTTCCGCCCACACGCAGAAATAAAGAGTTTGATTAGGCTTTTTTTTCCCGAGTACCCACGGTGGCTCACTCTTGACGGGATCGCCCAAACATATCTAGGGACCAACTCGCCCCCTAGCTCACTACCGCGAGAATTCCTTAAAACTCGACAGTCAGGACAGGGAATCGCCATCTCTTTAAAAAGAGCCCTTTGATAATGTCAGTAACTATCACCACCGCAGCAACGGGGAGAAGGGGAAGGGAGGGGGTTCTGGCAAAAACCCTACCAGAAGTTTGCAAAAGTTTGGAATCTCGGAAATCTAATTTAAATTTTGGATGCGGCAATTGAAATAAAGATCGAGTTAAGTAATACCCCAGTGTTGTGCTTTCACGATGCTATCTCTACCGTTTTGGTTAACCCTTATCTCTGTAACAGTCACAGAGCCATTAATGTAGAGAAGGAAGTCGCCAGCCTTAAAAAAAAGACTTGAGAAGTGTGCAAGAAGGGTGACATCTTCCGGCCGCTTATTGGCACTAACACAGCTTATCCAATGAACCTATGTTTCGGAAGATCTCGCTGTTATCTAGACGTGGTCTCTTTTATAAAAAAACAACATGAGGAAAGAAATTTTAGAATGTTTACATGTGTTAAAAAGAGCCTTAAAAACCACGATCGTTTGGAAAACAGCGACAGGCAAGAAGAGATAAATAAGTAGAATTTGCTTAACAGCTTCTAAAAACTTAAGCCTCCGTAGAATATCTAGCTACCAACTTTCATCTAAGACACGCCGTCGTCAGGAAAACGCGAGGAACTTAAATGCTTTTTATACACATGAAAGACAAATCCATTTAAATACTGATATATGCCATTCTTATTTCTATCTAATATGTAAAATCTAGCCATTTTAACCCTAATGCTTTTTATACACGTGAAAGACAAATCCAATTTAAATACTGATATATGCCATTCTTATTTCTATCTAATATGTAAAATCTAGCCATTTTAACCCTAATGCTTTTTATACACATGAAAGACAAATCCCATTTAAATACTGATATATGCCATTCTTATTTCTATCTAATATGTAAAATCTAGCCATTTTTAACCCTTTGCATTTGCACGTCAGTTTCTACCTCCCCTTATACCGCTGGCCTAGAAGCACTGGGTAGTGCTTGTGTGGAACTGGTTGCACATTCAAGATAAATTCGTAATGCAAAAACACTCGGGGTTCAGAGCGATACACGGATTTGTCGTTAACAGGGAAGTTCAGTGGCGGGTGCACCCCGGGTGGTATAAGTAGAGAGGGGGTTAATCAACGGGTCCGGTCTTTGCTTCAAAAGACAATGCCTTCCGTCGTGTTTGTCATGCTACCTAGCTTGCCCGGAGGAGCTCATTGACCGCTCGGTTTCGATCTTTTCAAAGAAGACAAGTAGAAGCAAATGGTAATCCGAGATGGCCAGATATCTCTAATCACACCCTTTTAGTTGTTTTTGAAAGGCGAGGTGTGACAAGCAACCACCGCTTCGATTTTTCTCCCCCCCCCCCACTTCACCTTCAGAAACACGGACTAGAAACTAGGCGCCGGACTCGCATGAAACACAAAGCTGCTTCCTTTGCCAACTTTGAATTATCTATACCAAATTCTCTTCAGCCCCCTAACCTCCCCCCTCCCCCCCCATTAAAGAGAAACTTCTCGTCTCGCCTGCCTGGCTACGGATCTTTTCCCTGCTTTTACAAGGGCGGGCGACGACCGGCGAGCGAGCGAAGCAGTTTTCGCTTTAATGGGCGATAACCTTTCGCTTGGTGTCACGTGACAGCCGCGTCTCAGAAATGTGGAAAACGCCGGATCGTGTTTGCGGGCGGAGGTTAAACATTCACCGCTAAAGCTCTCTGTCCCGCTTTTACCCATATTGCTTACACGGCGCCCCTAATCTCGACACGTAGGCGAGCATCAGCGCCGCCTGTAGCATCGGTCCCCGCGTTTCAACCATGCCACAGGATTCTACTTTATTTATAAATAACATGTAGACTAAAGGTCGAGTTCTTGTTTTCGATCTGATTACTTTTTTAACAAACAACATTTTGAAAACCTGCTTGCGCTCCTCATCACGGTTGTTTGTACAAACCGTACTCATACCGCAGGTCGGTGCTTCCTGCGATCGGGCTTTTTAATTAATCACCTTTAATTTAAAAGACGGCAGTCGTTAGATGTCGGCATGCGTATACAGGGGGGGGGGGTGTGTGCAGGGAAACGTGTTGGTTCGTCCGCAGCTGTCAGGGCTTTCCCGTTGCTGTTTATACGTGATCCTTCCATCGCGACAATATTGTAAGTCGGTGTTATTGAACTATATGTTTCGCGATTACTCCGCGGTCGCGCCTCCGGAGATATTAAAGCCGAGGCCCCCGTGAGCGTCAAAACAACGAATAACTGTTAGAACGCAATATCGCCGACCCACGATGGCACTCGGTGACGGTTTCGGCCACTACTGCCGAATGTTAAGTTAGTACACGTGACATTTCGGTTCGTTTAGGTGCGAATCGCAGAGTCCGTCAGCAAAAGAACCGATTTTTGTCTGGCGCAAGATAGCGGGTTACAAGAGACCGGTTGACCGAAGAAACGATCGGACAGAGTTTTCAAGGATCGGGTCTTAAAGAAAGTAGTTAGGAAAGTCAATACAATGTAATAGCCCACACAAAGAAAACTCGTCGCCGCACTCGTTACCGATTATCGGCCAAGTTTTTCTTCACGCACTCTTCGTTGTACGATCGCAATTCGGAATTTTTGTCTCACAGCATTCGGAAGTTGTTCGCGGCTCCTGACTTCTGCCATAGCGGTAGGAAGAAGCCAGGGGATTTCCCAAACAAGCGATCCATTCTTCCGTAGGTGCTGAAAAGGATGGAAGTCTAGTTGGTTTTTTTTGTTGTTTTTTTTTCCAAGTCTTGCGGTTTTCCTGGTATAAAATATTTCTGAAAATTTCGCTATTTATTCAAATATTTCGAGGCCCCATGCCTGCAGATTTTCTTGCTTAGAAAGGCAAACTTTCAGCAATTCTTTGCACGCCATCAGAGCTCGAGGCTGTGGATCGTTTCAAACAGTAATCCGACTGAAAGAGGGGCACTGATCAGATTAAATAACCCAACTTACTGTACAAGCGAGAATGTTTACAAAGTCGCGAGTGATGCAGATTAATGAAGATTGCGGAAAGAATTTGCTTGTACACCGCACTATCTGGATACTGTGTGACGATACCTTCGCGGCAGCCAATGTCTGCAAGACTGATTTTATATTTACAAAGTCAAGAAAATTTGAAAACTAAAAGTTCAAGATCGATTTTAACAATAAAAAAAAAAAGGATGTTCAAACTTTACGGTTTTTACCTGCACGACATATTTTTAATTCGCTTTAGTAGTTACGACGACGCCAATACCATGTTGATCCTGTCGGTCCGTTTATGCAATAACGATATCCTTTTCTTACCGAAGATGATGAGTGTTCAGAAGTTGCGTGTGAACATCTGGATGCGTGAGATCTGATTGTAGAGCAGGTAGGAAGTGCTGCTCGTGCCAGCTGTCGCCGTCCTAGGCTGTGTCAGGGAAATGACCAGAAACTCCAATAGACCCTAACAGGACCCTTCGTTTTTAGATGTGAGAGGGAACCCACCAGGCAGGCTGGTGAATAAGAACACGAAGAAATCACGCGGGCGCCAAAAGCGGTGCCGATCGGGATTCGAACTCGGGCCTTCAACGATTGCGGAGGGGGTCACGTCACCACTGGGCAGGCTGCGAAATATTCCCAAGTAGTACGTTACAATCCAAATTTTGTTTTGCCAGCCCATACTGTTTCTCTTTCGCTGAACACCCGTTGCTGCATACTTAGAGTTTTTTCCTTTCTTTCTGCTGTCTGACCCATAAGAGAGATACGATTTATTACTTGTGTTGTAAAATATCAAATCCTAGCTTTACACTCGTTTAATATGATGTGTTTATGGTTAAGTGGTATTTAAACGACAGCTTTCGAGTCGATGTTTTCGTTGCTAAATGAAAAGGCTGAAGATTTTAGAAATTAAAAGATCTATAACTTAAATTGCTAGAGGTCACCTTTTATATTTTGCGTTAGATCAACGAATGGTTATCGCCGTGGAGAATCTCTTAATTAAATACAGACAACGTCTCTCAGTGAATGCCTCGTGCCGAAGATTCCAGATTCACTGCATTTGACAGTCGGCCGCTAACAGGCTAGATCGGAAGCCTCGCCAGCCGTTTTCCACGCCCAGAGAGGGGGAAATCAGCGAACGTCTAACTCGTTCCCAAAGAGCAAAAACCGCCGAGGTGCGTGCTGTGCCCGGTAAGGTAGCGGTCTTTACGCAGAGCTGTCACCGACTTCCTTCGAGCGGCTCTACCAGCACACCAGAGGCCATACGGAAGTCTGCGCACGTTGTGCCGACTCGGTAATGCTGATCCTCTGAATGAGATCATTGCAAAGCAGTGCGAACTTGTACGTCACTTGTCCATTCTTCGCCTTCAGTGATAGCGGAGGTAGGTCAAGGTTGCCGGTGGGCAGTGGCTACACACTCCTCTTTATCAGAAGAGGTATCTAGTGCACAAGTTCTCGACACAGCAAGCAACATGATTAATCGACTGGCCAATCCCCTCTCATAGGTCATTTACTTGACCGCCAGTAGTTGAGACATACGTTTTACGAAGAAAGAATTGGCGTACCTCGGCAGCCATTTGTATGGACGTGACCAGGGTAGGGTGTGCAGACGGCAAATGAAAGGCCTGGGAAAATGTAACCGGTGTTCTTAAATAGTAAGCCATTTAAAGATCTTCCTTTCTCCCGTTTATTGTTGCTTACATCTTCACAATGTTCTTTGTATAAGTTTCCTCTCTTGTCTTTTCCCACGATCGATGATTAGGACAATTACTTTGATCGTGGTTTGTAATGTCAATGATTCCAGCAAGGAAACGGTTATAATCTCGAACGGAAGAGTTTGCTGACGTTTCCACCAGAACGTCCGTTTAGTTCTGTTTCTCTTTCCTTTATTTCCAACAGGGATTCGTATTGTTCACTCGATTAATATTAATATTTGAGAGATGGCAGGAAGACTGAAGTTAAAATCTACTAGGACGAAGTCTGATTAAACAACTTTTCGCTTCCTTTTGTAAATAATACCAGTTACCTAGTGAAGACGCTGATGTATTTATTTAAGCCGGACCTATAAGTAGACAAGTCGTGGCGGTGTTCCGCTGGTAGCGTCTTGGAATACCATGTTCGAGGGACCCCCGGATCCCTGGTTCGGTTCACCTCTCCGGCGCGGGCTTCTTCACCAGCCTCCCGCCTCAGTTTCCTCCCACACCCTAAAGGATAAACAATTTTTTGGCAGGTTCCTTCTTGGCTTTTTATACGTCACGTGGCTGACTCTCGTCTCTCTCTCTCTCTCTCTGGCTGATCGTGGATGATGATCCACAACTGACGAATCGCTGCTGCCTCGGGGGGGGGAGGGTGGTGGCACCTGATGGCGGTAGAAGGACAAAGGAGAACTTTAATGTCTTCTCTAAAAAAAAAAAAAAAGATTACCGGAAGAGAAAAAAGAAACAACACAACAGCAACTTTTAGTCAGTACCCCCCCATCTCACTTCTTTCAGGCCGCTAAAGGCAGAATAATTCGTAGCTTGGCTAAAGGTCATGGCGCCGAGGTCGCTTAAAACATTGAAGAAAAAGTTTACAAAGGCCAAAACCAGCGTGGACGGGACGACGTCTCTTGCGTGTTGTCAACATTCTGTCTTCTGAGATGTGCTAGATATAATCTTTAAAAAAGCGAACCCGAAAGGAATAGATGTACCAGACTTGTCGTCGTCGCAGTTGCTGTTGGTCGTAGGCGGCCCCGCCGACATTGTTCGGCCTTGTCTAAATAAACTCCCCTGTAAGCACTTCTGCTCGAAAGGTTAGATGGCATAAAAATTTACATATGACAAAACTTTTTATTGATTTCATCAAAGGCCGTTTATTTACTTAACTCCCGGACCTTTTGAATAACATGTTTACGTGTTTTTAGACAATCATCTTTATTGTAATAAAATATATCGGTTTTCCACTGAAAAAAAAACTAGTCCAGAACGAGGTCAGAGACCTACTTACCTGCCTGCGCAGTTCTGCGATACTTGTTCCCGACATTATATATATATATATATATTTAATAAATCTTCGGCGGACGCTTGGGCGGCTCGTTAGATAGCTTGCTGATCTGACACGGGGGTAGGGGGGTGGCTGGCTACTCTTGATAGGGCTGGATACATGCAATCCACGAAGTCAGTGACGTCTTTTCCGGAGTTTCCAAATTCAGATGCATAAGCGGAAAACCGCCTGCTTATGTCAAATGCGTTGAGAGGCGTCTTTAAAGGGTTAAAATCTGTCGTCGTCGTTAAAAAAAAGGGGGGTAGTATTTTTGCTTACTGACTCTGGCTACGGGGGGCTGGCTGGATGAGTGGTCCCGTGCAAAGGCGTAAACTTTCCCTCTTAATGTCCCCACACCCGGCCTCTGTTGTTTTTTTTTTTTGGTGTCGGTGCGGCCGGGGTCCTTCCAGGAGACGGAAACGGTGTTGTCGGTTTACCGAGGCGGTGTTGATATTCGGCCACTTTTCATCCTGTAAGCAGACAGCATTCGTTGGGATGGATTGCTGGAAATTCGTTGGCATGTTGTTGTTGTTGTTGTTACGAGACTGCGTTTGGCTGCTGGTGCCTACATCTACAACCTTGCATCCCATCTGCCAAAGATATCGCAATGGATTGATTTACAAGCATCGATTCCTCTTTTAGGTCTTATTTAAAATGTCATATCGATAATGCGTTCGATCTGATGATCTTGGATGTGTCTCTGGCCCTTAAGCTGTACGGCGTCATGAGCTGACTCTGCTGGTCAAAACGAAAGAACTTTGTTAAACCTGAATAGATCGGTTTTGTTTGTTTAATGAAAGTCTACAAAAAGGGGGGGGTACAGTACACCAACAAGGATTCCGGTACAAGACCTGGCCAGAACCCTGAAACTTACCAAATCCCTCCGCTTAGCTTAACCGCAGACCAGTTTACCACCACCCGACCTTTTGTATAACTTTTACACCGGTTTTCCTCGTGGGAAGGAAACGATGACGGCGAGTCGTCTTTCCTTGGCATCGCGCACTTAGGGAGCAGGAGAGCTTCGTCCCATCTTCCATACGCATTTTACGCGACCTTCATTCACTTTAACCCGGAGAATGAGAACGTCTCGGTGTCTTTCCGAAATAGCTAAAGAACACCGTCCAGACTTCCGGGAGTCACGTGGTTGCAGTCCCGTCTGTGTATAAGAATACCGCGTAAAAATAGGGCGAATTGAGGATTCACGTGGGCCCTTTGCGCCAGTATATCCGTCTTGGCACTGATGCGACACCGCAAGTCGGACTGACAGAAACACGGGAGGGTAGAGGACACGGTTGTTCACACACAGCACTGACTCTGGTGTTTGTTCCTTCACCTTGAACGCTCAGATGCCATTTGTGAAGTACGCACTGTTACGTAAACAGGGCTCGTTGCTGCTTTGACGCGATGCGGGCTGCAGCCGCTGCCGGCTCCTTCCCTAACTTGTTTTAAGAAGTCGGTGGAATTTATTGAAGTCGGCTGGTTCTCTGAAAGCTGCGTGTAGTTATTCGCTCCCCCTCCCCTCACTAACCCCTTCGAGGATGGCTGCTGGAATTAACGAGGGGTAAAGGTGAGCTTCGTATATGGTGGGCATAACGGCACAGTTTGAAATCGTCTCCCATCACAGTCCCCCGTCCTTCTCGTACCGAAATGACTTTAGTATATATAGATGTTTTGCCTCTACATTTCAAAGGCGGTCTCGGTTACTTCCTGTTTGTCATAAATACGCTTTTGTCACGTGTTTTTTTCTTATCCCTCCCCCTATCGTTTATTTGTTTGTTTTTTTTTTAATGTATGACCCCCCCCCAATCAGATGACTCTAAGTACGATAGCTATTGTAGGGTTAACAGTCGTTTTATTTTACTTCGGCATAAATATATAAAAATAAGAAGCCTCGGTATTTCTCTTCTTCTCGGCAAACCCCACCTGCCCTGCCCTGTCTATCGAGTTCCAAGAAGCAGTGAGATAGAAGGGGAGGATGTAGGGGGGGGGCACCAGCCTTGGAGATCAAGCTAGTTACCTGGGTACGGCTGGGGCGGTTAGGAGGCAAAGCGGGCGAACCCCCCCCCCCGTCGGCAGATGAGGCGGAGCGAGAATAGAGTAGAAACCACGGCGCAGGCCCCAAACCGAGCCGGCGTCCGATCGGGATTCGAACTTTTATTTGGGGGCAGTTTGGCCGTCTAATCAGCAGCCGCGCAGAGCCTGCGCGTAAAACATGGCACGCAGTTTCTTCCTTTGTTCGCCACACTACTATACAGGAGAAGACGACGACTCGTTGGCAGTGATGCGCCAGTTTAGCGCTTCTTGGAGATTCAGACCTCGCACTTAGAATAATCAATTTGCCATAGCTCTTTTCGTGTTTGTAGTAGATAAATTTACAACATATGCCTAACATTGGCAATCTAATAATTCCAACACGGATATGCAATAAAGGTAACGTGATTAACTGGCTAAAGACTACCTCCACGTTCCAACAGATGAATAATGTACTGTGCATGGGGCGGCAGCATCAGCAGCCTCGGCCGTCTAAAAATAACTCAAGGATGGATGGATATTCGCTTGTGTTTCATACTATTCTAAACGAATTTTCGTTTAACACCCGTTTACTTTCAGACTATTAACGAATCTCATCGGAATCGGGCAGAAAGTTATGCTATAGATCTTTATATTTTTTATTTATATATTTATATGTATAATATAAGCATTTTTCAAAGTCAGGGAAAGAGATTTTTCAGAATTATTGCTATTACCGTAGGGACCTTTAGGGACCTTTATAAATAACTTATTTAGTTTCTAGCCCTTGCCTACCCTGGGATATTTGTTCGCGCTGGTGGCTGGAATCTGTATCTCCCATTCAGAAACGATAAGTCCGTTACTCTGCAATCGAAGGTTATCGGCTGTGTTTGCTAATTAAAATGGCCTATCAAGATTATTATTATTATTATTATTAACATTCTAATTATTAGTTAAACTGTACTAAATATCGCTGGTGGCGTAAACCATTGGTTCTCCCTGGATAATGGCTTTCGCGTGGTCGCTTTTGACTGTGTATCTGTTCAGAGACTATTTAAAGTGGTAATCGAACTTCAGAATCTGTAACTTCTGAACTCCGGCAGGATGTGCAGCTCGCACTCTCCTGGGTGCGGAAAACAGGTTTGTTCGTCCGGTGTGTTTGGGGTTTACATTTTTGCCGTCTGTTGTAGTTTCGCGGGCATTTTAAAACGTCCCGTTTGCCGGATTCGGGCTGGTTTCCAAGAAAAGGCTGTCAGGGATCAAACTCTGACACACACACACACACCCCGTTACAGACACGTGAAAATACAGTATGGCCAAAGTGGCTACATCCTTGTTCTATTTCTGTAGCTGAAGAAGGCTCGAGGGCCCGCCGAGAGATAGTGCTTGCTGTAAGTGATGCGGATGTGGGCGCTCGAGGATGTCTGCGCTGAATGCTAGTTCCATTGTTCGTTTCCTTAAACTAACGGAGCGAAATTAGTGGGAAAAAATCATCCACCAATTTTATCAAACGGAGAAACTGGATTTCTTCAAAGGAAGGAAATCTCGAGAATTTTTTTTTTTTTTTAAACTTCGAAATACTCTTATTTAAAAAAAAAAATTATTTACTTAACTAAAAATTTTTCTATTTTACTTCAAAATCTTAATCAGTTTTTTTTTTTTTTTTTCTTAGCCGGAAGATTTTCACTTTTTATACAGTTTATTAGTCTCAGTTTGACAGGCCGGGCGGTAACCAATCGTCGTGCGATCGTAATCTCACGCTTTCCGAGGGCCCCGAGTTTGAATCCCCAGTCGATCCAGACTCTCTCTCTCTCTCTCCTCTCTCTCTCTCCTCTGGTTTACCTTCCGATATCAATGCTTTATTACCCCCCCTTTTTTTTCAACAATCTGCGAAGTGGACTCCCTACCACCAGAGTTTTGTTTTGGGTTTTTTCTCCCACATCTAAAAAAAAACAATGAAGATTTCTTCTAGAGACTTCACCCTGTTTCTCGGAGAAGCTGGCATTGAGGAGTTTTCTCTGGTGAATGCCTTATCAGGTCGCCGACGCTACGTGGATTCGAAGAAGGAGGAGGAGAAGAAACTCTAGCAGTTCCGTAGGCGATAAGAAAAAACAAAACATAGTCTTACTTCTTTCTTGTGTGAGACGAACGCCAATTCTCTCCACTCCGGATGTTCGGGTCCTGGTGATGAGCCAACCGACTGGACACGAATTAATAGTATCGGTTTTATATAAAAGTTCTAGTTAACCTTTATTCGAGCTTAACATTTTTAGATAAACCAAATTTTAGATTAAACACTTTCACCGAAAATTAATGCTTGGCTTTCAACATCGTGTTGCGAGTCAGACATTGTGGTCGGCATCACCATCACCAGCTTGATCATTGCGTGGTCTTTGAAACTCGCCTTCTGTTATAGAAGATCCGTATCTGTATGATATACAATGGCGTGGTTGTTGTACGGGCGAGTAGATATTTGGATTGATGTTATCTACTGCTGACATCGTTTCTGAATGACATCACCTGGACAAACTAATACAATTCTAACCTGGTAAAATGAAATACTTCTACATAAAAAGACAAACAAAAATCGTCTGACGCGGGTTGGTCGGAACTTTGTCATCTATCTCCCGTTCGAATGAAAAAGAAGAATTTTCGCGGTGTCTTAACAATCAATTATATGGGAGGGTGGATCGCCGTTAACAGAACAATGCCAGTGTGGCAGCGCACCTGTTAGTGGCGCTGGATCCTTGTGCTGCAACATGGGATGCTCCGGCTGCGATGAGGTATGTCAGCATTATTATTTATGTTGGCGTATCGGTGATGGCGAGGTGAGCCAGCGGTATTGCTTATGTTGGCATATAGGTGGTGGCCGGGTGTCCTAGCGGTATTATAAATGTTATTGTATAGGTGGTGGCGAGGTGTGTCAGCGGTATTATTGATGTTGGCGTATCGGTGGTGGCCAGGTGTGCCAGCTGTATTATTAATGTTGGTTTGTCGGTGGTGGCCAGGTGTGCCAGGGGTATCATTAATGTTGGCTAATCGGTGGTGGCGAGGTGTGTCAGCGGTATTATTAATGATAGTGTATCGGTGGTGGCCAGGTGTGCCAGGGGTATCATTAATGTTGGCTAATCGGTGGTGGCGAGGTGTGTCAGCGGTATTATTGATGTTGGCGAATCTGCGGTGGCGAGGTGTGTCAGCGGTATTATTAATGTTAGCCTATCGGTGGTGGCCAGGTTTGTCCGCGGTATTATTAATGATGGTGTAGCGGTGGTGGCCAGGTGTGCCAGGGGTATCATTAATGTTGGCTAATCGGAGGTGGCGAGGTGTGTCAGCGGTATTATTGATGTTGGCGTATCGGTGGTGGCCAGGTGTGCCAGCTGTATTATTAATGTTGGCTAATCGGTGGTGGCGAGGTGTGTCAGCGGTATTATTAATGTTGGCCTATCGGTGGTGGCCAGGTTTTCCGCGGTATTATTAATGATGGTGTAGCGGTGGTGGCCAGGTGTGCCAGGGGTATCATTAATGTTGGTGTATCGGTAGTGGCGAGGTGTGCTAGCGGTATTATAAATGTTGGCGTATCGGTGGTGGCGAGGTGTGTCAGCGGTATTATTAATGTTGGCGTATCGGTGGTGGCCAGGTGTGCCAACGTTATTATTAATTTTGGCCTCTCGGTGGTGGCGATGTATGGCATCGGTATTATTAAAGTTTTACCTATCGGTGGTGGCCCGGTGTGCCAGGGGTATCATTAATGTTGTCTTATCGGTGGTTTCGAGGTTTTCCGCGGTGTTATTAATGTTGGCGTATCGGTGGTTGCCAGGTGTGCTAGCGGTATCATTAATGTTGGCGTATCGATGGTGGCCAGGTGTGCCAGCGGTATTATTAATGTTGGTTTGTCGGTGGTGGCCAGGTGTGCTAGCGGTATCATTAATGTTGGTTTGTCGGTGGGGGCCAGGTGTGCCAGCGGTATTAATGGGTGTGTCGGTGGTGGCCAGGTGTGCCAGCGGTATTATTAATGTTGTTTATCGGTGGTGGCCAGGTGTGCCGCGGTATCATTAATGTTGGTTTGTCGGTGGTGGCCAGGTGTGCTAGCGGTATCATTAATGTTTGGTTTAGTCGGTGGTGGCCAGGTGTGCCAGCGGTATTATTAATGTTGGTTTGTCGGTGGTGGCCAGGTGTGCTAGCGGTATCATTAATGTTGGTTTGTCGGTGGTGGCCAGGTGTGCCAGCGGTATCATTAATGTTGGTTTGTCGGTGGTGGCCAGGTGTGCCAGCTGTATCATTAATGTTGCTGTGCCGGTGGTGGCGAGGTTCGTAAGGCAGCTAAAACATTGTTCTTAACGGCGCTTCCAGCAGCATGGATGTTGGCAAAGGTTTTGAAAATCAAGGAAGGAAATTAGCATAATAATCTTTCAACAGTAATAACAACAAAAGATCTAGAAATCATTAAGTAACAGAAGGTGTTCATCATATTTCGGAAAAGAAAAAGAAAAACTGCTGTGACAGTAGTGAACAGGCTTTGGGTAATATAGTAAAGTCTTCGTTATCCGGAATACTCTAGTAGCTGGAATCCGTAAAATATCTCAGTAGAATTCTTCATTTTAGAAACCGGGTCCCGAGACGCTTGTATAACGTCCGCCATATAAGGTAGTTTGTCGCTCGGTATCCCGGATGTTAACTCTTCCACGTTGCCGATGGCGGCGCTGCTTTGTTGACTGCTCAGTCTTTTCCGGTCGCCATTATTGCGCGTACAGGGTTTCTGAACCAAACTTTTAAAAGGTGTGATATTGAGAAGTCTCGTGTAAGCAGCACCTACCTGTCAACAAGACTCGATCTACGCAAATTGGCAGGTGAAAAAAAAAAAAAAAAAAAACGTTTGCTATCCTCGCTGAAGCAACCGGAAAACGTTTTACAGGCAATTCACGCAAACAGTGAGTAACCGAAGGAGACTGGGCGCTGAGCCCACCGACGAGGGGCACCCAGTTCGATTCCTATTTGTCGCGATTAGCCCCTACCTTCTTGACACAGTTTTTTTTTTTTTTGTTTGTTTGTTTCGATTTCCATCACCATCAAGCCTCCGGGTGAGTTTGTACCGGTATCTCCCTACATCTAGAAACGAGTGACTTATTGCAAAGCCTTTCGACCCGGTAGATAATAGGATGTCGCTACGCCGCTCCTCGTCGTCCTAAGCAGGAGTGTTGTCAGCTGCCCCGGCCACAAATCAACCCCAGGATGAATTCCGGAAATAGGCAGATCAAAGAAAACGTCCGTTGGCGGAGGTTTGGGGGGGTGGTAGGGGCAACCAGTTCGTTGTCGTGCGTCCTGAGACGTTCCGAAAACTTAATGTGGTCGACGGGTAATCCAGCGGAGTAACTGTTTGAAGTGTTGGTCAACACAGATGTTTAGCAAACAACAAGTCGCAAAGTCGAAACAAAGTTAGACGCTCTCTAGAAGCAATGAAAACGAGCATTGTGCCTCGATCCAGGACATTACAGAGCTAAACTCTGTCCATACTAATAGAGCATTTGTTTCTAGGGCTGGTCATATATATATATATAGGGTAAATTAAAAGTACTTTTTGTTTTCTAAGGTTTTTCACATATATAGTAAAAGTGTAAGTATTTTTATACGTTTAGAGGTGTTCATATAGGGATAGTGTGAGTGCTCTCATTTGTTTTTAGAGAGACTTTTGAGGGAGTAATTTTATTATTATTTGGTATAAGGGGATCTTCATCTTTTAGGTAGTCAAGTTGTTTTGATTTTTTTAACGGTTTTCTTATACACGATAAAAATTAGGACTATTTGTATTTGTTTCAACGGAAGTATTTTTGTTTGATTTTTAGAAGATCGTCTTATAAAAGGTAAAACGAAAGTATTTTAATTATTTTCTAAAGTTGGTTATGTATAGGATGAAATAGCAGCATTTCCAGTTGTTTGTTGGAAGGGCCGTATATAGGGTCAAATAGCAGTATTTGCATTTGTTTGTTGGAAGGGCCGTATATAGGGTCAAATAGCAGTATTTGCATTTATTGTTGGAAGGGCCGTATATAGGGTCAAATAGCAGTATTTGCATTTATTTGTTGGAAGGGCCGTATATAGGGTCAAATAGCAGTATTTGCATTTGTTTGTTGGAAGGGCCGTATATAGGGTCAAATAGCAGTATTTGCATTTATTTGTTGGAAGGGCCGTATATAGGGTCAAATAGCAGTATTTGCATTTGTAGGGCAAACTGGGAGTGTTTTGTTTGTTTCTAGCGGTGGTAATATCTAGGGTAAAGGAAGGTATGTTTATTTATTTATAGTTGTATTATATAGGGTAAAATGGAAGTATTTAAAAATTATTTTCTAGGGTTAGTAATATATAGGGCAACGTGTAGAGTGAGAAGTGGGAGTCCTTGTATTTGTTTCAAAGGGTAAGTAATATATATACGTTTTGTGTGTGTGGTGTGTGTGTGTGGTGTGAGAGAGACAAATTAGGAGTATTTTCATTTGTTTCAATGGGTGGTCCAATATAGATAAAGTGGAAGTACTTTCATTTGTGTTTAGGAGTGGTTTATATATATAAGAGAGAGAGAGAGAGAGAGAGAGATCATTACAGGGAGAGACGTCATTACGGAGAGAGAGATGACTCGTTACAGTAGATATGTCGTCATTAGGAGATATGACGTCATTACGGAGAGAGAGAGAGAGAAGAGACCTCATTACAGGGAGATATGTCGTCATTACGAGAGATATGACGTAATTATGGAGAGAGAGAGAGAGAGAGATGGATGGAGGAGAGAGTTAAAGTTTTTAATTTCTTTCAAAGAGTGGTCATTATAGGAGTAATTTTATTTGTGTTTTCCGGGTTGTTTACATGTAGGGTAAAGCTGTTCGTTTGTATACACACACACACCACACCACACACACACACACACACACACACACACACACACACACACCACACACACACACACACACACACACACAGGCCACACAATGATCTAGTATCACGGATGGTTTAGGTTCAGGGCCATTGTTTGTTGTGATCTGGAAGAACAGTTCTTTCTGCGTTCTCAATCTTAAGCACATGCATAATTGTTGTTTCTTTTTCATTACCCTGGGAGAATGTGTTTCTTTTCGTAATGTGTACACGGAAAATCTATGCACCAAATCGAATCTCGGTGCAGAAAGAAACCGATTGTTTGTGTAATAATAAATGTCTGGAAACGGTCTGCAGACTGAATCATCCGCTTACGGGCTGATGCGCCTGGTCTTATTACGTTAGAGGCTCTTATCCTGATAATCGCCAAGGTACATAAGTCAACACGTTGTCTACTGTTAGCAATGATAACAGAACAACCAAACACATTCCTAAGAGCTCTCATCACCGTTCATGGTGTACTAGCGGCGCACTGCTTTGAAGATAGCCCACAGATAGCGATCAGTTCAATCAGTGTCGTAGAAGGATTATCAATGGATCGCTGCCCAGTCATCTGCTAAATAAATATGCTAAAAATACACAGAACTTTGGTATTGTGCATTACAATGTCAAGAGATTTTTCACGGGCTCCTTTTCTTTTAATTAGGTCAAAATAACAGTGTAGCGGTTTCCAGACCCCTCTTTTTTCCCTGATCTTAACTCGGCTTTCAGTTGTAAAAGTTCGTCTAAAAGGGTTAAGCTTTTCTCGTAAATTAGCTTCGGGTTTTTTAAAAGTCGACTTTGAAAAGCTGGGATCAGTTATTACGTATAACTTGCAGGTTGCCTTATCGAGTAAGACAAAAAAACAAACAAACGGTGTCGTGTGTTTCGCTTTTAGATCTGGGTCTAGTGGTAGACCGCTGGGTTTCTACGACCGATGGCCCCATTTCGAGTGTCGGTCGGGACAGAGTCCTTTTGGTGTACTTTTCTGGCTTAGGGATTTTTTTTTTTTTTCGTCCACCAGCCAACCAGGGCCACCTGTTGGATTCCTCTCGCATCCAAGCACGAATAGCTATAACAAAGGTTTCCCCCCCCCCCCGAGGTCATTGCGCATCCGTCATTGCCTGGCCTCTAGTTACGAACATCGGCTGAGCGGGTGGGTGAAAAGGGGCTGATTGACTGTGGAGGTGCTCGACGCGATCTCTCTCGGTAGCTAGGGAACCAGGTCGTCGCCAGGAAATGTGACTGGTATGCAAGCCTGTGCGTTTTCCTCTGCACCTGCATTAAGGGAAAGAAACCGTATCAGAGTTAGGGATGGAGAGTGACTAACAGACCAATGTTCGTTTTAATTTCACAGTGAAGCTATTAAGATTTTCTATGGTAAACTACTTGCCAAGCATTAAAAAACCTACTGATAATATTTTTCTTAAGCCATTTCCGCATACAATCTTCTTTCGCTATAACCGTCTGCAAGGTTTTCCAGACTCCTTTAATATTTGCCAAGGTAATGAATACTTCCTGACCAGAAGACATATTTTAAATATATTTAAAGCATAGCTGCATGAGTGGGCAGAAGTTAATTTATTGCAAAGGATAAAATACTTAAAGCAACAACATTCATCTCCCTGTAAGTAATGGAAAGGGAAGAATCTATGGAGAGATAATACAGCGTGGATTCTACAAGTACAATCTTATGGATTAAGAATTTGAACTTAGCACCGATCACTCGGTGTTTGGCTGACTTATCTAAGAGCTTTATTCGACCTTCTCTTGACAACGGGGCATCGTGTCCTTAGCCTTCCATTTGGGGCACCGACCAGATGCCACGCCCTTTGTGTGTGGTCACTCGGTTTCGGCCCTGGAGGGCGGGGAACGAGTACTCTGTGTCGCCTCAGAAGATCCCCTTTCTAGTTTCTGACTCTGTCAGCTGCTGAAACATTTGCAGTGCACTCGCAGAATGTTCTAGTTTGATTAATTAAAATAAATTGCACAAACAATGCATTGAACAAAAGAAGAAAAAATCAGCGTGAACAAAAAAGCTGATTTAATGGCTGAACTCTTCGGGTAAAATGATATCCATCCTTGACATAACAAATGATTTAAACCAAAGGATAAAAGAGTCGGATTTAGGCTGAAGAAGATACACAATATCTGGTATGATGGATATGCAAAACTTCTAATGCAGAATGAATAAAAGGGAATAACACCAAGCAAAATTAATTATCAAAAATTATCACCGTGACAACAACAACAGAATCCTCGCAGCATAATTATAGAGACCCCATATTTCAATGGACATTCTGTAGTTGAAATTTCAGCCATGAAATTATAAAAGTTTAAGGAAAGGGTCTATATAAATTGGTATTCATTTATGTAAATACATCATTACAATAAGCATACTAATATATCAAACGTGAGGTATGCTCCTAGGACGGACGCGCTAGGTTGCTTGTTTGCATATTTCTCTATTATGCTGCCCCTTGTCCAATTGTTTTGCTTCGCAGTTGTTGGTCGCCAGAATAGCCAAACCGTCCAGGTAATCTTGTGCCATGGATGAAAGAAGAAGTCTTTAATTATCTTCATCTCGGAGAACGATCACTCGGCAGCTGTAACTGTTACGGGCGATATCACTAGAACACACGCAGAGCAGTGAGAGCAGACATGGATGGAGATAAGTTTTCGTCAACATCAATAGAAATATATGGAGAACGTGTGCTTCTGTTTTAAATCTTCCAGAAACTCGGGCCTGAATGCATAGGATCAGAACAGATGCCCCAACAACCCACCCGACGCTAAATTTTCACTACACTGGTTGGTTGATGCTTTGACCAATTCATCAATAATCATGCAACACTGCTTTACAGGAAAGCTAATGTGTCACTCTGACCTTCAAAGCGTTAATGACAAGGTTTGGATTACACCTGGCCATCTATCAAGACGATCTCCTCTTTCACCGCCATAACTTTAGCCTTTCATTTTTCAAGCTGAAGTCCTTTGTCTTCAAGAAATATACATATAATACTTGTCGGACTTGTTGCAGTAGCGTCAACCATCTTTACAAAATCAAGAAAGGTTTTCTCTGCAGCATCCTTGTTTCCCTCTGTCCAAATGCACCCGATGAATCATGGTCGATAGTTTGTCTGTTCGTGCGGTGTCGCTAGTGATGCAAACAGCTGTCGGAAAGAACGAAGCGGTGTTTATCTTGTTAATCAAGCTACTTTCGTGCCAACACCCAATAAAGATATAATTCTATTTTGTATCTTAGCGCTGAGACACTTTGTTGCCTGATTAGTTTAGCAGCAAACGGATCGAATTGCGCCAAAAGTTCCCACCTTCCGCTCTGCCCACCGCTAACACGTTCTGGTCACTTGTGCTTGGGGCGTTGTTCCGCTAGCTGGCGTTCAACTTGTAATTGCTCAGCAGGTGGCGCTTCTTCGACACATTGGACAGTCGCTTGTGTACGTGAAGCAGCACGCTGAATTTTCGCTTCTGCGTGGCATCTTTCCTGGGAGCCATTTCGAAAGATAAAATTATATCATTCCTTTTAATTACAAGATTAATTAACTTATCTTGTTCTTCGTTCTTTTATTGTTTTTTTTTTTTCCAAATGTGTAACACGTTTATTTATATCGTCAGCGGTGGAATTGTGAGCTGATAAGCTAAGCCATGTCACTTATAAATTATATTTGCTGTGTATCCATAACACAGAGAATAAAGGTGGCTTCGGATGTCTTCACATGTATTCAAATTAGTTCCAAATAAAGAGAGTAAAATCAGAATTGATAAAGTTTATCGAAAGGTAGTCATTTTAATTTGGCTACGTCGGTTCGAATAAATTGTCTACCTACTGTTAACATGAATAATTACTCGTCTATAAAATAGCGTCAGGGCTTTGTTTTATTTATATTATAAATAAATCTTGTTCCCAGCAATCACATCTCTCTATATATCTTACTCTGGGTACGCAGATCTGTCTCACTTCCTGAAATGTAACAGTCATCTGTTTAATTGTTTCCTGTCGAGACAGTATAATAATATATAGCATATGTGAATTAATGTGAACACGAAACGAAAGTATGATTTCTAATTGTTTTTAGTGGAAAACAATTAAACTTTCTCAAATTTTGTATTTTTTTTAATCGTTAGCCGATTATTTATGGTAATACGGTTAATTATCGCTTCATCTTTTGATATTGGGCTTGTCATCCAGTTTCTGCCTTGGTTCCTGTCCCTTTTGTGTTTAAGAGTTCACTAAGGACATTGAAGCGGACGATAAGATTATTAAAGGGAAACTAGCCTCAGACTCAGTATCCCCATCAGGGGAAAGGCAGGCGCGGAAGAGAACAGAAAACGTCACTCAGAGATGACGCAAAAAGGGATATGGGTGAGCAAGCAGGATCTCCGAAAAGCTATCGGCTCGCTAAATCGGGAATTCGCAGCAGCCGAGGTTTGCGAATATCGTCATCAACTGTAAGACAGTCGATGCTCGAGGTGAGAGGTACCGAGCCAAGAAACCCATGGCAGATAAATGAAGACAAACCCTTTATCCGTGAGTTCAGAAACACGCTGGTTGGTCAGAAGACGGTATATGTTGATAGTTCTAACTTAAATCAATGACTTATAGACGGAACATAAGACTTTACATGCAAAACTTTTTTTTAAAGTACAGATAAACCAACAACAACAACAAAAAAGAGGTTTTATCAATTTATGTCGGCCCCTCCGCTAAACAGGATTTTAACTCGGGGCTCCTACACAGTCAGAGGCACGGTATGAAATGGAAGAAGTTTCTTCGTTAGAATTAGGTTTGTAACTTCTGACATCAGAATCTTGCTGTCTTTCAATTTTAAATTTCTGTCTGCTTAGTACCACGTGGTTAAGCGAGGCAGTCGCCCACATATAAGTAAAATGATAGGTAGGCTGCACGTGACCTGTCCCCGGAGGAGTTACGTCAGATTCCCAATGATATCTAAGGAAGTCATTTTGACCAACAACAAAAAAAAACAACCTGTCGAACCTTTACAATAACCAATTAATATTTTACAGCTGCTGTAAATGCATTGTTTATACATCTTTATATTGATGCAACAGAGGATGAAAATAAAATGTATTTTTAGATAAATTATTTAAGATAATATTTAAATTTATGCTGGTGGTGTGTTATCTTGTTTTTTATCTTTAAGGAATTTCCTCCACATGTGTTCCTTTATTATTATTATTCTTATTATTATTATTATTATTATTATTATTATTATTATTGTTATTATACATCTTTATATTGATGCAACAGGTGAAAAGAAATGTATTTTTAGATAAATTATTTAAGATAATATTTAAATTTATGCTGGTGGTGTTATCTTGTTTTTTATCTTTAAGGAATTTCCTCCACATGTGTTCGTTATTATATTATTATTATTATATTATTATTATTATACATCTTTATATTGATGCAACAGGTGAATAGAAAATGTATTTTTAGATAAATTATTTAAGATAATATTTAAATTTATGCTGGTGGTGTTATCTTGTTTTTTATCTTTAAGGAATTTCCTCCACATGTGTTCCTTTATTATTATATTATTATTATTATTATTATTATTATTATTATTATTATTATTATTAAAGTAGAATAATTTGGAAAAGATATGTTTTCAGCAACCTCGAAGTGTTCTAGGGATTTTAGAAATTAAAGATCGTAGAGAAATGTACTGCAGAACGTGAAATGCTTAATTCGATTCCTTTTAACTCGTAAAGCAGAGATATATCAGATTTTCCAGCCCAGCTTTTATGTGGGATTTCGCATATTATAGTTCAAACAGGAAATACCTTTGGCTCACTGACGCCACGTCTGGAGCGCCCTATCGTTTTAACTGAGACCCGTGGAATTTTCAGAAAGCCGGGGATGTTAGTGCACAAGCTTGTAGACGTGTGCAAGGAATGCACAGCAGTTCGATTTCGCGCGCGCCCGGGGGGGGGGGTGGGGTGGGACTCGAGGTTGCGCTAAATATAGCAGCGCGGTGTTGGAGATTCGTACCTGTGTCCGCTGACCCGTGACCATAGCAGAAATCTCAACCCAAAAAAAAAAAAAAAAAAAAACACGAAGCGTTTATCTCTAGACGGAAGTGGGAAGAGGCGAACACCGCGCTGGGAACGTGAACGGGCGGGTTTGGGACATCGAGGTGTGAGAAAACCCGAAAGTCATGAGACGAATCCGTGTGTGGATGGCGCCAACCCAACCAGCTTCCAACGCTTCTGATGAAGCCGTTTAGGAACCCACCGGACGAAGCGGAATGAAATCGACATGCGGGTATCTTAGTTGTTTGGGGGGGGCGGGGTCCTTACTGTTTCTTCTGACGTCCAGGGGTCTGGCGCAGCTGGGACGAATGGCCCAGCCTGGTTAGCCGGATGTACTCCACCACATTAAAAGTCAGGGTTTGCCTTGACCTGATTTGCGTATTTGCCTAAGCCTACTTGGATAAAGAAAGGGACGGGGGGTACACACACACACACACACACGCACCACACACCACACCACACCCACACACGCGCTCGCGCGCCCTGTTTCAGTTTGCCGGTATTTCTCGCTGGGCGAAAAACAACTCTTTAAAGGACAAAGATTAGGCGCTACGCGCTTAGTGGTTAAAGTTCTCCAGTTTGCTAATCACCGGTCCGAACAAGTGTAAGTCAGGGGCTTATCACGCAGCGAGATGAGGCCGAACGCGGTTATTACTCAATAGGGTCGGAGGGAATGCGTCGGCTCGGTGCGAGTGTGGGTTACCACCGGTTCGCCGGTGCGATCGTGTTTATGCTGACGAGTCGCTTGTCGGGATAGAGGGAAAGGCAAGAGACGCCGGTGGGTTAGTGCTAACCAGTCCGCCATTAGTAGGCCTGCTGCTGCTGCTGCTGCTGCTGTTGTTCAGCGAGTTGGACTTCCGAACGAGGTTCTTTCGATGGCATCGCATCTCGTAAAGACACACCCTCCCCCCCCTCCCCCGGGACCCGGGAGGTCCAACACTTTTCTCGTGTATAAAATCGTTGGGGCCCCTTTGTCCCGGTGTTCGACCGGGGCTGGGGTGGATTCGATCGCAGCTCACCTGATGTTCAGCAAAACGAATGAAGTTTCTTTGACACTTCAGAAGCGTCAGTTGGAATCCCGCAGAGCTTGGAACTAGACTACGTCGGGAACGTGACCGTGACACGTAACACGTGACCCGTTTGACGATTTCGTGTTCTATCCAGATAGATTAGATGTTTTTTCTGTACAGCTTCTCATACGCAAAGGAAATTTCCGCCTTATTTGCATATATCTGTTTGGGGAAACAGCGACTCGCCCCTGGGAAAGGATTCTTTTGAAGTTAGTCAGTTTTTACATCATTATAGGAGATTTAACCGAAGAGATATCGCAAGCACTACTGAAGTATGGGTTTTAATGACGCTGGAAGATCTTGAGGCTATCAAATATCATAGACTCCATTTCTGTTATTACCTGGGTTTTGTGAGAACTGTCTGTTATTTATATGTATATTCCCATAAAGAAGCAGGCCTGCAGTGCTTCCGTGTTGCGTTGTTTAAACGTTTTCATACTCTGGCTGAATGGGAACTGAGTGATGAGAAAAGACACTCAAGCATGACATCGCACCTACAAGGTGGCCCCCTTCGAAACTTACGTGTAAATTTCTTCGCCCACTTTACCTGCGCACATCACTCAGACCGTGACGCAGACCGCTGCTGCTCTCCAGGACTGAGTTTATTATGGTATCATTTCTAGGAAACTAACAATCGCCCAACATCCCACGACGACAGCTGATTCGTCTGATTGGTCGCTACCAGGACCCGCACAGGCCTGGTGTTGGGATCGTCGCTGGTCGCACGTTATTAAATTAAAGCCCCTTCTGCCAATGCCCGTTTGTCTTTTTTGATGTTTTTCAGACCCCCCCCCCGTCACTTTCATTTTGCTCGCTCGGATGTTCTGGGCTCTATGGAGACGGCGAAGGGAAGTAAGCGGTCGACGACTGCGATCCTGAGAACAGAGAGAGAGAGAGAGAGATGACCTCATTACAGGGAGATATAGCGTCATTACGGAGAGAAGCGAGATGGTGAGAGAGATGGAGAGAGAGAGAGATGGTGAGAGAGAGAGAGATGGTGTGGAGAGAGAGGAGAGAGAGAGAGAGAGAGAGAGAGAGAGATGGTGTGAGAGAGATGGAGAGAGAGAGAGAGATGTGAGAGAGATGGAGAGAGAGAGAGGATGAGAGAGAGAGACGTAAACTTCCCTATTGAGAGAAAGGCATCGATGTGTCAGACCCGACAAGCGTTATGATTTATTTAATAATAATAATAATAATAATAATAATAATAATAATAATAATAATAATAATAATAATACAAGATTTTAGACCAGCCACTTCAGCCGACGCGCCACCGCTATGGCAAACGGGCCCTGTCTGGAATGCGGTATGCTGATGATGACGGGAAGAAACTCCCGAAACGTGAGTTGTCAGTAGGTGCGAAATGCCCGCCTTGTTCCTTTAAAAGAACTACTAATTAGGGAGCTGGAAAACTTACCGAAGGGGCTGGGAAATTATTGAGACAGTATATTGTGTTTCTGTGGCTCGCGCACTAGTGTGTTCTCGAGAACTATCCGTTAGATGCTCTTCTCAAATATAACTGTAATAGATCCTGTTCTATATCGGGTTTATTGGTAAATCCGTCTTGTCAACAACAACAACAAAAAAAATCACTTGGGAAGACGACCTTCCCCTGGTGATTGGGAAAGGATTGCGATGGATTTCCTGCTTCATTGTCTTTCCTGTCGGTAAGTTCGTTTTCGGCGGCGGCCTCCTTAAGAAGTGAAAACTCCAGACACTCAGCAGGGTTTAGGGCGAACGTTTCCCCACTTCTTCCTTAATGACTAACATCGAAAAATCTCCGGTAATCTATTCCAGGAAAGATGGCTGGCGCCCTTCTAGAAACGTTACTTTTGTTGTTGTTGTAAACTTTGTGACCCGAAACAACTAAGAAGAAGCAAAATGTCGGCATGAAAGTTATAGAAGGTCAATTTCTAATTTAAAATGCGTTAGTAAATAAAATTTAAAAAAAAATTTAACTAATTACGTTTAGGGAAGGAAGGGACTATTTAGTTGTTGCTGCACCAGTGATTGATAATTAAACGTTCTGTACCAACTTCCCCAGACTTCCCTTTATCAGATACAAGAAACGAAATTCGACTACGGTCAAGAATTAGTCAAAGACTGTCGTGGTTTTCTTTAACTGCCTTTGCTATTGTTTGTTATTATTTATTTTTTTTTGCATTTTACATATTTAAGTTTTACTATCCCTCGTGAGAGGTTTAATTAATACAAGTCATTCTTCGTTCAGAATTGCTCTGATCGTAGACGTAATTATCGACACACACTTCTCAACTTCGGGAAATAATAAACACAACTCGGCTTTCGATTTTTTTGTCAAAATCGCAGTTAACCCTTGAACGGAGTAACCGGGGGGGGGTTGAAGACACTTTCTGCTCGTTGAGGCGAACCAACAGCCAGCCCACTCGGCACCGCGAGGTGTACGGATCTGTGAGTGGGTCGTGATGAACCGTTTAAGTCGGTGCAAAGATAAGAATGGTCCTGATGAGTTTCTTTCCGGGGGGGTCTCTCTCTCTCTCTCTCTCTTCTCTCTCTTCTCTCGCTCTCCTCTCTCTCTCTCTCTTCCATCTCTCTCTCTTCTCTCTCTCTCTCTCTCTCTCTCTCTCTCTCTCTCTCTCTCTTCTCTCTCCTGAACATCATCTCTCTCTTTGTAATAACGTCATCTCTCTTCTCTCTTTCTGTATTGACATCATCTCTCTCTCTCTCTCTCTCTCTCTTCTCCTCTCTCTTCTCTCTTCTCCGAAAGACGTCAGGTCTCTCTCTGTAATGAACATCATCTCTGTGTAATGACGTCTTCTCTCTCTCTCTCTCTCTCTCTCTCTCTCTCTCTCCTCTCTCTCTCTCTCTCTCTCTCTCACATCTCTCTTTCTCATCTCTGTATTAACTCTCATTCTCTCTCTCTCTCACATCTCTCATCTATCTCTTATCTTCTTCTCATCTCTTTATTAACTCTCTTCTTCTCTCTCTCTCTCACATCTCTCATCTATCTCTTCATCTCTCTTTATTAACTCTCATTCTCTCTCTCTCTCCTCTCTCTCTCTCTCTCGCTCTCTCTCTCTCTCTCTCTCATCACACAACACACACACACACACACATTTCATGTAATTTTCCCCATTTAACCATTATTCTTTTTTAAGATATATTTTTTTTTTACAAATTACCCCCTTTTGTTAGATATATCAAAAAATTGTCGATGCTTGCCCGGCTCAAAGCGCCGAACGATAATTAAGAGCTGTTTCTTACAGCTCTCCTATAAACCAGTTAGAACGAATGCACTTCGATACCTTAAAAACCCGAACATTTCGTTCTTCTTTAAAAAAAACATATTGTTTTATGTTATCTCTCATTTTTGCGTCTAACATTTTTTTTTTTTTTTTTTTTTTTTTGCAAATTCATCTCCCTTTAAAGTCGGCTTTAGACTCTCCACTCGCTTCTCAAGATCGCAGGGTATCTAGAGTCCGAGCGCTGCTGGCCGGACACCTCACGTCTCTGCAACCGAGTGTCTGGTGACGGAGGGAGCCAGCCGGCGCCCCCTCGCGGTGAATATTCTCAGCAACTGCCGGGCCCCCTCCCACGCCGCCGCTCGTGAGATTATGCAGATTTTATTTCTTAACAAAACAGATGTCATTTTTAGCATCCCGTCTAGTTTCATAATTTCCTCTCCATCCCTTTTTCTTTCCTCTTCCAGACACTAAAAGCAGTGGGGAACCCAGATAGAAAGAGTCATTTTGGTGCCTGTGACACACACACACACACACACCCACCGACCGACATATTAGGGGAACGAAATGTCTATTTTGTTTCTCGTCTAGACGGGGGCTTTGACTTAATGTTAATTTAATAACTGGCCCCTAACCCTGACCCCGCCAACAGACAGGGATAATAATCATCTGTTGTGGTCTTCGTCTAGAGTCTAGACTGAGTTTGGATCAATAACTGATTCCATTAACTAACCCCCACACGGACAGCTAGCTCCTCGTACAGATTACTTGTAGCTGTTTATTACCTGGCTGTGGAGCATAGACGACAGACATAGACACTTTACATTCAGTTTGATTTTCCGGTTTTTTCGACTGAACGGAAGTCAAATATTTTAAAAACTTATTTCAGAAATATTAGAACAGCTAATGGAGGAACAACTAAGAGAGACTTGTATAGAATAGACCGTGTCCTCCGCTCTTATACGTTGACTCCTGCTATTTCAAAGAGACCCAAAATCTTTCTTATTATTATTATTATTATTATTATTTATTATTATTATTATTATTATTATTATTAAATAAATCATTAACGCTTGTCGGGTCTGACACCTCGATGCCTTTCTCTCAATAGGGAAGTTTACGTCTCTCTCTCTCCCCCTGTTCTCAGGATCGCAGTCGTCGACCGCTTACCTCCCTTCGCCGTCTCCATAGAGCCCAGAACATCCGAGAGAGAGAGGGAACCATCTCCTCACCTCACCGCGGCCGCTAGCTGCGAGACGGTCACGGGGGAAATCTGGAAGTAACTCGAGCAAGTAAGACGGCTTTTCGGCAGAGGTAGATGATACCTTTCCTTTATTTCTCGCAGAACTATGAAGCCAAAGGTTTTTTTTTTTTTTTAAAAAAAGGGGGCTCGGTTCCCGTTGAGCTGTTTTTAGGGAGTTAACGTATGTACGTACATACAGCGAAAAACATTTTGCATTTCCGGTTTTTCCAGCTTCCGACGCGGTGAAAGCCTGGTCCCCTATTCGCCGAGAACAGTTGTATGTTTGATACAACAAACCGTCTAACGACCGACTCCCTTCCCTCCAACATCCGTCTGTTACTCGTTAAGAACTCATCATCCCCTCCGCCGCCTCCTCCCTTCTCCGTGTGAAGAGAAAGCCGTTTTTAAATAGAAAAAACCCGCTTCGCTACACACACACACACACACACACACACAAACACCCAGCCCCTTTATTCCGGTTGTTATCAAAGCTGGAAATTCTAACCGACCGAATTTTCGAAACCCACCACTCTCGTGGCTCGTGCACGATTTTCGCAGCTGGACCGTGCGCCGAGAATGGGCCCGAGCGCCCAGCCCTTATATGGATGTGGTCAGTGCAGGGAAGCGGAGGGAGATGTCGGTCACCTCTTTTCTGTACGAATTGCTAACCTTCTAGTGACCCCCCTCCCGCGCGAGGAGTTCGAAAGGGTATGATTATGGTGGGGGGGGAAAGGAATCTGTGATATTTAGACGTCAGATTAGATTGGATGGGTGGACAGATGATATATTAGTAGCGGATCCCTGTTACCCAGCCATTAATGGGAGTAGTTTTACAAAAGTTAAGAAAACAAGTGTGCATACTTAAAATCAGCGCAGCCTTATGGTATAATTTCTCCCCCCCCCTTTTTTTGTTTTTAATGATTTGATGTAAAATTTTTTACTATTTAGAAAACGAAAGTGATGGAAACTCATCTGTTAGCCGTATCCCTTTCGAAAACCTAATCCCGTTTAACCGTTAATCTCAATATCACCCTAACCCTGTTCCAGACTTAATCCTAAGCTAATCTAGTTTCTGTTTTTAATATTTGGCAGCTATGTAAAGATCTGAGTGGGTTTGCTTCAGTAATTAAAAGGAGAACTTTTTCGGCGATCATCATATATTAAAATTTCTTAAAAGCTAATTTAAATTATATTGTCTTATTTTTTTTTAAATTTTTAATCAGTGGTTTACCGGTTATCTCCAGAGGACGGTATTTATAATTAGTCACTTAGTGCATGTCCATCCTGATTGGTTCCGACCGACTGTGAGCATTGGGAAAACAGCTCATGGTTAGTTAGCCTTTGTCCATTCTTTCCGGAAATTTGGCGTAAAAGTAAAAGAAATAAGATCCCAAAAGACATTCTGTCTTCCAAACGCAAGAATAACCGTGAAAACATCTTCAATGTGAACTCAGAACGGCATTTTTATATAATAATCCTAGGAATAATTATAATTAATGTATGTTTTGTTAGTTTCGTTTCAGTTCAGTTAGAAATTCAAAATAATAATAATTTATATTATAACAGCCAGATTTATGCTTCCTCCATTTATTTCTATAGAGAATGTATTATCTTAGCACACACACACACACACACACACACACACCACACACAACAAATCCATCGAAATCCAGTGAACAATATAGAACCATCATCAGCCAGCGCACCTCGTCTCCAAAAAGGGAAGCTTCCATTCTAATAATCAGAAATGGATATAGGCCAAGATTCTTCGTCGGGGACCGTATCCAGATCAGGATCAAATAGCCACTAAATACGAAATGTCATATGAACCAAGGATATTATCTATTATTGCCCTTCATAACGATGGTTACTGTCAATGGAAAATTTTTGAGAAAATTGGAGTTAAGCAGTGATGTGTGAACAACCATTTATAAAGTGAAATCAATTTCTGTCGCTGTGAAATTAAAAATTAAAACTCCACATGGCCACGATTTGTCTGCAACATTCGGCATCTGGACTTATAACGCCAAAGGACAGTCAGGAGAGGTTGGATCGATTGGCCGAGTGGCTCTTGGAGCGCTCTCACAGGATAACGAGAAAAAATTACTCGACCGGACCGAAGGTCTTCGGAACCACGGCCTTTCTTGAAGCGACGGAACGTGTTGTGAGGTCAACGAGAGCCGGTTTGTTGGTGCTTTTGGTTCTGACCGACGACCGTGGGTCGGGAGAAAGAAGTTTAAGAGCTGCTTCGTTTGACATACATTGGAAACGTGGCAGATATGTGAAACCACGGGCTTGTCGAGTCGGGCGATGGGTTGATGGTGCAACAAGATAATGACACGGAAAACGTACTTCGGAACACACGGGGCATGCAGTCAGTACCTCGCTAGAAAGAACCGGGGAGAATGCATTTTTATTAAACTGTCGCTTCATTGTTGTCTTTGCTGAAGTTTTGGAAGGAAAACAGAATTTGGCAACGACCTTGTGTGGGCGTGCGAACGTTAAGGATGGCTTTCCAAGATTTTTGTTGTTGGTGTCGCTTTTGATTAATTATGCCATAAAACACGCCTACTAGGTTTCGTCACACTCGGCGTACATTCCTTTAATTTACGTGTTTCTTTTCCTCTTCCGAGTCGAGAGAACGTTTATGATCTGTTAGAGTCATTTCTGCCCCTCGCATTCAGAGTTGGTGGTCGTGACGTACCACTAGGCGCCATGAGAATCTAAAAGGCCCAACCTTTCTCAAAGACAAAAAAAAAAACAATTTAACTTAAAGAAGTTTTGAGATGAGTTACGGAAATATCTGTTTTCATCTACGCCTTTCTCGAGTTTCATAAAATCTCTTAGTGATTTCCTTTGAAACACAAAAACAATTTAAAATTAGAAACAGCTACATAAACAACTTCTGTGGTTTACAGCCGGATTAAAGGCTGCAGGAAAAGGTGTGTTCCGACAGCACGTTTCTTACATTTTTGCGTACTATGTAAACAATAGCTTGCCCCAGATAATTGGTCACATTACTCAATTTCTTACTTGTGTGTGTGTGTGTTTGTGTGTAAGAGAAAGTGAGTTCCGTTGAGTATAGCAATGCAACCACGGCTGTCTTTAACTTGTTGCCGAAATAATAGGTTAACCCTTAAGCAATCTCAAGATTCGTATAGATATTTAGGCACTAACGTCAATGGAAATCGCCTCAAGAAATCCACAATCAAAAGACTCTCTCTCTCTCTCCTCTCTCTCTCTCTCTCTTCATCTCTCTGTAATAACGTCATCTCTCTCTGTGTCTCTCTCCGTAATGACGTCATGTCTCTCTCTGTAATGAACATCATCTCTCTCTGTGTGTAATGACGTCATGTCTCTCTCTGTAATGAACATCATCTCTCTTTGTGTAATGACGTCATCTCTCTCTCTCTGTAATGAACATCATCTCTGTGTAATGACGTCATGTCTCTCTCTCTCTCTCCGTAATGACGCTATATCTTCCTGTAATGAGGTTCTCTCTCTCTCTCTCTCTTATTTTTTAACCTGGTAACTTAAATCACAGCAATAGCAAATTGTTGGTAACCGTTTTAAAGATTGTCAAAGCTATTGGATCAAACCTAAGAAGATTATTACATTACTAAAGAAACCACATAGAAATACTACAGTATACACGGCTGGACATTGGGGACGCCCGGTGATTAACTTTTAAAGAAAGTTAAATGTTAAGAGCTTTTTAAAAAGATATACTGAATTTTACATTTTCCAACTAACTGCAATTACTAATACTTAGGTCACAACTGCAAATTAGCTCAGATTTAGATGTTGATTAGATTTTTTGAAAAATTGTAGTGTGAGATTAGAGAAAAGTAAGTTGTTATGCACGTTCATCTAATAGAGAGACCTGTATTACGGACGTTTGGAAACATGGTCCTGTTCTTGTCATGAGATGGTGTCATAGCATTCGAGTAACCACCCCCCAAACGTACATAATCTCTCCGCAGTACCCACGTCGACAGATGTACACGAGATCTCGAAGAGGTGTCAGGAAATCGTGAAAAAAATACAGAGTCGAGACATTTTGGTTTTTTAATCTTTACTGAGAAAAGACATGCAAGCAAATTACTTTGCTATTATTAAATACTGAAGAAAAATAAGATTTGATGGCGTTTCGATCAGCAAGGGGTAACAGCAGAAATAGCTTTTATTCAACAATCTGGTTGTATCTAGGAGCCACATATGGCAAGAAATCTTCGTCTGCTAAAATAAGCGAGCTACAGTTTGTTTCTGTGTTTTTATCGAGTTGTTTGTATGTACACTACAGCAACGTCAGCCCGACGCGAGAGCGACCTCCCGGGTCCTTGGGGGGGGAGGGAGCCCGGTGTCGGCTCGACGAACGTCTCTCAATCACGGGGAGGACTCGACGGAGGCCATTGAAAGAGCCTCGTTCGGGAGTCCAACTCGCTCAACAACAACAGCAGCAGCAGCAGCAACGTCATACGACGAGAGCGGCGGTCTGTGTTTTGATAACTCGCACATTCACCGCGAAGAGTCGATCACGGGCCGACGACATCCGCGGCCCGTAGACGTCTACAAACCGTTGGATGTTCTTCCTGTTGGTCGCGGAAGAGTTTCTGGTTTCCGCCCGGTAACGTCATGCGCGTCGGTCAAGACTCACCCCAAAAATTCCAAGTATGCGGTTCTGACGAAAACCGACACGCCCGGAGTTGGCAAATATACCCCGGCAGACCTGCAGGAACTTCCCGACACCCCTGATGACGCGAGGCGGAGCGTTGTTTTGTTAGAATACCTGCATTCGGGACTTATCATCGTCCGCAGCATCTCAGGCCACCCATCACCGGAAGTCGCTCATCTCTACTCTGCTCTTTCTCTTAGTGACCTCTACATTCCACGGGTGGTTTCGTTTGGTTTGTTTGTTTTATTTTCGATTTTTCTAGAAGTTTCTTATCGCCTGCGGTGGCTTCCGTTCTTTTGGCAACGGATTTCGGCGCTTCACTCCCTTAATTGTTCGCGGTGAAAGAGGAAGCGAGAACCCTGCTAACCGATGGACACCATTACTCGAGAGAAAAACTACCTTTTCTTCAGCAACGAAGCACGACGGGGTATTCCAGTAAATGATAAAATTGCACACAACACAGAAGTGCTACAGTAAACTCAACTCCAGTTGTATTTTTCCCCCTTAATAAATGTGTTTACGTGTACCGTCAAGTTCGCAGACATCAAGGCTATCTGCTTGTTTATATATATAATATATATATAGGTTATAATTTTTTTAACCATGCAGCCTGTGACAGCTGTCTTCTTCTTCTTCTCTTCTCTTCTCTTACTCTCCTCTCCCCTCTCCCCCCTCTCCTCCTCTCTCCATCTCTCTCTCCATCTCTCTTTCTCTCCCTCTCCCCCCCCTCTCTCTCTCTCTCTCTTCTCTCCCTCTCCCTCTCCCCCTCTCTCTCTCCATCTCTCTTTCTTCCCTCTCCCCCCCTCTCTCTCTCTCTCTCTCTCTCTCTCTCTCTCGCTCCTCTCTCCCGCTCCCTCTCCATCTCCCTCTCCCTCTCCATCTCTCTCTCTCTCCATCTCTCTCTCTGTGTATATATATATAAATATAAAATTCTTTTATTCTAATCTAACCGCAGGGCATTCAGAACTCGGTTGACTGGCATAAAACGTCAAGTAGCCCAAATTTCTGACCGATATATTAAAGAATCTCTGCCAGTATTTACGGGTCCAGCCCACGGCAGACTGAGAGCATTCATCTCACCTTATGTACATAATTGATAAGCACAAGCTTAACGCATTCGCATTTATGACACTTATAGTCGTGTTACAACCGATGCGACGTCAGACGTGTCACCGAAGAACCCATCTCACATCCTACAACTGCTAGTTACAGAACAACGAACTTAAGGAGAAATATATATTTAAGGAGATACGTATCTGGCGGCGGCGTCAGCGAACGTTCTAGGTCCAACCCCTCCCCCCAACACCAACACCACCCCGCGTCTAAAGGGCGTTCTGGTTGGTATTCGTGTCTTTCCGGGTGCACGGGTAATAAGTTGTCTGCATCTCTCTGATGTTTCTTGACAGCGGCTGGCGGCTGCACTACAAGCAAATTCACGCGAGTGTCGGCTGTCCTCGATTACCGGGGGGGGGGGGAGCGGACATTTATTATGTGGGGTGGCTTCCTGACGAAGTTTCTGCGTCGCCGCCGGTGAGCTGCAGCGCCCCCTGCCCACTCTTTCGCCGGTGCAACCTCGTACGGCAGACCCGTCAGCAGATGGGCACGGCAGCGCCCCCTGCCCACTCTTTCGCCGGTGAGCTGCAGCGCCCCCTGCCCACTCTTTCGCCGGTGCAACCTCGTACGGCAGACCCGTCAGCAGATGGGCACGGCAGCGCCCCCTGCCCACTCTTTCGCCGGTGCAACCTCGTACGGCAGACCCGTCAGCAGATGGGCACAGCAGCGCACCAGGAACCAGACTTTACAAAACGGCCAGAAACCACCCTGCCCACCACTTATTACCTGAAATCGTACGTCACGCGTCATTTACACGCATTAAGTATCAGACTTCCGGAAATGTAAGAGTCATACCGGTGGCCCTTCCTCGTCTCCGTAGACTCTTGAACAAGTCCCTCCTGCCTCGTGCCAATGAAAGCCAAACTCCGTCGTTAGGTTTTATCGTCATGTTGCGTGCCGTGAGTAAGCAGTCATTCAAATAAAGCAAAACATTTAAAATAAACTCCAGGTATTAGGATATAAGTTGATAAACCCGGGAGATATTGGAATGTTAGAGTTGAAGGTGACGACTAGGAAGTATTGTTATTCAAACAGTCCATAGATAAAGCAAAAAGCAATCGATAGAGGTGGTCTTTGAGAGAGAGAGAGGGAGAGATGGAGGAGAGAGAGAGAGAGAGAGATGAGAGAGAGAGAGAGAGAGAGAAGGCGTAATTTATAATTATAACCTGACTAATTAGAAATACAGAAAACCCTTCAAATGTTTCGTTAAAAGATTGGTGGCAGCGACGGAACTATGCAGACTTCTTGAAAAGTGCTCGGTCTTGCACTCTAAGTCGGCATAAAACAGTAGGAACGACGACTTGGATTCGTCCGTCTGTTTGATGTGGCACTTGCCAGGATCGAGAAAATGGTTGGCGACTTTAGACGTTCGCGTTTACCCGTTCGGTCCAGTCTGTAGGTGCCGAACGACATCATTCTCCAGCCCTGCTCCCACGACTGGACCTCCGACTTCGGCCTTGTGTCCCCCGCCCCCCGGACGGCTCGCGTTCCAGACGGACATCTAGCGATGCCTCAAAGAAAAAATAGCGGAAAACGGTGTTGCTGTGCACAAAGATGCTAGATTATAATCCATATTGGAGCGGAGGTGTCTTTATTATTTACCACTATCGCGTTGACTTCCTCTTCTTAGCAGCTGGCATTGGAAAAAGCCACCCATGTCGTCTCCAGGAGACGACATTTCAACCGTGATAAACAAACGATGATGTCGCTAAGTGAAGAAAACGTAGATGCCTTTGTCTTCCTCATTCTCATGGACAACATATTAAAAAAAGACTGTAGTTTCGATTCCAAAGGCACGTGAAAACAATGTAGGAAACTATGAAACGCCGTTTACCCTTCCGCAAAGATATATGTGATAAATTAATTACACTTCAAATCTTATCTATACTTTGTTTTGACAAGAAAGGTGACCCTATTTCCCTTTATCTATAGAGGCGGAGCGTGTGCAATGGTGCAAGGAGGAAGTATTGAGAGTAGTTTCCGCGACATCATGGTGTACATTCAAGCTGTTGTGATTCTGATGCCTGGGATATTTGCTCTTTTACCCGAACTCTCGTCGATGAACGAATCTGTGGCTAATTCAGGACGAAACAACGTAATGCTTACGGATGTAAAACGAGGTAAAATACTCATATTTGTGGTCGTGCTCCATTGTTAAAGGAGAGGCACTTTTGTCAGAAATTTTCATAGTAGACCCTGATACCGATTAATAAGGGAGAACGTTCTCACCATCGGGTAATGGAAGAAATGCGTATGAATACAATTTAAAATATAGTCGCGCACTTCTCGATACGACGAAGAATTTATTTAAAGCCTGCCAGTTATTATAAATATCTGAATGAATTGATATTTGCAGTTGTATCCTCTGCAACTTAGGCATTGCCTACAACCGCGTTAAGGGGCATCGGGCTATATCTAAAAGTTCTCGGATGAGCTTTGGGGACTTTGTATCTTAGGGTTAGTCGAGATTTTAAAAAATGAATCCGTATGACCACTTGGAAGCAAAGCAATGTGTGGTGGAAGCATTCCGCTTTGATATAATAATCTCTCTCTCCTCTCTCTCTCTCTCTTCTCTCTCTCTCTCTCGTCTCTCTCTCTCATATCCTCTCACATCTAATCTATCTCTTCATCTCTCTTTCGCATCTCTTTATTAACTCTCATTCTCTCTCGCATCTCTCTCACATCTCTCATATCTCTCTTCATCTCTCTCCTCGCGCTCTCGCTCCTCTCGCATCTCGCTTATATCTCTCATCCCTCTCTCTCTCATCTCTCTCTCACATCTCTCATATCTCTCTCCTCTCTCTCTCTCATCTCATCTCTCTCTCACATCTCTCATATCTCTCTCTCTCATCTCATCTCTCTATCTCTCATCTCTCACATCTCATATCTCTCTCATATCTCTCATCCCTCTCTCTCCCATCTCTCATCTTTCTCTCACATCTCTCATATCTCTCTCTCATCTCTCTCTCGCGCTCTCTCTCTCATCTCTCTCTCTCAACCTCTCATATCTCTCTCTCATCTCTCTCTCTCATCTCTCTCTCATATCTCTCTCTCTCTCTCTCACCTCTCATCTCTCTCTCTCACTCTCTCTCTCACACACACACCTCATATCTCTCTCTCTCTCTCTCTCTCTCCTCTCTCTCTCTCTCTCTCTCTCTCTCTCTCTCTCTCTCTCCCTCCCTCTCTCTCATCTCTCTGTCGAATAATACCCACGGGGCCCGTACCTCGATTATTTTCAGATCTGCCGATAGACAAGTGTCTGAGAAACATCCTAGCCGAGCCGTACAAAGCGAGGACCGAAAAGGATGTGTACGTTCTCTATGCACCAAATAAAACCAACAACGTTTCACAGGATCACTGCTCACGTGTATGCGGAAAACTGCAATCTACCGTCCCGGATTTAGTAGCTAAAAAATTATTCAGTAACGTACCAACCAAAGATTTGATGTTTCAAGCACATCTTCTCATAGGAGAAAACTTCACTTCCGTAGACGGTAAGTGCGAAGTCGTGTTTCACACCCTTGGTCTATCACTAATTGGTCTAAATAGATTTTATTAGGGGACTTATTCAAATATTTAAAAAGATGAAACGAAATTTACATTTTCGAAAGAAAATTAAAGCAGTTTGAATACATTTTTCTTGCTTTGACCGAGAGTGAATATTCTTACTTCTTTGATTTTATATTAAGATCTGTTCGCTTGCTCTTCTTAATTGAGTTACCTGGGTGAGGGTTTGACGTTTGTCTCGTAACCACGTAGAAAATATTTACTTTATTTCCCCTCCTTCCTTTTCGCTGATCTACGAGAAAATTTTCATCCCTAAGTCTTACATTTTAAATTAGGAAGCCCCGTTATCAAAATTTACCTATTTATAAGTGCGCGGCATAGAAGAGATGTCGCTCTGTTAGGAGCCAAATTGCAGGAATTGATACAGCTCTCCACACACGGACCGTGCACCGTTGAGCAGTGACAGACCTACGCCAAGAGAAATTTTCAGTGACTGGAATTCAGCGAGATCATGTAATCACAGGTACAATTGTATTTCCGAAGTTGACGGTCTTCCTGCCTTAAAGAAATATCTAGAATCAACGAACAACTTACGCTGCGGTAACATATTGTGGTCATATTTCTTGTTATTATTTTTTTTTTCCAGGTAAATTCATTCTCGAGTCTGAGTTTTGCAACCATAGCTTGTATAAAGCAATGCAACATGTTTGTTTGTCTACGTAAGTTAAAGAGACACCTTTGCCATCCGTACCTCAGTGATTCTATTCTGGTTTCGTGAGATATCACCAAGCTTAAAGAAGAAACATCCTGCGTATTATTTTACTATCAATACAAGAACAGCATTCGATGGCGAGAACGAGTTTTATTAGATAGAGAAGACAAAATGGCCGGCGCTAATGTGTATCTTACTTTTCTTTACAAAACACGGACATCTGTACTTGCAGCCTAATCATTTACCAGATCTCTACTGGTTCTTTGTTTATAACGTAGAGACGACGTACTCTGAGGTACTTAAAATATCACTTTTGGAGAGTTTGGGCTTTCTTTCTCGACTGCGTTTATGCCTATAGTACCAGTTTTGCATGCAGCTCCTTCTGAAACATGAATTCGGGGCCGATATCTACCTTTAATAGTTAAGACTCGCTTGTCACGTGATATTTCCTTTTCAGAAACCATAGTATTAACCTCGCTACAGTGATATCACTGCCTATACTTTTATGGTCCTTCTGCAGTTCTGTAACTTTCTGTTTGAATGACAACCAATCACAGTGTACTAAACACTTGAGATGCGATTTTATCACTTGTTATTTGCATTTTATATCCAGTTTTTCTTTTTTTCCGTAAATATCTTTAATTCTCTCTCTCTCTCTCTCTCGCTCTCTCTCTCTCTTCATCTCTCATCTATCTCTTCATCTCTCTCTCTCCATCTCATCTCTCTATATCTCTCTCTGTACTAACGTCATCTCTCTCTCTCTCTCTCTCATCTCTCTCTCTCTCTCTCGCTCTCTCTCTCTCTCTCTCTCTCTCTCTCTCTCTCTCTCTCTCTCTCTCTCATCTCTCTCATCTATCTCTTCATCTCTCTCTCTCTTCATCTCTCATCTATCTCTTCATCTCTCTCTCTCTCTCTCACATCTCATCTATCTCTTCATCTCTCTTTCTCATCTCTTTATTAACTCTCATTCTCTCTCTCTCGTGTTTTAAAATATTTTTTAGGCAAGCCATTAAATCTGACGGCAATGAACGATGCCTCCTGCGTCACATATGTACCAATAGTAAGCAACCCTCAGGTTGTACCCGCCAAATGCTTTGCGGAAAAATACTTCATCTGTGAATATGGTAAGTTTTCTTTTAAAAAATTATTTGTTTATTTCTTTGTATAGAAAATTATTATTAGCTATATTTTGTTCTAGTGCCTTCGGCATTTTTTAGAATCTACCTTTAAATGCATACATCGGTTTGATTCTAGCATCTAATAAAATACTTATACACAATTTCTTTTTACTTTTAAAACCTACAAATAAAATAAACTGATGTATATCTACAGCTTTGGGCAGTCAGTTTTGTTTCTTGTTAGATATGGAGGCTTTACTCTGGCGCCTGGAGAGGAGTTATCACCAACACTAGGGAAATGGCAGTTTGAATATGGCTTTGCGTTAAAAGTATGCATCATCCAGAATATCCTGGAATTTCCTGTTATATTCCAGATGATTCTTGATCTTTCTGTTATGTTCTGGAAACTGTCAAAAGATTTCTTCCAATTTATAAAATTCTAAATATTTCTATAAACTTATTTATAACTTTTGTATGTATAGAAAGAGCCATCCATGTCTCCGCATCTTCACTCAGGGTTAATGTAAAAATATTTCCACGAATAAAGCAGATACATTCGTTAGATGATATTTGATAACATTGGGCTTCCGATTACACATCCAAGTAGAAAAGCAAGACTTTATGCTATATGAAGAGAAAAGAGACTTTATGCTATACGAAGAGAAAAGAGACTTTATGCTATACGAAGAGAAAAGAGACTTCAGTGTGGTAGGGAATACCAAGATCAGCAAGTAGAAGACTTGATCAAGGTGATGTTTTCAAATGAAAGTTCGTTATTTATTATATATTTTTTTCTGGTAATCGTGGCGCTTTGAAACTTAAAACAAAATCAACCGGAAGATTTAAATCAAACTATTTTACCAGTCCAAAAGCATCCAGGGTATTTCCATTTACTCCTGGTTTCCAGCTATTGTAATGACTCGTAATCCTACCAGATAGAAGATAAATGAATGCAAAATAATACTTGAATCTTTTAAAAACAAATTTGGTAGTATCTGCTAAGATGGTAACTGCTGTTTATATATTTTAACAAGATAATACACCATGTTACACAGCAAAGAAAGTCTTCTGTTAGTTAGAAACAATAAAATTCATCGGTTTAAAGTCTGGTCTGTGAATTCTCCTGATTTTAAATCCAGTTGAGAAAATATGGTGCAATATATTGCAAAATAATAATCCAAGACTTTTTATAGTTTTAATTAATTTTTGTAATTACAGTTTCAGATTTTTAAAAATATATTTTCCTCATGATGTTTATAAATACTGTACTTGATAAAACCAGAACAATTTTACCATCTTTAACCCTTTATATTTCTTGTTTTTTTTTTTTTAAAAATGCATAAAACATTGAAAATTGCTGAATGGGCCAAAATGGCTGACCAAACCTATAAGCAAATATCTTTGGATGGAGAGAGATAAAACAATCGCCAGGGTGGTACTTTGACGTCACACGGTCTACCAACAGGTGCACTAGAAAAGCGTTAAACTTTTCAGTTTTATATTTATTATTTTCATTATCCAGGGTCTCGGGTTGCTGGATAAATGTACATAGTCATAGTTGGTTGGGAATCATTTGACTTTTGTAAACCTTCTATCTGTTCAAGCCATCTATCTAACGCACTGGATGGGCGTTCTAGGTATTCACCACTCTACTGAGCATACGGCTAAACTATATATAATTCAAAGTTCTGATCACCTCGAAACAACAATATCTTGCATCTGTCTATTTTTACTTACGTTTTAGAAGTTCAGACGTCACAATTACCGTACGAATAGTTCTTGCTATTTGCTCAGGGCAACTGACGGCTCCCAGTTATTCTGTTAAAACTTTCGGTTTATCAACATCTCTAACAAGATAAAAACGCCAAATCTTAACCGCATACTTTAGATAAAGTTTAATAAATTTTTTAAAAAGATTCCCTGATGTTTTTTCATATTAATCGTTCTGCTTTACAAGGGGGGTAACCCCGACAGAGAAACTTAACGCCGTGGCTGTCCGCTAAAAAGCGTTGCCAATCCTGCCCCACCAGGGGTCCGGAATTCGACTTCGGCAGAGAAAACCTTACTAGAATTCATCCGGCTGGTGAAGCAGAACGAGAAGAAAGGGAGGTAAGCCAACGGTCTAAACCGGAATTCGACTAGCAGGGTCCTCGGGCGTAGTACTCCTGTAGGCTAACCAACTGACCACCGCGCCACCCATATGTAGTTGAGAATCCCAGTTCACATTTAACGTGTCGGTTGAAAGACTCGAGATTGCTACTTTCCAAGATTGTAGCCCTGATATAATAATCTTCAAGCTCACCAAGCTTTTAATTATTTTATGTCCGTGTGAGAAGAACGGGATTTGTTTCCAATAGTCGCAAGCAAACGGAAAAGGATAATTTCAGTTTCTAAATTAAATTGCAAGCCTGATTCTCAGGGTACTTTTAAATTCGCTTTTACGATAAACACCGTTATAAATGTGTCTGTTTGCAGTAAAAAGAGCAGGGGTTTGAAACGAACGAACGTTCGTTATCTTTAAAGCCACAAGGAAAACCACACACCACAAGCAAGAAGATAACCTGGCTGAGCCAATCAAATAATTTAAAAAAAAAAAAAAAACCATTTCTTGAAAAGTTCAAATAGACAGCAAGAAGGTTTACCAAAGTGGGTTCGTTCTCTTTTGATGCCGGTTCCTGATTTTGGAACAACTCGCGCGCTCGGTCGGAGTGGCGATGTTCTTGTTAACGTTGCCCTGCAGAACTGAGCAAGAAGACCAGAACAGAAAAGGGTTCCGGTCTCCGTGGTGGTGAGTTTGGTGAAAAGCCGTATTATTGTCAGCAGTGCCGACCGTCGTCAGAGTTTACGGATATGAGTCACCAATCTATGATACGCCCTTTTCTCATAGTCATAGACTGCTTAAGAGGCAATCTGAATGTACACCATCATAAAAAAATTGTTTTGTTTTTTTTTTTTAAATATCAGGCCAATACATCTTTAAATTGTTCGTTGTTGTTCTTATAATTATATTATCACAGGGCAAAACGTAGAAGTGAACCGTACTGCTAAGTCCTGGTTTGAAGCCAGAGCCTACTGTGTAGCAAATGGTGGAGACCTTTTGACAAATGTATCAAAGATAAACAATATCACCACAATGGAATATTTCATTGGGTTCTCCAGGCTAACATGGAGATTGATTTCAAGTAAGATTTTTTTAATATACATTTTTTTTTTAAAAAATAGAATTTTATAAGCAAAATAATGCAGATTGATTGAAAAACACTTAAAGATAGAAGTTTAACTTCCAAAACAGCTAATTAAAGCTGCGTGTATGTATTTTACTCCATCTTCATCAATTCTCGTTTATTTGTAGCTGTTTATGTTCCTATATGCAAAGTCATTGGCTGTATTTTCTAGAATTCCAACCCGATTTATTGCATTTTTAAACGAATTAAATTTAGTGAAAGTAAAACAAGTGTTAACCATTGATAAAGTAAGTTTACACAGAACATAGAAGGCAGTTAATGGAAGACACGTCCTGCCTCTTCAACTCTTCGGTTATTTCGGGAGATCTAAGCTTATCTGCAACTTCGGCGTTGTCTATAGCGGGAGTGGTAGAGAATTATTTGAAGCTATTTGAGCCTGAGAGTGAACTGTTTGTTCTCCTTAATATAAATAAGCTTCTGCGCTAACCTTCAATGGAAATCCAATAACTGATCTTAATTTCTATATTGCTAAAATGATATTATGCGAAGTGCTTTGAGCTCTGTAATATGACGGGTATTTCTGATCCGGTCTTATGAGTACTACGTCAGCTGATGTTTACCATTATTAGGAAAATGTCTTGGCAGCTGAAACGGCTTTGTATTTTTGAGCCCGCACAGTTCTGTCTCTAGTAGACTTGAGAGAATCTTTTAACCAAACCAGTGCGGTTATTATCAGGCCCGACAATGCAGGCGTGTGCTTACGTACTTTTTTCTGTCAACTCTAATAATGCTGTAAAAATTCCGGAAACCTGTCAAGACAAAATTCCACTCTGCGCCAATAATTGTGTTCGATTACATGCACTTTCGCGGAGAGAAAACCAATATAACGTGAGCAATTACAAGAAAGCATTCGAGAGTGTTCCACAATGATGGTATCCATTGCAAATAGATTCAAAAGTTATATTTCAAATTTTAAAAATGATTAAAGTGAAAATAATGTGAATGCGTCTACCGAAATGGAAAGATCTGCTTATAACAAATTTATAACAAAAACAGGGACCCGTTTAGAATTCTAAAAGCAGAAATGTTTTGATGGAGTTTAACTACGGAACAAATTTTTACCAGGTTCGTCTCAGGTTTCTCGAAGTTTGAATTTGCAAGTCGTGAATGGGGTTGGGGAAAGAGACCCCAACTTCAACTGCCAAAAAATAATGCTGGCACGGTCATTAGTAAGTAAGCGGGAGGACCAGTGTGAAATAAATTGACAGCTTCAAATATCTTGTCAGTGCCATTACATCAGACGGTCAAAGCGGCTTTGAGATCATGGAAAGAATAGGAATGGCAAAGAGGAAATTTCGGAAGATGGAAAATGTTTCTTTTACTAATAGAAAACTTTACATGCAGACCGCGCTCTGAGTTAGTGATTGCTTCGGTGCGAGGTTTGGTCTGTCAGTGAAAATGCGAGAACAGCTGGAGGCAGTTGGAATCTGGTTTCTGCCTAGAATGTTTAGAATATTATGGACAGCATACGTAAAAAGTAATGAGATGCTGCAAAGATTCAAGACCACAGTGTTCTTTATTAAAACAGTACTCAGGCGACAGCCTTAATTTCTTGGACATCTCATATTGTTGAAAGGTAGAGAGGTTATTGTAACCAGAAAAGATAGAAGGCAAAGAAAAACAAGAGAAGGAAGAAGAATGTGTGCGCTTCCGTAGAGTGATATTCCTATTAGAAAAGGGGAGATCCTATAGATGTCAGTTGGAAGGATGGTTAGGTCAGTGAGCCGTGTTAGCCGACGTCTTGAGGGAGACGGCACTCTAAAAAAGAAAGCACGGATGTGTATTCTTTGTAAATTCCTGGTTTTCTGCGTCCACAAGCCTCTGTACTGTCACAGATATAAAGCGACAATCACACAGAACGCGTAACGAACGCGATCTTGTCCATCTCATGATTTAGATCGGGATCTGACAAGATGGCGATGTTTCCGCTCCACAAGACGGTTTCTCTTTTCATCACGTGACAGCCAGGTCTGCGTAAATCTCGACCCGGCCGTGATTAATCCAGATTCGCTCTTATGCACCATTAGAATCAAATTGGTAAACGTTTAAGAAAACAATTGCCGTAACATAGAGTGACGTCACATCCCTAGTATTTGGCTCTATGCAATAGTTTCCTTCTGGTTCGTTTTGTTTAGGTACTGGATTTTAATTTAGCGTTATTTAAAATTTCGTAACTACAAAAAACTACCACCACTACTACTACTACTAATAATAATAATAATAATCCTTGGCTATGCAAAATACTAGTACAGAAGAGCGAGGAGGCACCGTACCGACGGAAATCAATCCCAGGTTCTCATCTACGACGTGACCATCCGCCGCCCACCAAGAAAGAATAAAAAACAAAGGATAATTCTGATTTACCTATATTGATGAAGATGAAAAAGAGGTGGAGCTAACACGAGTGCTCAAAATAGTTTAGAATGCAAAAACATCAGTTACTCTGGTGTCTCGATAATTCGGAAGAGGTTATTTACAACATGCTTTTTGTTCACCATCATTACAAGACTGGGACTGACAGACAGATGTAGTTCCCGTCTTTCTCATACTGGGAAAAGTTGACAAAATCGGTAAGCTGCGACCGAGGTGCAAAACCGAGAGTCTGCCATCCTCAAAACAACAAGCCGAACTGACTTTCAGTAATCGACCTTAGTCCAAAAGCTGGATCGTTGAGACTGTGAAAGCTGTCGACACGCGCGTATCGCTGTAATTGACTCGTTGCGAGGTTTCGTACACCTCTGTGGTCAAAACCCTGGTTTCTGGTGGCGCCTTTTCCTGTTATCGACACGCTCTGATGACCGCTAAGTGTCGTTTCACTCCACAAACACGGCCTTGTCCATCGGTTCCGATACCGGAGGCCTTTCTCAGGTGTTTTAAATGACTGGACGCAGTTTGTTTTATGGTAGACACTTGCAAAGTCTGTCCAGTCCTTAAAATATCCCTTTTTCCCTTTTATTTTTTTTTTTACTTTCTTAGTGGCACACACACACCTATCTGGCGCTGCGTTAGATATCGAGTTTCCGTTCAACGGGAATTTTGTCAGGGTCTAGAATCCGTCGAACGAAAAGAAATATTTCCCAAGTTTCCAAGCCGAGAGTCCAGCTGAACAACCGGAAACGTGTACACGGTGTTCTGTCTCCTCTCGCATTACAATAGAACTGGGCCCTGAGCTTTCATTGCGCAGCCAGAACCTTTGTACTTAGTTACCTACTAATCTGTCAAGTTAGCACCTGAAGCTGGCAGGTGCAGATATGGAAGTCAAAGGAAAACTAACTCGATCATCCGATATTCTATATCATAGATACATGGCTTAATTTTTTTTTTTTTTAAGAAAATTGCTCTGCTGGAGTCGACTACATGATAAGACCAGCCACAGGTAGAGTTAGGGTCAGGGTTAGAGCCCGAGATCAGTGAGTAATGGCGGCGTTTCCCTCTACCGGGTATATACGGGTAAGGGGAGGACAATTACCTTTATCTTTTTATTTCTCCCTATTTGCAAAATATCGAAATATTACTTTTTTCTTGTTGCAGGCGGGCAGGTGATCGATCCAGTTTTGTCAAAAAATATCAGAAACGTTTCCAAGGAAAGAAGATGCATAAATTACAGAAGGAATAGCACCGGTTCTATTATTTCCGCTGTTACCTGCAAGAACAGGAAAAGGTCGATGTATTTTTGTCAAGTAGGTGAGCGGTCCTTCTAAAATCTACTCTTATCTGGCAACTGGCAAAACCTCAAAACCACACCAGGTTTTGGCCTGACTTATACTACCCGGGGTGCATTTGCATGAGCACTAGTTAATATTTGTGTTCGACTGGCTGTGTATTTAGTCAGATATAATTGCAACGCGGAGCACCTGGAGGGGGTAGACGGATTTATCGTCAGAAATGGCGACGTTAGTGAGGAAGGCATTGTGTGTGTGTGTGTGTGTGTGTGTGTGTGTGTGTGTGTGTGTGTGTTACGGCCCCTGTGGCTCAGCCCGTGCTGAGAGTAATACAGATTTGTTAAAGGGTAAAACGCATGCCGGGTAGTTAGAGGGTTAAAACTGCGCTTTAAATAAGCATTTAGCATCTGTATTCAGTGCTTTATTCACCCCGACTGCGTAATTTGAACAAACAAGAAAAGATTACATAAGATCCACGTAAAATAAAATTTAAAAAAAAAAGGAAGTTATATTTGGGTGACCCAGTGGAAGAACGAACTGGCGAGGGCTACCTAGTTCGGGTCCCGATCGGGAGCGGCTCGGCGGGGGGGAGGGGAGTGGGTGTGTGTGAGAGACTGGTGGTGGCGCCACCCACCCTGTACGTGACGCGCGCGATTCTCTTCCCGTCGTACCCCGGACGGGGATTCGTTTCTTCTAATTTCGGCCGAAAAGTTTCGTGTGGTTAACACGAACTCCCTCGGAAACTGTCCGGCTGGGGATCATTCCGATCTCCACCGGGCCTGCCCCAGTAAAGTCGCCGTTCACCATAAACTACTCGGTGTAGACAAGAACATCCGTGCACGGAAGTTTGGCATTTAAAGAAACACACACACACACACAACCCCGCTTCCCTCGCAGACCCGCCCCCGTCCGGCTCTGCGTTGATCGGGGACCATTCCGTTCCTGGTTTCCAGATCACAACCTAAATATTATAGCTTTCATTTATTCCCATGCGCCCGCACACTACTGTTCCGGTACCCAGCGATGTCTGTCGCATTCTTTAGATACTCCAGTAGAGGGGGGAACCAGCACGCGGAGAGAAGAGGGGGACAGACAGTTCCGTATTGCCTACGGCTAACGTCCGCTTTGTGACGGGTCTCAGCCCGGGGGGGGGGGTCATCAGTCTGTTCGCCGGCTGATATCGCCTACGAAGAGGCGTAGAAAGAGCGCGAAAGGTGTCCGGACTGTCGCCAGAGACGGTGACGAGCCAGGGTTGTCGGTTACCAAAGGGGTTTTCTAGTTGTTGTTGTTTTTAATTATCGCAATCGCTGGATAACGCGCGTCACGCTCGAAGAGAATTGGCAGGTACTCGCTTACCGGCAGAACGGTGTAACAATGAGAGGAGGTGGGGGTGGTGGTGGATGGAATGTAGCACAATCGACCGTTATTCGGTTAGGTATTTTGTTTGTTCGCTCTTTGACATCGAAACTGATTAATGCACGGGGGTGATGTTGACAACGGGCCCCTTAAACAAGCTTGTACTAACCCCTCCCCTCCCTTTTTCTAAGTAAATAAACGTACCATTTTAGTTGCCCAGACTTCAGTGCTTTGACAGATGTTTACAATTTAGAAATGATACCTATTTCGACGTAGTGACAGGTCTATGAGGGTCAAACGCAAGGTCACTGGGAGGGAGAGTGTTAAAAAAAATCCCTGATAAACACAAAACGATAAACAATGGGGGTCTTCCAAAACCCGGATAATTAATTCTGGGGGGGGGGAATTTAGGTAGGAAATGTTTATTAAATTCACTTCATGCCTCTGTGACGCTTAGTAGAATCTTTTTTCGTTTTAATTTTTTTTTGGCATAACTGTATGAAATTTCTGCTCAGGTTCAATTGTCTAAGGAAGGAAAAGGTTCTGTTATCAAGACAAAAGAAGCGAACTAATTTACAAGGTGCACGTTAATAATCCCAGTGGCAGTGACATGGACTCGAACTGTATAAAATGGATAAATATGTAAATAAACCCATTCAAATCGTAAGCAATAGCATTTATCCAACCCGGCTTTGTCCTGCTTTTACAAAGTGGGAGGAAATCCCCAGAGTGGGATATGGTATTAATTTATTGTATAGAAGTGATCGGGATTCGGCTCGCTCGCTCCACTTCGCCAGCCGCACGCTATCCCGTGAGAGGGCGCTGTCGAAGCTGCCGTTATTGCTCGAGTTACCTTTCCTTGGAAGGACCGCGTGGCTGAAGAAGATATTTCTAAGAAAGCGATTCTTTGACTTTCGTGTCGAGAGCCACCGACGTCCAAAGAAGAATATGGCGGGTGTCGGCGGGGACTTGCAGTTACTTCCGGAATTAGACAGTTCCGATTTTTTGTTTTGGAGGGGGGGGGGTCGGGAATCGAATATTTAACAAAACCGGATACGGCCAATGTGATGTGCCAAACATCGGCGAGCTCACCACCACCACCAGGCGACATAAAGCTCTGGAAGAAGATTCCCGTCAGAACGGTTTGATCGCAATTCCGTCTGCGGAGTTTCCTGGGGATCTGCCTCTGAGCAGACGGCTCCCGAGAATGTTAATTACCTCGCCAGGCCTTTGTCTCGCTCGAGGGCGGAGGGGGGCTGCTGCTGCTGCTGATCCGCCTACTCTCAGCGAGGCCTGATCCGACTCTTTGACTGACGGGTACTGACCGGCTCAGCTCGTTCGTCCGCCGAAACCCTGCGGCCAGGTTTACCTACTGGCGTAAATTTCGTACATTTTCGGGAAAAACAAGGGAGGGAAGTGTGGAAATCAAAGTTTCCAAAGACCTGGCAGAACTCAGAAAGACTTCGCAGCAGCCGAGCCGTTCAGTCTACCCCCCCCTTTAAAAAAAAAAAATATTATATATATATACGATATAAAGGCGTAACGTAAGACGATACAGTTAGTGTATTTAAGATTTATGATAGTGAAAGAAAAGGGAAAAAAAACAACAATTTTGTTAAAAGTTTTTGTTTTTTTTTCCTTCTAGTTTTCATTTTAATCTGATTGGATAATTTAAGTAGACCAGTCGCAGAGAATAGACCGCTGCAGCGGTCGTTACAGGGTTAACATCACGACCTAGTTGAAGACACTCAAACCCGATGAAGCATCGGAGCCTGTTGCAGAGATTTCCGAGTTCTTTTCCCAATCGCTGTCTGGTTAATTGACATTCCAATCAATAGACTCCCCATATTGTGGTTTATGGACGCCAAAAGTTTCTTAGAATTTAGGAAGGCTTAAGGTGTCTGACGCTACAAATCGAGTCGATGTTGGGTGTTCAGAGATTTTGAAGACCTTAAATTATAATATTGCGAATTGTTATTTACATAATTTAATTGAACGATCTATTGTTTAGAATATTAGGCGCCATGGCAGTAAAACGATTGAAGTATCAGCACAGCTCGATATTAGAAAATCGTTCGGAGAATAGTTGTAAAAGACGGAAACAGATTACGAGCAATAGTTGTTGTTATTGACAGTGTACATAAACTTTTTAATTAAACTGATAAGCACTTTTCGCACCCCGTCCGGGGTTTTGTATTAACCTTGATAACTTCCTGAGCAATTTAACTAAACTCAGACATTAATTATAGTCTAATAATATTTAGATATTGTTCTCTTCGCCTTTAACCTTAAAATATTGGCTATATGAGACTTTTGTATTAGCTTATTTTTCAATACTGATGGTTCCATTTCTTACGAATAATTACCTTTAAGCTGGTGATTGGGGATTCAAAATGGCTAGTTTTCATTGTGGTTTTTGTTGTGCCGTTATCAGTAGTATGCCAATGTATATTCTGCACCAACTTTGACGCTTTTATTAAAGTACTGTATGACGCAGAACTTACATTAGGGGAGATCACTGAGACTAGCTGTTACGGAGGTAAGTTGTTGCAGTTCTGGCAATTCCTAATTAAACCTCTAAATGAACTATAACGCTGGACAACAAAATGAAACTTTTTGTCTGCCACTGAGCAAAATGTGGGCGATCTTAGCTAAATTTTGGGTGCTGATTTCTAATCTGAAGTCAGAATTTGGCTAGGACGGACGTCAGGTTTTTGAGAGATGCAGGAGGAGGAATTTCACCACTAACTCTATAGTACGACTCATGTTATATGAACTATATAAAGCTTGAACAACAATATTTGGTATTCAAATGTTTAATGTGAAACATATTTGCCATGATCAGACAACAGATACATGAGAAAGACTGGTAAAATCAGAATGGAAGATATGGAACGCATTTAACTTATATAGTAGGTACATTCTAAATGTTCAAAAATGTTTCAGACACTTGTTATTGCGCTTATGTGAGGTATCAGTCTCCCTTTGGAGGAACCAACAGTAATCACCCATGTTGGGATTGAATTTGCCCTGATATCTACTTTGCATCACCTTTATGTCTTGGTGGAACCTTTCACCATGCTCATCACTGACAATCCCTACATTGGTTGGAAAAAAATCAAGATGCGAATGCAGAAAATGCATCTTTAGAGATATCCCGGCTCCCATTCGCTGATACACCATTAGCATGTTTTGCACATACTCAGCATAGTGCTCAGCTCTATATTTGCCAAGAAAGTTCTGTACAACTAAAATAAATTCTTCCCATGCTGCAGACTCCAGTGGGTGCAGCTTATTTTTTGAACCCGTCATCAAGAACGAGTTCTCGAATTTCGAGCCTCACAAAAATTCCTTCTTTGAGTTTAAGCTTCACTTTTTTCAGCACCAAACTCTCTCTTAGGTACTTTAAGCCATCATCGTCTTTATCCATGGTTTTGACAAAGTTTTCATAAGGTCGAGTTTGATATGAAGTGGCGGAAGGTAGACATTCTGAGGGTCTACCAATGGCATATGATGCACATTGTACCTGCCAACTATAGGTTCCGTCACATAGGCCAGTCTTTTCGAGTGTAATGGTTGGCACCATCACGGCTGTTCCAAAGACACAAGAAACACAGTGTTTGTGTACCCTAGCTGCAATCCGAGGCGGAGAGAGATAACTTTGAGATCACCACAAATTTTCCATTTACGATCCGAATAACTCGTCACTTTCAAAAGGAGTTCCATCGACTCGTACGTCTCCTTCAAGCCAGCTACATGAGCTATAGGAACCGAAGGTTCTTGGTTACCATGATGTAACAGCACAGCTTTAAGGCTTAGTTCGCTACAGCCTATGAATAACCTCCATTCATCAGTCGCGTGCCATAACTATAAAACGTGACGTCCTAGAGGAAAACGGGTTTCAGATTTGAAATCAGAGTGCGAAATACAACAAAGTAAGCGTGATAGTGTTCTGGTGGAAAGATCATTGTTGTCCATTGTTATCGACGACATGGGTTTTGACCTTTGAATTGAAGGATAGAAAAAATGACATTGATTATGTCCTCATTATTATCCATCCTAAGATAACGTAACGTTTACCGATATCTACTCTCTCTCTCTCTCTCTGTAATGACGTCATCTCTCTCTGTGTAATGACGTCATGTCTCTCCCTGTAATGAACATCATCTCTGTGTAATGACGTCATGTCCTCTTCTCTGTGGTGGTTCTGTAAATTCAAAAAATAAAAAAAAACAGTTCTTTGAAGGTGAGTAAAATTTGTATGCTAAATATTTTAGCGATTATATATACCAAGAAAAGGCAAACAGCCTTTTAAGCTGCTCCATCTACTCATCGAAATATGCAACTATCTTTACAACCGAAAAAATTAATATCAATAACAAAATAGTTTACGAATTAACTTATTCCATCATCAGTTACCTCACCTTTATAATATGACAGTGGTTATAAAATACAGGTAGACACATGCTGCAGATTATTTACCTTCTAAGGATGACGATCAGTCCGCAATTGCTTTATAACACTTAGAGTCTCTAACAAGTATTTAATTGAATTATCTACTTTAGAAGTAATCCCTAACAACTTTAATACTGACGATGACTGTAAAATCGATACCATTTCTGGTTTGTGAGAACTTCTAACTAGGATCAAAACCAGACGAAAACATTCTTACTGAGGAAGATATTCAAAGTCACGTTACGGTTTTAAGAGACAGTTCCGATATTTGCCACAGCGGTAAATGCTTCACAAAATAAATTGCAGTGCAGTAAAAAAAATTATGAAGGGGAAAAATAGCTCATTTCCGAGTTAGGACGAAGAGGAGTAATTAAGTCGACAAGAAATGTTAGTCTAGGCTGAGACAGTTTGCGAGACGACCATATATTTTGGTGAAGACGTATTATTTACCTTCAGATCCAGATCAGTTAACCGAAAGACCGTTTGCTTTTACCATCCAAAAAAAGGCTGGAAATGATGACGTTTTTAATAAAATAAATGGAATTTCTGTTAAATTTTAAAAAAAAAAGGAAATTTTTTTAATAGAAAACGCTGGGTATTTTTTAAAGAGAATATATGACTGGTTGAATGGACAGTGAAAGAACTCGGCAAATAACAGAAAGGCTGAAACCTAAAAGAATTACAACTTTTAAAACAGATATTCAACATTAAGTAGCTCCAACATCTGTACATATTTTTTATATTATATGTATTATTAAAATTTGAAAAAAAAAAACATTTCAAGATCAATCAGGGCAAATCCATATTGTTTCTATAAACTTACGCAAAATACAGTAAAGTCTTTGTTATCCGGCACCCATGGGGCCAAGCAGGTGCCGGTTTATCAAAGATGGCGGTTACTCAAGACTCCTCGAGACATTGGAGTCTTAAAAGATTTAAATTGCTGAAAGATTGATTAGGGACACATTATTCTGGATGACCTGTTTCTAAGAATGAGATTCAATAGAAGTTCTGGCGGTTCTATAAAGTAGTAATTTTGACTGGAAGAATCGTAGAAAAAGGAAAACTTTAGACAGGTTTGTTTTTTGATTTCAAACCGTTAGAGATAATAACCAAAGACACAAATCCTATTCTTTTTTGATAATTGTTTTTAACAAATACCTACATTTCTCTGGTGTAACTATAGACATAAGTTTTATGGAACAGATGACAGTTTCGGGTAATCAAATAACACCTATTAAGTTTAAAGAACTTTAAACCTCTGATTGTTTTTGATGCAATTAGACAACAGAAAGACAAAAATGGCATAGCTGATGTAAAGCGTAAAGTTACTTTGGACAATAATTATCCCGAAAATTCTTAGTCTTTTGCAATTGCTTTTTTTTTCTTTTTTCTGACAGAACTGTAACATTTCAGATGGTGATAAATCAAATGTTGTTTATTACATTTCCTTTCTAAATGAATGGAGAAGCATATTTTTCGTAGGTTTTGCTTGAATGAAAATCAAAAGTAAACATCAAGTTGAAAGCACTTGGTGGAGTTACCTTGAGATTGAGTGATCTTTTTATTACAAGGCAACAAAAATAACCCCGTGGTTGTGATTTTGATTTTAAAATTATCGTGTCGCGAATGAATCTAAGTAAAAGAAGGTGGATTTAGTTTATCTATGCTCGTTGAATTAGTTTTTGGTAGCCTTTTAGCTAAACTATTTCTCCAAACGGTTAGAATAATAATTTTTTAAAAAAAGGTGTCAAACTTTGTGGACAATGTTATGGTAGCATTCCAACCGGAAAAGTGATCTAAATTTAATGTAATTGTTTACAAACATATAGGAGACTCGAATAAAGTTGGTTAATTTCTTGGCGATATTTACCAACTGTATTAAATGGTGGGAAAACTATTCTACCATCTTTGAATGCAATAGCTACAAGTTTTCTTGAAGGTCTATAAGACACCGATGGAGATAAAGCTGCAGCGAGGTAGATGTTGTTTATACGAGTTATAAATATTGAAGCTATAATTATTAGACTAAAAATAACAGATATTTACTTAGTGGTGTTTTTAAATATGAAAAGAAATAATAAATGTCTTGGCACATATTTAATACTTTGATCTAACACAGATTTTTAATGTTTCACTAATTACCACTACTTTTAAATCATTAAATAACAAGGTCATTAACTAATTTCAATATTTAAAAAATAAAGTCGAAATGTTGTTTTTTTTTAAATTAAGGGTGTTTTCATGATAGATAGATAGTCTTGCTAGTAAACTTAATAAAATATAATGTAGTGTTTTAAATTTAGATTCAGTTTAAAATTCTGGTAAAAAATCGAACATTTTAGTATAATGGTAATAAACATGTTTATTATCTTGATCCTTTTGCTTAACCGCTGCAAATTAATTTTTTTTTTTACATATTAAAAACTCTAATTAAAATATTTTTCATCACACATTTTAAATTCAAAATAGAAACAGTGCTGTTTGTGGTCAGTTATTTCCGGAAGATGCTGACTAAATTAGCTGAAAGTATACAGAAGCGAACAGATCAGATCAAGTTTTCAAAGAGTCGCGATAAACAAATTCTAAGTCATGCATTAAACTAAACCTTTGGATAAAGTCGATACCAAATTTAGTGTTGTTTTTTTCTTAGTGAAATAAATGAGATGGAACCAAAGCCATTTTTCAAGATCCAGGGCTATTGCGAGTTAATGAAATTGAACAAGAAAAAACAAAAAACGTATTAAATGTAATTTATGTCTATTTGTATCAAATTACAATGGCATCAATTACTACTAGTGCGCTTGGTTTAACACCTTCTATAATATCTGTATTATCAAACAAACTAAAAATAAAAAAACAAAGAATGCAAAAGTTTATTGGAAAGTTGGACAGTTATATTCTTGGTTATGTGACTCCATGTAATGCTTTTCTAACTAAATAAACAAGATAAAATATCTTGAAAATGGTTGAACTGTAATAAATAATCAGCAAAGCTGCTGTTTAATTTACTATTAAATTAGTTAAATAAGTTTGGCTTCAGTAAGACATAATTCATCAAAATATTCTATATTATAATTATAGAATTATAAGCATTAATTGTCCTGTTAATATTGATGATTGGGTCTTTAAAATATGTAGTTAATTTAGTCTAACAACTAAATATGTTTTGGAGAAAATGAGATTCTGTAAGTAATGTTATTATTAATTTAAATGAGTTTCAAACTTTTAATTAGGTTTCCACAGTTTAAGATCCTCCTTAAAGTTTTTTTTTTAAAATATTAATATTATGAAATGTAAACAATTAGGTTAAACTGATTTTTATTTCCATAGTTCTAACTGTTCTATTACAAGTGTATTCCACTTGCATGGCCTGAAATAGAATATAGATTATTACAAATTATTAAACATAGAAAACAGGTGTAATTATTGTAAATATAATAGTGTATACAGGCGTCAGCTTGAGCCAAACCACTCGATGTGTCAGCTCGCCTGATTGGCAGCATTGCTCGCGGGGGGGGGGGAGGAACTCCCAGAATGCAACGAACAAGATGGCAGTCGGTGCTGCTAGTTCTGGTTCTCCATTGTTTGCTTTTATTAGAAGGTGAGTGCGAATGTAATATGACGGCTTAAGGGGGCTGTGAATGCGGGTGGGAAAAGTTTATTCTTTAACTTCATATAAATACAGAAGTAAGAGTTAATTTTTAGCATCGTCTTAAGTTGGTGGCAAGGATACCCGGCATCCTGTCACAGGTGTTTGTATAATTTTGCCTCGGGACCGACCTCGACGGGTCTAAATCCGGCTTTTGGTGAAAATATTAGATTGCTAATACTGGAGTCAGGGTTAATGTGCTACCTGATTCATTAGTACATTTCGTAGAGGTGATAGATTGATGAAGGAAATAAAGGCATAATGGTTCTTTCGGTAACAAGCTCAAATGCAAAAGCTTTAAATAACAACATCTTTACGAAAAAATTGGTCAGTTTATACTAAAGGAGACCCGGATTTCTAGATAAACTTATTTGGTGCAGAATTAAGAGATTTTTTTAACAAACCAGCGTAAAAATTTTAAGAATGGACATTTAGCACAGAATAAAAAAAAATAGGCATACATTTTATATGGATGACGAGACAAATTATGTCGGTAATACTGCACGTTCGACGATAGATTTTAATTTAGAAAAGATATAAACATTGCAAGTCAAACTAATAGCAGTGATACAGGTAATAGAGATATGTAAGGGATTCAAATTTAATGGTGGTAGGAGACACACACACACAAAAAAAAAAATAAATGTACGATGCCCAACTAGCAAATTAGATGCTGTTGTGATAAAATAAGCAGATCGTTTCACGAGTAGTATTAATGTGATCAAAATAAAGTCTAGGTGCTCCGAAAACAATTGAAGCGTGTGTTGATGATAGTTTGACAAATGTTATTAGAAAAAGTTCGGCGTGTAATATAAATCTAAGCAGTAAAAAAAATTTTAAAAATTACAAGTTTATCTGTATCAGCATCCATTGGAGATGTTGCAAATAAAACATATTGATAATAATATTCTTGATCAAATAGATGGAGATGCAAGGTATTCAAAACTGAATAGGCTTTGTTGTTGTTTTGGTGTGACGGATAGAAACGAAAAATATATCACAGACATTAGAAACTCCATCATCTACTGATGTAAATAACGATTATGTAGCGAACAAAAGTATGTTGGTATTTTAAAAAGAAAATATTTAGTACATTCTTTTCTTGGTTGGAATAGCGGTTTTAAAATTATTATTTATTTTTTTTCCAAAAAATGGAAGTTGGGGAAAATGACTGACGTTTTGTGTTTATGCCTACGTTGGTTATGTCATACTCGATGGATGGGTGAAAGGCAGGACGGACCAGGGGGGGGGGTGGCATGTTAATGAACTCCCCTGTTTTAAAATGGTAACTTATATTACAAATGTTGCAGCTACAAGCGTCGGGGTTACAGTTCATTCTTCAAAACGTATGAACGGTTTTGGTTCCGTTTTTAGTTGGATTTATAAACTAAATGAAGTGATTTTTTTTTTAACTTTGTAAGAAAAAAGCAGGTACTTTCAGTTCCCTACCCAGTTGTTATGTAACTACAGTCATCCTGACATTTAGGTCAAATTAAGGACTTACTTCAATAACCTAAACCTAAATGTACTTCTGTTGTTAAACGCAGTCGGCTTTACACATATCCAACTAACATTTCAGTAGTGAGTAGGCCCCCGGACCGGCCTGTAGTAGGTAGGTCTATTGTCCCCCTGGTGGTCCGTATGGCCAGGTCACGTGGACAGCTAACTGGCTGCGTGATCGCCGTCAGAAAGTAGTGGGAGGGGGGTGCGCGCTGTAAAGACGAATAGGCCCCTACACGATCCCCGCTGCTAGTTGTTGCATAAAATGGCTATATGAGCCAGACTTCCGCTGTCCCAGATAGCGAAATAAGCTGCATGCTGTTTATCTCCTGACTCCAACTCGACGAGGTATATATGTGGGGGGCAGGAGTAAGTAATACTAGGGTGAAGACAGCGGTTCCCAATCTTTTTTCAAGGTGACCCCCACACTAGAGCACCGAGAAATTCTTGCGACCCTTACTGTCGGTATTTCGTGGGAGTTGGGGAAACCCGCACCTGCGGGCAAGTGGGTGAACTATTCATTTCCTGGATTCTAGACCACCGAGTGACTGCATCTTAAAATGTCGATGTTAAGGCTGTGAGATTGTTGCTGGGCAAGCTATCGGAGGGACTGATTATATCTTGGGAAATAAGGTATATATACTCGTATATATACATACACGTCAACAGCTGTCAGAAGTTTACACATCATATGAAATTAATCGTGAAAGCTGCCTCCTTCGAGACCCTGTCCTTTGGCTTTTTGTTGCTGTTGTTTTGGTCTAGGATTGCAACCCCTGATTTGAGAAATGTCGAGTTAAGGGACCCGCGGTTTTCATAAGCTCGGGTCTCGCATAAGGCTCAATGTTAGGCTCCAGCTTACCTGCCGCAACTTAAATTGGTGATGTTAAATCTACACTTAAGAACGGGTGGATGATTTGTGAGAGAGTCTTTGAGTCCGAGGTCTTGTAATAGATCCATTCAAAAGAAAAATAATAATATATAATATATATATATTTTTTTTTCAGATATAACGAATCTGTTTAAAAAAATCCTACAGAACATTTCTGTTATAACTATAACGCCTTTGTCGCAGACTCACAGTACTACAAGAGACGTGACAGAAGTTCATCCAACGTCGGGATCTGATCATACAGAAACCACTGGAGTATGTTCAGGAAAAAGTCAAAGTAAATCTTATAAAATCTATTTGTTGTTTATTTACTGGCAAAGTCATGGTAATACTAACGAATGTTATCTGCGACTACTTTGTTTCCCCTTGTTGAGTCGTGTTACTTGGAGTGGGAAGACTAATTACTGCTAGTAAGGGGCAAAAGTGAAAGGGAAACGTCATTATCCGTACCAGGGAGATATGCGGTCAAGTCGGTTCCCGGTTGCTATTCTCAACGGATGAGGGTGCGATGCGAAAAGTCTCACCAGAAATCTTTATTTCAAGAGGTGGATGGGGAAACCGGGCACCCAGAGGAAACTCAAGCAGTCGGACCCCCTCAACGAGAGCGCCCCCCCTACGTGACTGTTTCTTTTACCATTGACGTTATTATTATCAGAGGCGAGATCCTCGTATCAGAGTAAATGGTCCTTATTGCAGATATTAGAACTTAGTGGGATAAGTATATCAAAGTTACAAGAGTTTCTAGAAGGCTTCCCTTAGTAAAAAAAAAAAAAAAAAAAAGACAAGCACAACGTCAGAGGGCCGGGTGTAGCTCCACACCGGTATTACAAACCCCTCCCTTTCTCTTCTTTTTGCTCTTTCAGGCGGAAAAGTATCCTTGAAATAACAGTATGACGCTTGACTTCTAGCAGAATTTGGTCATGCTTGGTTGGCTGGGGGAAAAAAAAACCCCTAGTAAATTGATCACCATGTTATTTATTTTGAGAAAGCTCTGAGGGAAGGTTCACCACCAGGGGACGGTTCCGAAATTGAACACGGTAACGAGCCGATCCCCGGGGGTGATATTGGCTCGGCAGTCTACGATTCATCCGGTACATTTTGTACTGTTAAAAGGATCACACCTTTCCACCTGGTTTGATTGGGGGGGGTTAATAAATAATAACACTGGAAATTTTTCTTGCAGGTTTATGTATCGCCATTCCAGTTGGTTGCACACTACTGATTGGTACCATGGTAACCACGCTAGGCATCATCAAAAGGTACGACCAAGTCCTGCAGTTTAGATCTTCTCGCTATTATTATCTGTTGTAGTTCGAAATTCTATATTCAGTTCCTCTTGTGAAGAAAGATGCGAAGTAATCAAGACTATTTAAAAAACAACAACAACAAAAAAAAAACCCCCACGTGATGACCGCGTGACCCGAAATAAGACGTTCGTTCGCCCTGTCCGGTGACGTGCCACCCTGCGTTGCTTCGCGAAGAGGCAGGACTATTGGTCTCAGTCTGAGCCAGGCACCTCTGGTCGCCGGGGGTGACTTTAGCCGTGACAAGAAGTTAAGCTAGCCACGATCCCCGCCCACACTGTCACACCGCCACTACCATGGCGATCGTGCTGCCCAACCCTGTCACCAGCAGAGCGAGATGGCGAAATCCAACTCCAAGCCACTTCCATCAGAAAACTGTCACTCGGTGCCACGAGATCCTCTCCCGAGCTAGCAGTTGTGGATCTGGCCAAAGACGACGACTACCAGGCCCGCTGCCGATGGAGCCGATTTAACTGTCGGGTGTAAACAGGCAAACTTCATATTCTGTACTGTTGTGGGGACTTTCAATCAGCGAGTGTCACTGGCTGTGGCCCGGTAACTCCTCTAGCACTACCCTCAGGATGGTGATCACTTTAGGATCCAAGCCTTCCGTTGAAGAGAGGGTTGTCTGGTTAATTTTGTTGCTGTTTGCTTTGTAAATATCTTCTGCTTTCCCGAAGTGGACCATCTGTGTACATTCTTAAGAGGTCTATGTCTCGGAATCGATACTTCCGGGTCTCAGCTGCTGCCAGGACGAGGATAGGCAATCTGTTTATGCTTGACAAGGTAGATGTTTTAGAAAGTAGTAGTTTCGCTTTTTTAAAATCTCTATGGTAATTTTTTCATCGCAAGTACTCCCAGACTTAAACTAACAACAAAATTCCATGATAAACTAATATTCCTTTATATTTTAAGGCATGCGAATGCAAAATCTTGCGCGTCTCGGTTCGGGATAGAAGTACATACACGTGTGCGTGCTGCTATTCCTTGTTGGTTCTGTTATGGGTCGATGTCATGTAGCAGAACAGAATGTCTTCAAACATCGGGCTCCAATGATCGAAAACTCTTCAATTCTAGGATCACAGCCATCGACAATTCACACCATATTTTTCTATTCGGGTAAAATCTTTACGGCCATACCCCGAAAAATCGGTCAGTATTCACGTCCCGATGGCAATGGCTATTGTCTTGAGCAGAGTCTGACCAACGCCAGCTATGCCGAGCACCGTCGACCGAGGACAGTTCGCTGGCACATTATTTTGCCAGGATCTTCTCCGCGACACGATTCAAATGCACCAGTACAAGAGGGTGGTGGACATTTTACACCCGACATTTTGAACTGATTTGATGGCAAAGTTTACAGTGCTCAGGTGCGAGCTAGGAACTCAGCCCTAGATGTCAAGTCTACCTGACTGCCATGGAATCTAGAAGAGCTGGGGAGGTTTACACGGGATTTGTTGGAGGCGGCAGGGAATTTTCAAATCACACTGCCAATGGACACCCTGAACCGCGGCCAGAACAGGGAAATGTCCACAGGAGTCAGGGATTGGGGCAGGCCTGCCAGAACGCGCAAGTGTTGCGATAACTTGGGTACAGACGAGCAGTTGTCAGCACTCGACCGATGGCCTTCGATTTATCCAAACGAAAGACCGAATCTATCACCATGGCAAACTCCGTGTGATGCTTCACTCGGCTACTTAAGCAGGAGGTTGGTCTGCTTGCTTCTCCTTCACCGAAAGAAGTCATCTCCAGTCGAAAAACACGACAGGGTTCTTCCAGATGTAAGTTAAGTTCTATCAATCAAATTCGCAGTTTCATGAGTGATTTCAGGAATTAAATAGCCTCCAGTTAACTCAGCTCACCGAAGTTAGCACTCGAATCAGTTTGGATTTTGGCCAACCGACTCCGATCAATAATATTGGTCACTCAGAGCCTGAAATTATTGATCTTTCTGATTATTGTGGACACCGACCAAATCACACGGCCAATCTTGGTACAGTAATGGCAGCCATTACAAGAACTGACCGGATTTTGAACTTTAGCTGTGACACTTGTACTAGCAGACATTCAGTAGACCGACTCGCCACAACCCACTGGGTTTCATTTGAATATCCCTCTATATACAAGAATTTAGAAAAAACATGATCTATAATATTTTAAGTGATTTTTATTGACTGAAATTTTAAGTAGCCATTCTTGTAATATTCATGTCTTAAAAAACAACAAAAAACTTGCAAACAGAATGCTTCTAGCATGGATTTTAGTCAAATGTCATATAATTTATCATTGATATTACACTACATGGAAAAAATGTGAATTTAAATGAAAAATTGCATAAACAAACGACAATGTTCATATACAATGTGGTGCCGCCAACTTTTTTCTTTCTTTCTTTCTTCAAGATTTTAAGATCTTAACATTTAGATGAAATTTTGCCATTAAGCAGAGATTTCCTTCGAAGCCCAAAAATGTGCAGAAATCTTGATATATTTAGCTTTGTTATAATTTTGGCAGGCTGCTAAATAATTCTGACAAGTAAACCTGGCATGTAATTTATTATGACCAGATGTAAAATCCAGCCCCGGTCCTTCATTCTCAGCCACCACTATTGCTAACTACAAAGAAAACTGTTGGATATAATTTAATAAAATAATTTTGAAAAAGAAAAAGAAAAATCATTAGCAATTTTTTTTTTTTTTTTAAATCAAAAATATCTAATATTTGAATGTGTACATTTTAGGAGGAGGAGGAGAGGCAGCCCTGAACCACCTTTAAATAATTTGGAAAGCAAGAGAGAACTTCCATCTGTAGAGAGGTATCAGAACAGGTATGCTACTAATTTGAATCAGAATGACAAAAATGATACAACCATGGTAGACTTGGAAACCTTCGCCAAGATTAATAAAAGGCCCACACAAGGTGGAGATCATACTGATGGACCAGAGGTGCAATATAATAATCTTAGGTCAAGAGAGGAAAAGGACTTTTTCCAGAAATTTAGCACACGTGAGGACACCACAGAAAATGTGTATGACCATATTAGTAGCCAAACTGCTGCCACTAGCTCCTGTGATAATTATCCAAGGTATGACACTGTTCAATGTAATGAAAATGTAAATTTTAACTCTCTAGTTATCAAAAAATATATGGAAAGAGAATATAACAAAGATGAATATGCTCACTCAAATACTTTTTCTAACTTTTAAAGATAGAGAGCATTATGACATACATAATTTCAGATATATTAGTCAAAAACTGTTAAAACCAAGAGATGCAACAGTTATATCTCAATATTTTTAGGTTCCATAAGGAAAGCTAAGTTGGGATGTGTAAATCTATAATTTAAGGGGACACTAATGTTGGCAACTATCAATAATATCATTGAATAATGTTATTATAGATACCCTCAAATATAAAGATTTTTAGTTATTGAGACTGGGAGTAAAATGTGCAATAAGTGGAAAATTCCAGTTCAAAAGTTCATTATCTTGAGCTCGTGCATAATTGAGAGCTTGGCACCAAAATCTTATGCTTCTGTTGAGTTTTTGAATGATCATCTGGGTCAGATCTCATTCCTTCAGCGAGTTCCTGTAAGGTTCATAGGAAACCTTGGAATGGCAACCTGAATGAAGCATGTCACAAACACGTTCCATTAGATTAAGGTCTTGAAAATGAGCTAGCCAATTCATATGGACAATTGTCTGCATTCTATGGTACCTGTTGCCTATCCAGTCTCTCAAACATGGTCAACAGCCCAGTCCCACCTTTCCCTGCAGAAGCCCATAGTTAAAATACTGGCATGCAGTCAAGAAAACTGGAGCATTTACACCCGTTGCATTTTGGTCAGATTTCAACTGAGTTGCCATCTGAAAATGGTTTTTCTGCTTGCTTCTGATGTGTTAATAACTTGGAGTTGTTATCACCATGTTGTCTAGCACCATTACCAAAAGTTTGATGTTGGTTCCAGGCCCTAGAATTGAAGTTTACTAAGCTCAACCACGTAAAGTTGAGATGCTTGAGTATCTAGCATACCAGTCTCTTTGGCATATTGTGTGGCCATCAGATTCTTGATTGCTGTTATTATAATATGACCAATTTGGTAATGAAGCACTTCTTAAACAGCATGATAAAAACATTAAATACATTAACATTTGCATTAAAGATATATTCACATGCATCTCAAACCTTGATACACTTCAAGAAATTTGGTGATGCTAATCAGCATGGATTCCAAAAAAGGTAGGTAGGTTAGTTTTAGGGACCAAAATTGTATTAGTATTAGATGTAACATTTGTGGTTTGTTGGTAATCAATTGATACTGAGAACATTTTGAGTAGTATATTAACTTCCATCCATCAGTTATGAATGTGTTCCAAAAGACTCCATGTTACAACCACAGAAATGTAAACACAGCTTACCTTTGTCAGCAAAATTTTGTAAATAGTTAAACTTTTCACTACAATAAAAGGATTAGTTTAAGTCTGATGCTGAATGCTGATTTTGAGCAAAATCAGATAAGATTAAATCAAGACCATTTAGTATGGAGGAGAAAAACAAATATCACGTGATACAAATTGTATACAGACAGAGAGTTTTCAGATAATCAAGTTTTTCAATAATTGCATTGAAGATTTCATAATCTCTTAATTTCTCAAAAGATCGATTCAGTATTTTAAATTGTACATCTCAGGGGGGGGGTTGTTGTTTGATGAGCTATCAAAAAGATTTTAAAGCATTTTCTCTTTATCACCATAACTACTTGCATAAGAATTTATTTTACCAGAATCAGTGTTTAACGCTTGCACTATTTCTGCATTTGCACTTTGTTTATTATTCAAGACCGATTTTATAATAAATAATCTGGTTGCTTGTGGGGTTATATTTGTGAACTGTCCACCTGTTTCACTATTTTTTTTTCCCCAAAACACAGATGAAGCAACTCCCTCCTCAAATGCACCAGTTCTTTTGATTGTTTCACTTTGCCTTCAGGAAGATCCAATACATTTAGGTTAATTCTCTTTTCCATTAAAGAAGTTTTTATTTCACTCATCCTCCAGTGAAGGAAATAGTCCAATGAAAATGCTGCTGAGAAAAACAGATGAGTTGTGTGAAAGGAAAACTTATCATAAGATTTTATTATGTTCTCTCCTTTAAACCTGCACACCGATGTCGAGACCTTCCGCCAGAGGAAATCCCCTGGTTTCAGTTTCTAAACCAAGCAGAGGATATTTGGGTGGAGAGCAGTTAATCCCAAAACACAGTCAAAGGAATCAAATAAAATTTCAGAATCTACGCAATATTTTTCTTTTTTCCGTTATTTCCGAAGTGATGAACCAACCCTCTTGGGGCCCACTGGGAAATTTCCCGGTACCCCGCTGGGCCAGTCCACCACTGGTGGAGAGGTTAGCTGCACACACATCAGAAAAACCCCTACTAGAACTCTTCACTGTTTAGATGCAAGAGAAAACCCATTCAGCCAAGGATCAACAAGAAACATGCTCAAACTCAGGGTCTCAACCTTAGAAGTTTCACTGGACCACAGTACTGCTTATTACATATGTTAGTCTTCCCTAATCTGTGGTTGCAGATCAGGGGCCATACATAAAGTTCTTCTCTGAGAAAAATATAATATTTTGGCCAACCAGGTAGTAATTAGACATCTGTAAAAAAAAATAAATATTACTTAGATGTAGCACTAATCAAGAAGTTAATCACTGTCAACCTTTCAGACTCTATTCTCTTCTTCTTTTGGAATTGTATAGATATAGGGAAATTATTAAATTTTAAATGTTAATGGTTCCTGTCTGCTTGTATCCACTAAACTGTTTCTCAGTAAATAATTTTTTTGGCTTAAAATAATGAAATTTTAAATACGAAACAAACATTAATAAATTGTATTTATTTATTTTATGACACATTGTCATCTTTATTCCAAAGCCTTTATTCATGTTACTCTTATTTTAACTCTTTACTATGAGCTTCAAATTACTAAAACAGATAACTCAGTTTAAAATAATGGTAGTTGTAGTTATGTTTAGCAAAAGTCAAGTCACATGTATGTAATTCTCAAGGATTATTATCATTAATAACTGCATTAGATATTTCAGAGCCATTCCATCAGCTAGTAGTTACTATAGCGGGCTCACCTGTGTGACAGACAGACAGGTGAGTACTTTTATAGTTTACCTGAAAACTGAACAACAGATTGAAGAGGAGGAGAATGGGTTTTTTTTCCTAACCTGTAAGTCAAAATTAGAATGTAATACAAGGGTGGTTCAAGATCTACTTGCACTTTACTTGCTAAAAGAATTGGTCTTAATCATAGTTGATCAAACCCGTCTCTCCCTGCTACAGAACACACTTCTCTTTTCCTGATGCTTTGATGCCACCCACGTGAAAATCTTTGGGTCATGTACACAACCACTTCAGGACACTTACTTCTACCAGCCTTAAATGTCAAGCCACTTCAGGAGACTGAGGTGGTGAACGTCACTGATTTGGACTGTAGATGGGACGGTTCAGAATTTCTCGCCCTATCCTTGCAATGCTCAGGCGATGTGGCCACTCAGCCTTTCTTCTGACACCCGTCTTGCACTCACCTTACCGAACTTTAATTGGGTATGAATGGTTGTTTCCACATCCGAAACACTGGTTTGTTTGTGCAAGAATGTCTCACACAGTGATGCAGCATTTGGCCAAAATAAAATAGTTTGACTCAATGGATGCTTGCAGGGGTCAAGCTGCTGGTGGTACACAAACACATTCAAGGTCAGTCACCAATTGTTGTTTATCTTTGAACTTATTGTATTTTAACAGCTTATCATCAATAAACAATACAGATAATCTTATGTAAATCTCAGCTGGTTGGATATTTCCCTGTCAACACCATCCCACCAGATGCACTATATCAGTTGACATCATCTTGGCTTTACCCAGCATGCACTGTGTGGCAGCCACCTCCTTCCTGCCAAGTGCAGAGAAGGGTTGTCTCTATAACTCAATAAAATTGCAATGCTCTGCTGCACCAATGAGATTTCAGCAAATCCAAAGAAAGATCTTGAACCCTTATAATTTAATTATAAAAGGATAAACCTAGGGCTGAAAAGAAATGTAAAAAACTGAATTAAATAATACCAATATAATTCTTTTACATGTCTATCATTCTGTTTCTTATCATTTCATCCTCATATTCTTTAAACTATCATCTACTACAAATTCTTTTTTCATTGCCATCTTTTCATAATTTTAAATTTACATGTGGCATTATAATATGGCTGACATCCATTAAAAGAATACCCCCACTCAGTAAGGGTTATGTTTGTAACATGCAAAGTAATCATGTGATTGTCATTTATTACTTACTTTATAAATCAGAATGCAACTACTAAGCAGCACTTTATAAATTAATGTGGGATAGAAACAATTTTTTATTTCTTATAAAACTTGCTAGTTTAAATGAAGTACGAGGTCTGTCGAAAAATTATCCAACTATTTTTTCCCGTGGGTAGTAATGACGTTAGGGAGGCAAAGGTGTGCATAGTGGGAGCCGCATGCCTTCATGCGCATGCATGGTTTTTGGCGGGATTGCAGGATGCGTCAGTCACTGTCAGGCAGCCAGCGTGTGAGGTGCTGTACTACTTACTCGTCGTATTTTCATTTCGCCCGTGATGACGGAATGTGTGGAGCAACGATCTCGCATCAAGTTTTGCCAAAAGATTGGAGATACCCAAGCAGAAAATATTCGCAAAATCCAACAGGCTTTTGGTGACAATGCCATGGGTGTTACCCAAATAAAAGGATGGTACAACAGGTTCAAAGATCGCCGCATATCAGTGGAGAGTGACCAGTGTTCTGGGAGGGGGGCCGTCAACAAGCCGCAATGCAGTTATCATCGAGAAAGTGCGGACCTTGATAATGGAGGATCATCGTTTGATGGTGTGGGAAATTGGTGATGAGGTTGGGATCAGTAAAGATTCTGCACATGCAATTTTAGAGGAGGATTTGGGCTTGCGCTGTGCCCAAGCTGCTTTCTCAGGAACAACAACTACTTTGTCTTGAGGTTGCGCAGCACCTGCTGAATACTGCCAACAGGGATCCTGAGTTCCAGAATACCGTGATAACTGGAGATGAGATGTGGGTGTATGGGCACGACCCAGTAACCAAAGCTCAGTCAAAGCACCCAATGTTGCCAAGGTCCGGAGCAAAATCAAGGTGATGCTGTTTTCTTCAACTACCGAGTCATTGTGCATCACAAATATGCACCAGAAGGACAAACAGTTACAAAGGGATACTATCAGGAAGTCCTCTGACGGCAGTTTGGTGCAAGAGACTGGATCTGTGGGCCTCGCAAAACTGGCAGCTCATCATGACAACGCCCCGGCTCATTCGACGCAGCTGATCCAAAGTTTCTTGGCAAAGAAAAGCATTTTGCTCATTCTCCAGGCTCCCTACTCTCCAGACATGGCTCCTTCTGACTTCTGGTTGTTCCCAAAAATGAAGATGCCACTGAAAGGCTCCCGCTTTGAGCCCAGAGGACATCACGTGGAATGCGACTGTGGAGCTGAGCCATTCCAGAAGAAGCATTCAGACGTGCTTCGAACAGTGGAAGGATCGCTGGGTTAAGTGTGTGGAGGCACAAGGGGCCTACTTCGAAGGGGATTAGCAATTGAACCCCACCATGTATGTAATTTTTTTTCCCCAGCCTAAGGTCGGATACTTTTTCGACAGACCTCGTATAGTATATTGTTTTTTTGTCATCAAGAGACTTACTAGTCAGTCTCTTTCATGTCCATTCCCTCTTCTTACCTGATGCATGGACAAAATAAAGCTGCTAACAATTATTACACTCCCACAATTTTATCTGCATCTCATTCATTATTTTTCTTAATTACCCGTTTTTTCCCCTCTATTCAATTACTTCACTCAGGTAGAACTAAACAGAAAGCTTGTTATTACCCACCTTTGTATAGCATAATTATTAAAATTTATGGTTGTGATTATCCTAATGGATGTCCTACTACAAAAAAAATAACACCCACACACACACAGTTCATTAAGATTAAACTAAGTTAGAAATAACTGTTTTCAAGTGGTCAGGAGAAGAGATCGATATCTGGTTTACATACAGTGTATGATAATAGCAATGCAATCAATCCTCCACCAATGTATCATTATCAGCAACAGAACAATTCTTTTGTTTGAACAAGGCATAGAACATCCTTTAGAAAAAAATTAGTCAAAGTGTAGGTAGATTTGGACCTATGAAGCTTAATTTCTGGTTACATTAGGCACAGGAAGCTGTATTCAGTTTCTTCCCATCCTGCAATGGCTAGGCACTTCACTGTTTTATGCTCTACCTACCAAAAATTCTCAACATTTTTTATACTTTTATCATCAGTATCTTTGGCCTGTGTTATCTGCCATGTTGGAAAATGGTCAATACTCCTGCTTCATAGAGAAATGCCAATCAAATGCGAAGACAATGATGGTGATGCAACACAGCTGTCTAAATCCAGCTTAAATAATCTACTAAAAACATACAGCACAATGGCTTTAAGCTGTTTATTAGTGTGGTAATCAAGAAAGCTGAGATCAATACATCATTATAAATGAGGCTATAGACTGCCAAATTAATTGCACTCAAAGATGAAGAGCATGTTAGTTGGAGAACATTTAGAGGATTAAATAAATGTGAAAATCCCTAAAAGTCACAGACCTCAAAGGGTGAAATGGGAGTAAAAATGCAATGTATTCCATTGCTGCCAGTTAACACAATATCTAAAGTGCAGGAACTGGTCTTCCTGAAGGGCCACACAAATAATACATCGACAGCTATCTAGTTTTCAATAAATCAATCAATGTGATGACCAAGTAGACACATTTTTTGGTACACCAAAAACTACATGGGAAGCAACCCTTGTGAAGAAGTGTAGTGCTAGTGTCTGTTAGGAGACACTGCCAATCCTACACCACAAGAGGCCTGGCTGGCTTCCGACTTTGGCAGAAAAAACCCTAATAGAACACTGGTGTTTTTTAGATGAGATATGGGAGGAAACTGGATTAGTGCCCAAAGGAAACCCACATAATTGGTCTAAGAGGAGGAGCATGAAGAAATTGTGTCAGAGTTATGCTTGACTGACTCGAACTTGGACCTCCCCAATCTTAGTGATCCACCCCACCGCCCAAGAGAATATTCAAATTAGTTTTGTTCATCGTAGACTACAACATGACATAACTATGGTGCTTTCTTTTAGCCTTCTGCTCTTTTACTCTGCCGATTCTCTTTAAAATGACCAGCAAGTTCTATGAAAGTTGGTTGGAATATTTACATGCGGATACTGAACAACACAATAAGAGGTGTTGAAAATATGAAGCAGAATTAGATTAATGTGGTGTATGTTGTACAATAGAGATACAAATTAACATCGATTACACATCAAGAAGCTTAAATATTTTATTTAGTAAACTGTGTCTAACTCTGTAGACACGTCCGAAGCTGGCTTTTTCGGTGTGATACAACCAAATTTATATAATTTATTCCATATCAGAGAGAGAGATTTTAGCAAACTCGTGCCAATGTCATTAATGTAAATTTTATTACAAGTCTTCATTTATTTAAAAAAGAAAAAAAATTATATACACTTTAAATCACTATATGATAATCTCTGAGAAGACTAAATAACAACAACAAACTTTACTTGTTTTATCCTGTTTTAGGCAACAAAACAGCTAGTATTCAGAGAAACAAATGTAAATTAGAATGGTTTGAGAGTTGTTTCAAACTTCAAAAACCCAACTTCTGTATGAGATCCTAAGATGCCAAGCTAGCTATAAACAAGTATGAGCAGAACATTGAGGCTATAGTAGCCAACCGATGAGTTATCAGTAGATCGGATTAAAAGAAAACAAGATAAAACTAATGCTGAGTGTTGTACATTTATATCTTCTAAGTATTTTGTATGTCTTCCGTGTCATGTGCAAACATTCCGTCTGTACATGTGCACGGCACAGGGGAAGATACTGTTGGAACTCTAGGTGGTTGTTTTAGATACCAAAATTAGTTCATCGGAGAAGGAAATCTGCTTCAAATAAGCCTTTTGAAAGGCTCATCCGTTAATTCCAGAGACTGAACAATGAAAACTAACTGCTTCCTTGCCTGACATCAGTAAGTGGGTGGTCCTTTACTGGCTCTAGAAATGCGTCAGCAACTGCAGAGAGAGAAGGGAAGAGAAATGGTTTGAGTCATCTTTACTATCTATCTTCTGGATAAGACATTTTTCTTTCTGAGATCGCACAGCTTCAGCTACCTTATGTATCAGCAAGTTTACCTGAACAAAATGGAAAATGTGCTAGACAAGTAACATTCTGAAGTTTGCATTATGTTAATTAAGTACACCATATTATTTAAGTGTTGGACTTTTACAGAAATAACCTGTCCTTTAATATGCAAACTTCAGACCATCGCTTTCATTAAAGAGTCTACACCTCAAATAACAACATACAATATCCTTATATCGACTGGATCACCTTATATTTTTGAACAAAATATTAAGTGGTTATTTTGTTTGTTGCAACATTTTAAAAAAGTCTTTGACTTTTGCCTTTTATGTAATATTTCTTGTGGAGATAAAACTATAAGGTAATGATTCAGTAATCTCCAATCAATAGATACATACTTTGTAGTAGTGTTTTAAGAATACTGTTTTAATAAAGACAGCAGAACAGATGATTAAAAATGCATTAATCATAATTTAATTACACTTAAACAAATTTTTAATTATTTTGGATGAGACAAAAAAAATTGCCAATAACGGAGTGTGTGCGCCTATCTAAATATACATAATGGCCAGAAACACAAAGTTTTCAAAACTTTTATAAAATCCAATCTTTGCCAAAACGTGCACAGCTAGCAATCACAAAAAAAAAATCCCCAGTATTGTCCCTTAAGAGAGAGAACGAGACAGGGACGCAGAGAAAACAAAGGATACGACAAAAAAAATGAAAGAGAAAGGGTTAAATTTCTAATAGAATTCTCTTATTTTCATGAACCTGACTCTTGTAAATCTATAATGAATAACGTCATTTGAGTAAACCACAAGATTTCATGGAGGAATGAGCTTACATTAATCATAATAATCTATCTGCAAGTTAGGGTTAGAAACAAAATAAGGGCTGCGTCATACAGTTCTGCTATGGGCAGAGAACTATTTAGAAAACAGATAACAATGCAATAGTTCTGATATCTGTTCGTATTAACAAGTTGCTAGTCACAGAGTTCAGGTTTAGATTTACTCATCCTTTGTTATACTTAAAGATATAAAGAATTCTAAGATAATACTAAGAAAAGTGAAGTTAAGCCTGGAAGAACTTGAATAACCCTGGAAAGTGAAGTTTAACAATAAAAAAATACATAATTATTTAAACAAAGTTATAACCATCTGTTAAGTAATAAGTGTTAAATTAATATTTTCAAAAAAGAAAATGATCTAGGGTTTATTATTAACAAAAGAATTTTTTTTTATGAAGAACAATGAATTCCAGTTGCTGATAAAAAACAAATAGAATGTTAGATGAACGTAGGATTTTAGTCTATTATATGTCCTCAGTTCTCACATCAGGAATATGCTGTGCAAGCGTAAAAGGGGACACTCAAATATATCAGCACATATTCTCTATAATATTTCTGGAATATGCCAAACAATTTTAAGATAATACATTTACCTAGTTTGCACACCAGATGATTTAGAGACTGATACAGGTTTTCAAAATAATCAAGGGGGTATTTTTTGGGGTTTCTTTTTTTTAAATATGAGGGTAATCTTATACATATTATTTCAGCAACCTACATTTGGAGAGAGTGGGGGTCAAAACTATCAACTGGCTAGTGTCAGTGCAGGCTGACATCAGAAAAACTATTTTTAGCAATAGATATGTAAATAAGTTGAATAAATTACCAGCAAGTTGTTGACAGTTATTGTAAAGCAGTTTAAAATCAGATTGAGAGCCATTCCCCACCACCATGAGGTCTTGTATAAGTTATGATGGCTTCATGCTTCAACTAAAAGGATCTCCCCTTCTCTCGATCTCTCCTGCTGTCTCAGTTCTGCACCAGTTGCCATGCTTGTTGCTGTACTCAATTAAGTAATAAATAAATTATCCATAAAGCTACCAAATAGGTTATCTAGTCCCCCACTGGTTTACAAGTCAGCAATTTTTGGTGCCATTTCTCCATTAGCTGAATTTTCTATCTAACAAACTGTGGAAAAACCAAGTGCTTTTTCTTGCTCAGTCACCCTACTTTCTATCCCAAGAGACAATGCTAACTTATTAAGACAGAAACAGGCTCCAAGCAAGCTTCATTATCAGGCATTTTAATAAAACATTATAGGGTTTAAAGAGGTCACCAGTGCAGTAAAATAGAACTGGGCTAGGGCTATACAGCATTTTTTCTTCCCTTTTTTAGATATTATAATCTACTTACATGTTGGTCAGAACATCATGTTCTATCCTGGATTCTTTCACTGTTGAAGAAAAGTAAATGTGAGAAAAACAGCTGAACAATTTTGGTTGCAGAACTTTCATACTACAAAATTGTAACTATCATTCTATGATTTTCACAGATGACTTTCTAATGCTTTTACATACATTCACATTTGAAGATAATTATAAAAAGCCAAATCTTTGCATCCTTTTGTGACAGATAGATGGATGGAAAGATGTTTAAGATTTATATGTGGTGCATTTCTAAAACACTCAAATGACAACTCTAATCCTTTGCTATTTCCACAGTATGCTTCTTCCCCAGGACAGCCACAGTGTAAACTCATGACTTTTCTGTCTGGACCTCTCCACAGTGATAAGGACACGGTAGGTAGTACCTTCAAATTTTTGCACAAACTGTACTGCCAGAGTACTTCTCTCCCTTGTTCTCTCCTCCATTTTTGTGCAAAATCGTAGCACTGGCAAAGGTGATTTTGCAAACCTTTAACAGTTGTCTGTAGACGGATTTTAAAGAGAGCTTGTTTTAAATCAGTCAACGTGAACAATTAATGACACGATGACAAGAGTTTGAGTGTCTGACGCTCACATTTGCAGAACACAAGAGAGAACGAGGGAAAATACGAACTATGCAACTCTAAAATAACTGTAGTGTGGTGACTTTAAAGAAAGAACCTTAATACATTTATACTAGTTGTTTAACAAAATCTAATGACTGCTGCATTGGGTGCAGCCATTTTTTTTTTTATTGTTTGTTCTCCCAAGCACTAAAGCAATACAGATTAAAGTGACATGTCACAAATCTTGACAGCCAGCCAAAACTTTGTCTGTCTTTCTTTCTTTTTAATTACCAGTCCAAAGTGTTTCTGAAATCAGCAGAAACCACATGAGAAAAATATCAAATTTCCCCAGAGTCAAAGTTATCAAAGCAAAGGTATTCAACAAGGCTTCTGTGATTGCTGCCCAAGAGTTGTGCTTAACCTGTCAACTATAATGTAGTGAGGTTAAAAAGGAATTTGAATGCAGCTGCAGAAAGAGAACTATTATTCCATATATGCTCATATGAATGGAAAATAAAAATACAATGCAGCAAGGTGTATTACCAAGTGCATGTCACGTGTGTGTGTTTACCGTAGTGAAGAAAATTTAGCACTATATGAAATACATCTGTTAATTAATGTTAGTAATGACAGAGACCTAGATTTGCCTGTGTAAAGCTTCAGGACTACTACAAAATTGTGTAGAGAAATACAACCAAACTAGTCTTGATATTCCATCATTTAGAGTAGACAGTTCTTTATAAAGTCTAAAATTTTCATGTATTTGTTACTTTACCTATTCATGGGCTTTTAATGGTACAGTGTTTTGTGAGTGTTTTTAAGATCGAATTATTAGCGGCTTTTATAAAATACGTAATCTCTCATTCTTTTCTGAATTGGACAAGCCAACTTTTCTCAGTAATTTGGATAAGAATAGGTTTGCTTAAAGAAACCAAATCTGTTGTCTATCCAAAGATTTCAACAGTAAATCTAACAGTAGTATATACTTTAAAAGGACATTAATTCATGCTAGTTGTCTGGTGAATCTTCAGTTTTCTAATTTACACAACAAGAAGACAAAGCAAATCTAACAATTTTCTGAGCCTGAGTTTGACGACTGATTTAGATGTGAATGAGTATGAAAATGCATAACAAATACCTAGCTAAACACTGGGAAAAGCTTAATCATTTCCCATTCCCAGTCAGTACAATAAAAAACATTATCAAGTTAAAAAAAATAAACAAATTTTTCGCAGTTTTTCTTATATTCTTGGTATAGCTTCTGGTTTGCAAGTAGCAGAATCTGCTGACTCATTACCAGCTGAAAATGAAGTAATTTAGTTACATATTTTATTCAATTCTTTTTTTTAAATTTAAGATAATAATAAAACCATAATGCTATTTACAAAGCTATTTCTTTTTATTAGCAGTTTGAAAAACACCAAAATGGATTTAAATCTTATATATATTTTAGTAGGCTGGAACGTCGATGGGGTCTCGGATCAAACAAACAAACCCCCAGCAAAAGGAAGGGCCTATGTTAGACTGGTAGGCCACAGAAAAACCAGTTCAAAAAGGTTGAAAAGTATTATCTCAAGACCAGCAGCTACCAAAGCCAAGTGGACTGCCAACATCCACCATTGTGATAAAATATAAATCAAAAACATGGCTGCCAAAAGGAAGGCCGACAGATAGGTGGCCTATCCTTTAACCAGAGAGCTCCTACCTAAGTAAATCTGAAATATGCTGTTATGTGAAAAATGTTCAAATTAAACCCAACCTGGCACAACCACTGCAGTCCTGTTTTTAGCCAGGGTTTCAGTTGAACATCCCTGGTATACCAGCAATAATAACAGCCATCAAAACAAACATTAATTAGCTATAGTATTCTCTGCCTTATTTTACAACTGCATTCAAGTTTTAGATTAAATTTTACAGTATATATAAACCTATGCTACTTTCTTCATTAAATTAAATACAATGTATTTCAAATATTTAACCCTGTGTTCCACCAGAGTGCTTTTGCAACCTACTACCCATATCTGCGTTAATCAGCACAGGTTGAGCCGTAAAGCTGTAACACACAGCTCCTTCATTAATATAAATTTGTGATGTCAAGTCTATATCCCTCCAACTACATGTATTTTGTATTATAAGTGAGGTGCCTAAATATGAAGCCAGTTAACACAAATATTAATTAGTGTTGCTAGGCTGGGTCAGGTGGTATAAGGGAGGTAAAAAAAAAAAAATTTACCTGAAAATTCAGGTTAATCAGTGTAATGTAGAAAATTTAGATACCTCTTTCTGCCATTCCATTTCTTCAAAAATCCTTTCAAAACATTCATACATATATACAAACTGAAATTAAGAAAAGATAAAATTAATCTCAAAAACAACTGATGTCAGTTACCAAATTATTTTAAGCTAAAACACACAAGCCATCTTTTGTGTTGCCGGTTTGTATGCAAGCTTATTTGTGTTCTTTGCTTAGAAAGTTCAAATTTAATATTTTTATTTATATATTCAAATAAGATTTTAAACGTAAGACTAGTTTTATTTATTGTGTAGCACATAAATAACTTTGCAATCTATCAAATTAATCTATTTTCCAATCACCTGTTATCATTACAATATTGTGAAAAAGTATCTCAAAGAAAGTATAAAATGCCCATCCTTGCTAATTTCAATTAATTTGAATCTGACAATATCTATAAAATTTCTCACATAAACTGTTAAATTCATTAAAGAAATATTTCTTTAGTAAAATTCTATCTTTTTTTGTTATTTTAATTTCTTTACAATTTTGTACAAATCTAAATATTTATACCCAAATAAAGGGTAATCAACTCCATCTAAAACAACTTTCAGAAGTCTGACTGTTTAGCTTAACCTGTGATTTGAAAATCAGTTTGTATTATATTTAATTTTAATGGATTTTACTAATTTCTCAGACATAAAATCCTATTTGGTGGTACATTTTTTAAAATATTTTTTTAAAAAAAATCAAAGAGAAAGTATTTCCATATCTTAGATGCTAAGTCTACCTTCCTGCCATTTCTTCTTGCTTTTCTTCACCAACCAGCCAGAGATTCTGAGAGTAACCCTTGAACCTTAACAGAATGTTGCTTGTTAACAAAAGTTTTAAAAAAAAAAGCTGTTTCTCAACTTTAATTTCATTAATTTACCAAATAAGCAAACTGCAGAATAACTTATACTTTAAAAATATGTCTGCTAAGCTAATCCAAAACTTCAGACCTCTGTTAATTTTTTTGTGAAATATTAAAGAAAACAAGCAGAAAGTATTAAGATCACCAAATATCTATATACTTACATAAGGTGAGAAAATCCTAACCACACGAGATTTCTTCCCAGGTCGAGAATATTCAAAAATGAACGACACGCCCTCATAATCCACTTCAGAATTTTTTATATCTGCCCAGCTAATTTCAATAACTTGTGACTGGAAGGAAAATCACAAATTTATTATCTCAAACACAAAGCATTCTTCATATCACATACATTAACAAACCCTAATCTACTGATTGTTGCCTGCAGGTTTCTTCATGCTGAATTTTGATGTTGTTAGCAGCTGCTCTTTCAATTTTCCATATGTATCACTATTATTATTAAATATTAAAATGTATTTACTTTATAAGGGAGGGGAAGTTGTTTTTCTTTTTGCCACAACTATACATTCCAGCAACTTTAATCAAAGTGTAATATTAGAGAATTCTCTTTTGGAAAGTCCACAAAAATTTGTCTGATCAAAACAGTTAACAGCTGTAAAACAAAGTAACTCCTGATCATAACTATTACTACATATTCTCAGTAGACGACTGGATTGCTGAGGTTGAGAGCTCAAGATTGAACCCAGGCTGAGACCAGCTCAGTTTAGCACACCTCTGTGGTGTGGTTTCCACTCACTCTTTTTTTGCCAGCTGACCATGTGGATTTCTTCAAGTTCTCCAGTTCCCTCCCATGTCTATAAATAAACCACAAATTTCTACTAAGGATTTCCTTGCCAAAGTTGGAAGTGCCAGGATTCGCATTGTTTAGAATTGGCAGCACTCCCTAGTGGACAACCATGGCACAATGCTCCCTCACCAGGGTTGTCCCCCTTTTTGGCATGGTGAACACAACAACAAAAAAATGCCTCCTCTCCATCTCTGCAAAACAGTTGTACCATTCAGCCGAGCAAACTTAGAAATTTTTTTAAATAATATTAGTGCAGTCTTCTCTTGGCTAAATTTATTTACATATCTGAAATTAAATAAAACTACAAACAAGCTTAACTTGTTAATGAAAAGCAAAAGGTAATTAACTGCTTCACCCTGCATCTCTGGAGAATGCATTAACTACTGATGAAGTCAGGGCACAAAAAAATGTGACGATGCTCTGGGGTTTTAGCATATCTTGTATAAACCAACACCAACCAGCCCAGTTAAGAGTATTCTCTGTGTTAGGAAATTTGCTCTTTGTGATCTCAGTAATTCAATACGTTAACATCTGAATTTTATTGAACAGAAAAACTGCAAGCGGGCAGACAAATGTGGTAATACAAAACAACAAGTTTTTTTTTTTTTCTTTTCCTGTTCCTGTTACCTACACTTTACTCTTTTTAAAGTAGCTAGGCCCATGACTTCTTGGGAATACCTGTTGGTAATTATACCTGGAGAGCAACTACACACCCGGCTATCTGTTGTTAATAGCAGATTTAATGCACAAATAATCTCTGCATTATCACAAACTCCATGCGCCACACTGTACTTTGGGGGTAACATTAAAAGAAAAATTAAGCTAGTTTCAAAATACATTTTTAAAAATATTGTTTATTTGTACAGTCTTTAATTATGGTTTAAAAAATTGAATAAATTGTATTAGAATCAAAAGAAATACACGTCTAAAGTCTTAAATCCATCTGTTAAAGGGACATTACTCTTGTACATTTAAATACAGGTCCCCTGAAGAATTCAATACCAATTTTTGTAAAATGGATGAACCAGTTCACTCAAGTTGCACGGCAAAAGTCAAACTTCTTAGTTGTTGATGTACAGCAGTTTTAACCATACAACAATAGTATCAACAGCAGAAAAATAACCAGGGATTTTCCTTAACACAAATTTCTAGAACAGTTATGTATTATCATCTTTGTTTAATGACCAATCATATTAACATTCATTTCCTAGGAATGGGAAAAAAAAACACAATCTGGTTTGCAAAATGTCTTATTTTGAAGAAAAATCTTTAATATCGTTAAATGGTTTTACCTCAGGAGTTCCATCTTCTTTGCATGCTTGTAACCTAAAGAATTCTATTCCGATGCCTGCTATCACATGGCCGTCTTTTCTAGAATCACAGGCACAGTGGGGGAAAACAACTTCGCCGTACCCCTCTAGTTCTCGGACTAACTTCAGGTACTGAAATATTCCAATCAACACAATCTCCTTTGATCTCTTTCATGAGACATTAGCACTCAATGATAACTAAAAACAGTTTTAAAACACCTGGAGAAAACTAGCATCAAGCAAGACAAAAAATACCTGAATGGAACTAAAACAGTGACGGAGAGACTCGTGTACTTTATGAAAGCATTGGTCAGTGTGAGGAATACATCACATTACATTCTTTGTAGCTGTGGGAAGGTGTAAAAATCAAAAAAGAAAAACACCTCTCTGGATTCAGACATCTATTCATAACCTGGAGAAACTTTACAACAGCACTACCACCATGGCAAAGCCTCAACCAACTAGGTGCTTTGTAGGATGGTTGAGCATGCTACAGGTAAGACAATGTGCCATTTCTGTCCAGAGAAAACAAACTGATAGAATGAATGCCAAAAAAATATTTTCCTTTTTTGATAAGAGGGTGGATGTTGGGGTTTTTTATCGCCCCCCCCCCACCTAGATGCAAAATACAGGTCAGTCAATCAAATATAAATTTAGAATAAAACAATACCAATGCATGAGATTCTTTAGAAAGGGAAGTTGTTAACTTAACTCTTGTAGTAAACATTTTACATCTGATTTTATTTTGAGAGAAGTGGCTTAATGATGTGGCATTTTCTGTATCTAGAGTTGGAAACTTGGTGTTAATTAGTTATCAAAAATAAAACAGCTTCTATAATTTTATTCAAACTACTAATCAATTCTTTGAAAGCTTTCATTAAGACAGTCCCCATTATTTAATTCTACACTGGCATTTATTATTCTGTGGCAAAAATGAGTATTTTCCCTGGGTTTTTTTTTGGGGGGGGGGGTAATTCCGAACCAACTCCAGTTCTGAGAACCTTGGTCACCCCCTTTACCAAGTTTACTGTTGGAATCTAGACACCTTGGATAATGTTGTGAGAATTCATCCCCCTAACAGTCCAGGATTCTTGCTTAGACTGGTAACAATACTCCGATTGTACCGAAAAGATCTTGAACTGCCCTATTTATTTGTAAATCAGAAATATGCCACAAGGGCAGTGATCCCATATCCTAGCATGATGAAAAAAAAAAAAAAAAATGGGTGGGGTTAGGTGGGGGAGAGGGCACAACTCACTTTATTTCCATTTCAAAAAATTGTAAGCATTACAGTGACATGAAGAATTAACATTACTATATAAAAACTGTTTACTGTATTTGCCACCATGCGTGTCTGGCACATGGATTCAGAGTTCCTGAATTATATGGCCTTAATCAGACAAGTTTTCAGGCCCCGTTCTGACCCACAAATTTAAAATTACCGTTTTTTTTATTTTAATTCATCAAAAATCTGAAATTAATAGAAAATAAATTGTCGTCATGCAATTACATCTCTGAGGAAAGTAGAGCATCGAGGTTCAAGGCAACGAAAGGATCTTGCACATCTGCTTAGGGGGCAATGCTGAGGATGAATCAGAACTCATCCCATCCTTTTCTTTTTTTCCCCTCAAAAAATCTGCTCTCTCTAAAAATGTGTACTGCTTCCCCAACTTTCAGTTCTTTTTACATTTCCATGTCTTTTTTATTTTTTGTTTGTTATGATAACGGACTGTTTTGTTTGAGACATTTTTTTCATATTTGGTTCAGTTTTTTTTCCTGATTTAAAGTGGGCTTACAATATTTTAAGTAAACTAATGTCAATCTTCTGCACGTTTATGATGCTAGGCAACCTCAAGCAAAACCTGGTTACGGGATGCTATTAGGGCATTGTTATTCCAGCCAAGTTCCCTGTAGGGTCCCTTCTATTTGTTCATGAGAATTGTTCCGTTTGGCTCGTGATTCTGGTATTAAATCTGCCCTTACTCTCCTGGAGAAAGGTTTACAGAAAGTGCTTATCAAGGCATGGAATTTAAATTTGCTTGATGAGACAGATGAAGGGATTGGGTGAGTTGGTCCAGGAAAGAGATGAGTCACTCCTGATAAACGGTCATTGAGCCCCATTCAGATGCAGAACCAGAATTTCACAATGAACACCAACGAGGAGTACGTTAATCAATTGTAAAACAAATCCAGATTAAAAAAACAAAAAAACATTTACTGATGTTAAAGATACTATTGTGATTTTCAAAAGACAACTGGCATTGGTATTAACAGCAACCATATTGTATGGATCAAAGATTATTTAGATAGAGAGTTGGTTTACAAAATGCTTTATCAGATTTCTGATTCTATATTCCTGACATCCTATTCTTTGGTACACTAAGGCTAACAGAAATGATGATATTAGAGGCATAAAATCTGATTTCAATTGGCTAATAAACTGGTCTAAATAAATTGCAAAATAAAACAAATGTTTTCAGGTTGCAGGTGTCTTAGCCACATTGCAGACATGCTAGAATAATCTAAGGAATGGTGAATTTAGGTGCTATATCAGCAATAACCTTAGAAAGTGAAAACTGAGAGTATGTCTCTCTAAAAGAGTCTAAAGAATGCTAAATTATTTTTGTAAAAAATAACTTCAGATGTTTATATAAGATCTTCCACACAATCTACACTAACCTCCAAAAACTTGTCAGCCTCCTGGAGAGCTTTTAGTTCATAAAACTCATCACTGGGTTTAATTAAGCCCCTGCTCACATCATCCACAGCCTATGAGAGAGAAAATGGTAGTAATTGACAAATGACAATCTTCAGAAAGAATTTATGAGTAAATGAACAAGTAAAAATAAATAATTCTCTACAAAAAATGTGTTCGTCCATGACGGAAGTGCAATATATCATTCACTTTCTATGAGGTAAGGTTATTTAAGGGAATAATTACAAATTAGCCAAGATTCTAGTAGTTAGTTGTAAACATCGTTAAGTATTTAATTACAGTAGTCAGTTTTCCAGAATTTTTTTTTCCAAAAGGGTGGAGTTATATAGCAGCTCCTTTAATAAAAATCCTAGATTCTACAATTATTTTTACCTGTCCAAACAAATAGCTGAGAGCAGCTTCATTGTAGTTGAGCTGCACCTCAAGTGCAGCAGTAAACACCCACTTCCTGAAAGCTATGCAGGTGGGCGTTGCTGTACTGTAGTTCTGTATGTAGATGTTGTGTGGAAACTCAGACGACTGTAACTTTCGTTCTGCAACAGATATAAAAAAATAGGTGCATCTGATCAACTGCAGGCAAAGACATGCAGAGTGTGTGAAATTTCTGATCTTAGTATTTAACTTAAACTAAAGCATTTATTTTCCAAATCAATCAAACAAAATAAGATGAGATATACAGGTGGATAAAATGGACAGATTTCTAGAGCTTCAGCCATACCCAAAAATTTTGTGCATCACCGTGGAAATTTAACAAATCTATCTTCAAATTATAGCTTAATACTGCACCTGTGGCCACTTCTAACTGCCCCACCATGGGTCCCCACCCCTCATCATGATCCTGTCAGAAATAGCATTTTTTTTCAGTACAGATTTCAAATTGTCACATTTTACCAATTTTTGTTCATTTTTTTAAAATTAAGTACACCAAAAACTACACAGCAGTATGCACTTCATGCAAATTCAGCAGGTTCAATTAAACTTTATCAAGCAAAATTAGAAAATTATTGGGTGATGCAGAACTCCTGGCAGTGGCTGTACATTTTATTGCCAACCAGTGATGCTGGAGAAGCCATTACATGTACAAACAAATCTTAAAAATCTTATTCTCAATAACAAAAAAATACTATTAAATCATCTTTAAATATAGTGAATTAATATGATCTTTTATCACCAAGTGTTGGTAGCTAGAATTTTAAAACAAAAGGTGGTAAACCACATGTTATATATAAATTAATACTGGAATAAATGAAACAATCCTATAACTTCTAGTGAAGTCCCAATAAAACAGTTATGCGACTGTAATAATATGGTATTTTTTGGATAATAGTTCAGAAAGAGAAGGAATAGAGGTTTGGCTGCTTTGCCGCTGAAATGTTTCACATAAGACTTGGTGCTCTGCTTCTGAAAACCTGAAGTTCTGTATACCAAAAAAGGCGTGTAGTCTCATTTCTACAATACCCACAAGTCCCCGATAGATACCACCACTAGGAGTCAACCAAAACCTAACTTCAGCTTCTTCAAACTGGACACAATGGCCAGGAAACCGACTCGCTCATGGAAAAATTCAGCTATCTTATTTCTAACTCCACCTGCTCAAGCTTTGTGGCACACCTGGTTTAGTTCAGCTTTATTTATAAGCAATGAGCAAGTCATCTTAGCTTATACAAAGCTTCAGGGGGGGGGGGGAAGCCCGACAAGTTTCCTTTAGTTCTCAAATAGTCTCAGAACAACCGTGTCATATAAAGCCTGACCTACATTATTTTTTTTTTTACTAACCTGGAAAACCAAATCTAATTTAAGCACAATAAGAAATTTTCCTCTATCTGAATAGCAATCAGCCCACAAGTAATCTAGTCTTTCATAACTATTATAACTACAGTAGTACGTGTTTCTTTTTTTAAACTGAATAAAGATACAAAAACTGGTAAAAGCAAATTGCTAGAAATACTGTTCGCAGTAGAATAGCTGTTTATTTCAATTTTATTACATATTTTATTTCATAAGGAAGAACTGAAGGAAAGCAGTCATTTGTCACTGATTGAAAGTTCTTTTCTTTATTGCTACATATATTTTCCATTTGCTTCAGCACAAGTGATGTGGCAATGAACTGCTCGATAGACAGTTTTGCAGTAAGTCGAGATCTCATTTTTGTCTTTCTCCTGATCCAGGTACTCATTTCCAGTAACTTTTGACAATGACATTTTCTAACAAAATCCGATATCCTAAATCACTGATGCCACTGATCAACCATTCCCAGATCCTTTCCAAATGCAGTCTGGATGGTGTTTTTTTTACCATCTCCAGTCTTCGGTCTACACATGCCAAGATCTCTCCAGCATTTCTGAAGCGAAGACAATTCACCGATTCCCAGGGCCAAACAATCGTGCAGATGGCATCCTCTTGTGAAAATATTTTCAAGATCTCTATGAATTATTGCATCAGCTTCCTCCAGCAAGCATTCTCTTTACCTTTTCAAGCACACCCCGATCCACTGGCTAAGAGAGATGCAATATTTGGTGGCAAAAACATGCACCTGATGAGTCCATAACTATAACTGAAGTCAAACTGTCTGCCCTGGTGTGATCTAGTGTCTTGCCCAACAGTAGATCAGACCACAATGGAAAATTTTTACTATGCAAATGGTCACATACAGCTAGATCATCATCATGTGACTAAACCAGTTACTGAAAATATCATTCTTCCGTGCACCAGTTTAATTTCAGCAAAATACAATACATTTTGAAAACAACCCAGGCTGTGTTCCAACAGCGCCACCACAGGCCAAGAGAGTGATTCGCTCTTGATTGTTTTGTAGATAGCTACCCTTCCATTCTGCCCTGCCAGGGTACAGTAAAGTACAACGTTCCAGTGCAGTCCAATTTCATCAGCATTGTAAATCTGCTATATGTTGAAATCTTGTTTCCATCAGATTTTGGAGTGAAAGGTTCCTTTTAGGTTGTAAACTATGCATACAACACCATATTTGAGATCAGTGGATGCTGTAAACTTCAGATTATCCTCCTCCCCAAGTTTTATATTCAGTGCCTTCACTCCATTTCTGTACAGAAGAAAGCTAAACTGCTATATCTAGTTAATGATCAGATATACGTGGATGTAGTGACATTGCTGGCAGACATCAAAAGAAAATACTGAATTTGTAAATTCTTGTAATTGAGGTTCTAGCTTCTTAATATCAGAGATAGTGATACTATGCTCACACTATATTCAGCACCAACTTTACTCCAGACTCTCTCCTCCCTTCTTTAAATGATCAATGATATTTGTTATTTATTTCATTCTAAGTGGAAAAAAACATGCTTTTGATTTCCAGGCTTGAGTAAATTAAAACCAGGATTAAAAACATTTAATGACTAGCCATCTTTCTAAATTATCAAAAAATTTCCCTTAGGTGCCCCTTGGCCAGTGGAATAGTTAAAAACACCTGTAACCATCGCAATTGTAACTTAAGCAAAACCAATGAAAACAGGTTCACCTGACCGATGGCAGCAGAAATTCTCTTTCAGAGTTAGTGTCTGCTAAGCATGCAAAAACCATAAAAGAAAACTTACCAAAATTATAATCCACTGTCTCAAATAAATAAAAGAACTTTGCTGTTGTTTCATCCAGCCTTAATTTTGAGACGACAGCCTACAAATGAAAAACAGGAAGAGTGTAAACAGAAATGAACATTGGTAGCCACAAAATCATAAAGATCATAATTCCAAACTGTATAGGAGTCCCAGAAAACTCCTCAAGGAAATTAACTCTATGCAATGTAACTGCAAACCACAATATATACAATTTTAATGCATTTTTAAACAACTTATTTTATTAATAAATACTGGGGGAAAAAATATATATATATATATTTTTTTTGTATATTACTGTCCACAAAAAGTGATGGATATTGAATAACAAATAAAAGTCAGGAAGTTTACTTTGAAAATTCACTACTTTTCATTAAATAAACCATTTGGTGAGTTTGTTAGTGAGAAACTGTAGCCATGTAAGATCTTTCAGTCACTTTCATATAATGCCACAGTAACCCAAAACAGAAAGGGGTCAAACACCCAAAGTAGACAGTCACTTTAATAAACTTATGGTACAAGTACAGTCCAGACAGAATTTCATATTGCTATGGATGAGCTATCTGAATCTTTCATAGAGAATCCTTAGCTATTCCTCTAACAGTGCAGATCATCCAGCACCACCAGTGCATTTAGATAATTATGATAGCTATCCCAAGAGCAGCCCACAAGTATCTGACTGGTGAGAAGTCTGATGATTTGGCATACCATAGCAGAGTGACAATTCAATTGGTCTGGACAGAATCCCTCACAACAGTGGCCCAGTCAAGACATGCATTGTCATCTTGGTAAACTACAATCAAATGGACAATGTTGTAGTGCAAAACACATTTCCTGATGATGAACAGCTCAGTTCTGGTACACTCCATAAATGCTGCTCACAGATTAGTTATCTTCAATGATAACAATTATGAATCACTTGTTGCCAGCGCATACTGTTCTCTGGTTTACCTCCACACACACACAAGCACACATTCTGCAGCTCCTGAAGTCAAGATTAAATACCTACACGTCTAATATGAAAGCTACAAAAACAACAACAACTACTACTACTACAGTAATTTTATATGCAAGCTGCAGGTGTGGGAATCAGCCAACTGCACAGACCAGAAAACAGTCACACAACAGAACATTTGGATAACTAAGTATTTTTTTTAATGTTGCAATGAAAAAAGTTCATTATCCTTAGCCTTTTGTGCACAGCATAATGAAAGTCTTATCATCTTTAAAGTACATATAAAACCCTGGTGAACTCATTTTTAAAAGGATGGGCAGTTAGCATAGCTTGTGAATCAAACCCACATTAATACTACAGAAGCATTGTATATTGTGAATGTCTATCATGTTCAACAAAGAAAGGACATTATCCATGATGCATCATCCGAGAGTTCTTAGGCAGTTCCACAAGCCAGTCTAGGAGCCAAAGATTCTACCACAAATGTTATTTTCTCAATGCAATGTCTTTAAATATTTGAATTTTTAAAATACAATGCTTTTACTCCTCTTTTTTCTTTTAAATTTCAACTATTGAGTAGGTTAGTTTCTAGTTTTATTTCTGTTTTGACCAATATTTGAACAGGAACTGACATCTGCTGAATATGCAATGCTACTAAAACAAATGAAAAACCTTTTGAGCTCACGCAAGTTTACACCAGGCAATGAAAACATCCTATGTTCGTAGGACACTTTCAACTCATAAAAGTCAAAGAATGGAGCTGCTGCTGCTGTTATTCCATAATTAATTGCATTTATCTCTCTTCCTGAGTAATGCAATGGTCCAGTGACGGACTGCCATGGTTAAAATCCAAGCCAAGACTGGCTCGGTTTGTCATAGCTCCATTGGTATGGTTTCTTACTCTTTCCCACCAACAATCTGCATGGCTTTCCTTCCACATCAAAAAAATAAGTTCCAATAAAGCTTTACATGCTATATTTGGGCCCCGCGTGGTGCAGGATTGGCAATATCAGCTATTGGTAACACGGCACTATGCTCCCTCACCAGGGTTGTCTCCATTGCGGGAACTGGTGCACAAAAAGGGGAAAAAAAAAGATTAATAAATAAATCTCTCTTTTCTATTATCTCTCTTAAATCAATAACTTCTACCCAGTTACCTGATAAACTTTGTCACTGTTGTCATTCCTTCGAACTGTTACAACACAGAGTGTCTTGTCTGGCATCAGTACCTTTAGTTCCACTTCGCTGCATCCACCATTTTCCTAAGCAACAAAAACAAACAAACAATGCACAGGTGATAATTAACCCTTTACTCACTTCAATTCCAAAAACGTACTAAAAATAATGTCATTAAAAGATCTCTGGTAACAATGAGCCCATCCCAATTTATTCCATGACAATCTCTGCACACTGTGTTAACGAAGATTTTAATGTAAAGCAGTCAATTGCTCGAACATGAAATGCAGTAATTCAGAAATTCTATTTATGTAGCAGAATATTCTTCTCTTTTATTGTAGTAAGGATTATTATTATTATTATTATTATTATTATTATTATTATTAGTTATTATTATTATTATTATTATTATTAGTATTATTATTATTATTATTATTGTTGTTGTTGTCATATTTAAAATTAACAATACTTTGACAAGACTTTTCAATTCTTTTTCCAGATATTGCTGCTATTTCTAACTATCAGAAAATAAGACGATGACAATTTTTTCTTGCAAACAAGAACAATGCACAGCATGACAGCCTTAACTGTCTTTAATGGCTGAAATTTCTCCCACTTACGAAAAACACTAAGGAAACAGAAGTTTTACCATGTTTGATTCATTAGCAGCCAGAAATTCCTGGGTTGTCTCACTTTCTCCAATTACACGTACTGCACACACTTAAAAATAAATACAGAATTAAAAATTACATTAGGCTGTTTGTTTGTGTGTAAACTGATAAAAGATAAACGAGGACTTTAAAATCATTAAAATCTTTCTAAAAAGCACATGAAAATACTGTCTCATAAGTTTGGACCACAAAAGGTTAATGGATCTGCATTATTCAGTGCTATTAAAAAATAAAAAAAATTAATTAAAAAGATATAAATGCAATTCAGACAATGGAAAATGATTACTTTGCCAAGCACACACAGAATGAACACTTTTTAATCAACATGAAAGAGAGAGAGAGAGAGAGAGATGACGTTATTACAGATAGAGGGAGAGAGAGAGAGATGACGTTATTACAGATAGAGGGAGAGAGAGAGAGATGACGTTTATTACAGATAGAGGAGAGAGAGAGAGATGACGTTATTACAAGAGAGAGGGAAGAGAGAGAGAGAGAGAGAGGATGACGTTATTATGGAGAAGAACAGAGAGAGAGAGAGATGACGTTATTTAACAGAGAGGGGGAGAGAGAGAGAGGAGAGAGAGAGGACCGTTATTACGGAGAGGATCGAGACAGAGAGCGAGAGAGAGGACGTTATTAAACGGAGAGGAGACAACGAGAGAGAGAGAGAGAGATGACGTTATTACAGTAGAGCGAGGGAGAGAGGAGAGGAAGGAGAGGAATGCGTTTATTCCGAGAGAGGAGTCGCGAGAGAGAGAGAGAGGACGTTATTACAGATAGAGGGAGAGAGGGAGAGAGAGAGAGAGAGACGAGAGCGAGTGTGTTGTTTGTGTGTGTTTGGGTGGGTTTTCTTTTATCTTCAATTTATCCAGATTAAGGTGCTTTGGGTTGGTCAGTGACTTCAAAACAGCAGCAGCTAGACAAGCAACCTAAATTACATGGGTGGGTGTCCAACCCAACGGATACCAGTAACTTTCAAGAAACTGGACGATTCTCTAGAAGATTAAAATTAATTTCTGGTTGATCATTACCCACTTTGTCTAGTGGTAGTGGGAGGGGAAAGAAGTCACTCTTTCCTCCTCTCTACTTAGCCGGCTAATGCCAGCATGCCACGACACGACAAGTCCTTCATTGAGAACGAGGTCCCAGAGAAACAGTATCAATAGTAATGGGGCAATCTCAATATTTCAACAGTGGAGCTATCAATGCCCACATGCCAAAATTGTCCGTAGTAGTCTGTTAAGAAACTTTTCAGCATTCTTCAGAAAGCAGAGAGGTTGTAATCATTGGTTGCTAGGTGGTGGGTGATAAAATCCTGAGTAGAAACAACAGAGAAAATAATCCAAATGACTACACACCCAATATCAGTTTTTATTTTTAGTTCATAGTCAAACAGACCTCTAGCTGAAGTACCCACCTTAGCCATTCGTCACAAGCAACTGCTTGGCAACAGCTTCTTCTGACAGACCCCTGCATCAATAGTTCTAATGTCATTTTTTTCACCTAACACATTCATCTTGGTCTTTGATATCACTGCTTTAGCACTCCAATTTTTCTTTTTACTTATTTTAATATGACAGATAGAATTACACTGTTGAAGACATTTATATTTTTCACCTAGCTGATGTACAACTTCAAAAAAAGTTGAACAAGATGGAATTAGGCTTCCCCACTACTACTCAGCATTGTTTCCTCTTTCTTTTGAATTCTCGATAAATTACAGGTGATAATGACTTGTCTTATCATTAGTTTTTACAACAAACAATGAATTTATTTATGAAAAGAAACCAAGAATAAAAGATCAAAATAAACTTCCCACTCCAACTGGATGATAATTTTGGACTGTCCCAGCTGCTGAGGAACAGCTTCAACACATGATACATGTGGGTATAAAATCTACTTTTAACTGATCAACCACTTGTAAATCTGTTTTCAGTTCTTTTTAAATGACAGAAGATAAATTGGTCTATTCTGCAAGGTTAGAGATCCATCAAAAGCAAATGTATGACTAAATAAGGACAGGAGATCCTACAAGTTACTAGCTCAGTATAGTGTGTGTATTATCTTTAGAAGTAGGGGTTATTCCTTGATAATTTCAGGGCTCTAGGGAGATTAAGTCATGCGTCTTATTCTAAGTATCTATACAATGAGGTGGGTGTCTGTTTTCTCAACTGCTGCCAAAAGTTTCCCAGTCACAGCCAATCTACATGAAAGAGACAGAGGACTTAAACAAAAGAGATTTTTAAAATTTTAATGAATGCATTCTCAAAATTAAATGGGATACTCTTTTAGATTAAAATTCATTAACTAAGGGCTGCCATTCATTTATTCCAAAATTTATTGTTTATCAAAGTAGAGAGACCAAAAATGGGTAACTAGATTAATTAATGAATGGGAGCATCTTGATAAAAAAAAGCTAAGGCTACAAGACCAAACACTAGCGACTAACTGAGGAAAACCTAAACCAGGCTACTACTGATGATTTGATACAGAGCCTTATAAACATCTACAAACCCTACATGACAACTATATATTCCCTGACTAGGCATCTACCACCTCTACATGGTATTTATACATTCTCTACAACTCACTTTTACTAAATAGCTAAAATGACTTTTCAAAACAGATACTGTATGTATATTACAAGATAAATGTACACATGGAAGCCTGTGCTATTCAAATTATTAAGGCAAAAAACTGTACTTCAAAAAATAAAATTTTGATACATTATAAACAAGCAAGGCTGTCTACCTAATTAGACAAAACAGTCCCACAAGGACAAAGTAAATATTGCATTATAAAATGCAACAAACATATTTTTCTTTACTTTGAAATTAACCAACCTTTCCTTTAAGCATTGTATCATTTTGTAGTAAATCAAATCTCTAATCTCTTTTGCTAGCTTGTAGACATTTGAGTTAGGAACTGACTAACTAATTGCTAGATCCAGATCTCTTTGAAATGCTGTAATATTAGTAGAAAATATTTGCTTCAGATGTGAGAAATTAGGACATTTTTTTTTTTAGATCATACAATAAACAGAAATAAATATATTGTTGTTATAGACTTTTGCCTAGACTGACTAAAAACTTTGTTTACTGTTAAAATGGACTAATTACCAGGAAATTAATGAATTTGTTTGAATTAAGTCATATATTTTATACCGGAAGAGAAATGTCTTTTGTTGTTGCTTTTTTTTACTAGAATGATACATTTCCTGCTAATAGAGAAAGGTTTTGATCAATCTTCCAAAGTTCCTTTGTTTTTCTTCTATTTTTAAGTTCTGCTTCTTCATTAAATAGATAAATTTCATTGGCAATTCTGCTGAGAGTATAACCAATAGGTCCATCCTGAAATTTCATGTTGCTTTCTTTGCCTTTTAAATTTAAGTTTTGTGCTTAAAATTTTTTTTTCTTCTCTATTAGGATGGTCTTGGTTGCCATAACAGCCATGCACAAACAAATAATAAGTGTGCGTGCGTGCGTGTGAGAGAGAGAGAGAGAGATGGAGAGGAGAGAGAGATGGAGGAGAGAGAGAGAGAGGGGGGGGAGGGAGGGAGAGAGTTGGGAGAGAGATGAGAGAGAGAGAGAGGAGGGGGATGGAGTGAGAGAGAGTTGGGAGAGAATATTTTCTCAATGGAAGGAAATGTGGCTGATAGGTTTCAACTTTGGCTGCCCTAAGGAAAGAGCCTACTTACTAGAACTCTTCTAATTAGAAAAACAGAGAACTCAAAGACAAACCCACTGAAAATGGTTGACAAAGAAAAAGCAACAGAAACTGCGTGAATGACGAGATTACACTAACCCTGCACTTGAAAATTGATTCTAGTGATAAAAGCTGCACAATGACAAAACTTTAAAACTGCGTATTTTGTATCTATAGTTACCCACCTTTCTCTAGATACTGTTCCAAACCTCTCCTTCGAGCATCTAGTTGTTGGTCTGACAGCTGAAACAACTTTTTCCCAGGAAGTTTGGGAAAACTGAAATCTGGGAACTCTCTTTTGAGTTGCGTGTGGAGGCAGTCAAATTCTCGATATCGACGGGAACACAAGTGTCTACCAGCCATATAGATATTATATACCTGAAGAATAGAGAATTAGAAAGTTAATCTGTCATCAACTAAGTCATTTATGTACATTATATACATTAAAGCCTAATCATTTTCCATTTAATTTAATAATAAAAATAGTGTGTAGAAATCAATTATAAAAATAAACCTTTATCATAACACGTAACAGAGACAGTATGAATCAAACTAAAAAAAAACTATTAAAGATAAATTTTAAATAAATTCTGCAATTATCTGTACTAGAGATGGAGCTTTTTTCTGAAGATCATGTAAAAAAAAAAAAAAAAAAGAGAGAACCTCTTACAACATATTTTTCACCATTGTGGTCTACGGTTTGGTAGTCTGGAATGGAAATTGGAAGTGAGCGACGCTCAGAGTAGTCAATTAGTGAAGGTCCTGATGAATCATCACTTGGTTCCAATCTTTCGGCCACCTGTTCAGGTACAGAGATGACTGCATAAGAGAGAGAGAAAAGAGAGAGAAGAGAGAGAGGGAGAGAGCAAGATTTTCTTAAGTGAGCCAAATCACCCGTGCTTCCAAGAAGCAAAAAAAATAATAATAAAACTGAAACATGTTTAATAAGAGCAGCACACAGACATAGACTAACTTCTGATAAAAATTTTAAAAAATACTTCCTAACAACTTCAGACTGCAGTGTAGTGATAAGATACACTTCACACGACATTAATCTACCTTTCTTTTTTCAAATATCCTACATGAAAGAAATGCAGTGATAAATTATATAGTCTGTCAGTCATACATTTTCCTGTTTACAGCTGTTGTGGATTTTTATCTTTGTTACAACATTAGGAATTGTGTGCTTACATACTGAGAGAGTTGCATGACCACTTTTCAGCACAATCAAAAGTCTCTATAAGAACTCTCCATTTTCAGATAAGGGAGAAGATCCACGCAGCTGGCTTAGGCTTAATTTGAGTATATACTTGTAACTATACTGTACAATACTAATAACCTGTACCAGACAGAACTCATCACCTTATCCCTTACTTGCCATCATATTTACATTAAACAAACTGGTGAAATGTCCCAACGAAACTCATCCATTCTACTGAGATAAACAAAATAAAACTATGAATGTCACTAACTCTGATTTCAAATAATATTTTTGTCATGATTTATGAATTTAGATCTGACAAAATAAAAGCATCCATCTGTGCATTTGTTTGTTACTCTTTTACAGCCAGACTGTAGCATCTAGAAGCCCCAAACTTTGGGTGCAGATACTTCAGAATTTGAGCAAGCGCGTGTTGGCCTCATCTGGCCTTTTTGGCAATTCGGTTTTACATTTTCATCACTTCTACAACTTTCACACCAACATCTCTTCAAGGGCGTGTCCATAAATATCTGTATCAAAGTAGACCAATGACATTTCTACCTTGCAGGTTGATGCAAATTGCAGGGTTCATGGTGCTAGACAATGAATGGGAGTGAGTGAATGAACAAAAACTACCGCACAATGGCCTAAAGCCATTTTTTCCCATGCTGCACCAGGCACACATTTATTTGTTACTCTTTCACAGCTGAACCGTAGCAGCTAGAGACATCAAATTTTTGGCATGGGTACTTTCAAAATGTCTAATTTGGGTCACTCCACAAGTAAAGCTGAAGTAATGGAATAAAAACGACAACAAGAAACAGGACGAGAGGCAGAAAATCACCTCGATGAGCAACGAATTAGAATGGCTGCAGCAAAAAAACAAAAAAGTTCAGAACAAAAGGACGATTGGCAAAACGGAAAAGAATAGCTAAAGAAAAAGAAGGGGGAAAGTTTAGAAAAGATCTTTGTCAAACTAGATAATGGATCAGAATGGCTGCAGTGAGAGAGGGGGAATCATCTGGAGAGAGAGAAGCATGCCTAGAAAGAGTCCTACACTAACTACTACAAGAGGAGAAACAGTGTTTGATAGGCATACGCCTGCTTTTTCATATAGCTCTGCTAAGAATTACAATAAAAAGTCTATTCTCTCAATCGGCATCATATATTTGTAAATTTTGCTTAGCAAAGAAGTTTCCAGGTGAAATATCTAGTCCATGTTGCTCAAATGGAAAAGTGAAGTTGACTCCTCTGCAAGAATCTCCAAACCCATTGAAATCTTTCTTAAATGGAAATGGCCCTGAATCAAAACATTTCATAGAATCAATTAAAAAATACAACTCCTGTTTCATACTTGCCAACTTTCCAATATTTTCATGGAGGAGACTTTGGCAATCCAAGTTGCGAAGCACTTGAAAATGTAAAAGAACAAAGTAAACATAAACATTCATGATTATCTGTCTCTAAATTTCCATATGGTCACAATTGTCAAACGCAATCAGTCATGCTCTGACTCATGTCCAAGTGTTAATTCTTTATTGTAGATAACACAGGTTGACTTTGCTGTTTTCAAAGTTGTCCTACTTGGTTTGTAGGCATGACAGTCCTCTGTTCTATTGCATTTACAAGTCAACAAAACATCCAGGGCTGAATTGTCAAGAAGAGACCTGTGATGCAACTGGGAGTGTTCAGGTGGCTATAGGGTCAAATGGCGGACGATGATAGCGTGAGCCATACAAAAATGGGGTGATGGGTTTGCTAATTTCTGATTGGTCAAAATATGAAACTCGCAAAATGTCGACTATGGGTAACGAAAAATCGGGTTGTTTTCACATTTTATATGGAGGGTTCTTCAAAATCGGGAGAAATGGGTCTTTTTTACGAAAAAAAGCGGGAGGGTGGGAAATTGATTAAAAATCTGGAGAGTTGGCAAGTATGCTGTTTTCAGATTATTTCGTTTTGAGCGTCAAAAGATGCAAGAGCAACTGGTTTTGTGTCTACATTCAAAATCCAAGGCCAGGTTTATCAACAAATGGAGACACTACTTCCATTGGAAAATGAGGCAGCAAAATTTGTTCAGATATTTTTCATGGATAATATGGCTGAACAATGCAGAGGTGCAATACCATCCATCCCTGGAGTGAAGAATGAAATGGTTAAGAAGCTTCAAGACATACTGCATCAAAAGAAAAATCTGGTTCACATTTTTAAGTATGCATTAGAGCACATTCCGTCAACAGATCACAGTGGTGATTCATGGTAATAAGAGACCTGCTGGAGAGCATTCTTAGCAATTCACTGCTCTAATTACCAATGAAGTTGCTGTCCTGTTGGTTAACAAGCATCATAAGAAGAGGGACACTGTACTCATACTGAGGAAAAACAATCTGAAGAGGATTCCAGAGACACATTGATCATATGATGCTTTGCAATATCCTTTGAGGTTTTGGTAAGGTGAAGGTGGTTACCATTTCCAAATCCAGCAACTGTAGCACCAAATCTTTCCAAAAAAAAGTCAATGTCAATGATTTCTATGCTTACTGTTTAATGTTCTGAGATGGCAGCTCTAATCACTTACTTAAGTTTAGCAACCTTATTCAGCAATCCTTGGAAGACATGGATTGCAAAATTAAATCGGTGCATTTTCTTTACCTGAGGCTACACCAGCAACAATTGTAAGCTATAAATTATGCCCACCTCAGGGAAGCAATGATAAATGATGGAATTGTTGGAAATCCTAGTCAGATTTTTATTCTATCCTCAAGCTTTACTGGAAACCTATGAGACATGCACAAACAGATACAAGATGCAATAAGCTATGTTAAGTACTACAGAAGACCTGATGTCTTAAGCACATATAGTTACAATCCTAAATGGGATAAAATTGAGAGAGAAAATTTCACAAGTTAGCAGCCTCATAATTGTCATATCTCTGCCAGAATTTTCAGACAAAACTTAAATAAATTGATGTATCTCTTGGTAAAAGTTGGGTTTTTGGAGCTCCACAGTGTTGATTATACACAGTAAAATGGCAAAAAAGGGGCCTGCCTCATGGTCATACCCCCATATAGCTTAAAGAAAAAATTCATGCCAATGAAACTAATGACTTTATAAATGCTGAACTCTCTGATTCTGATTCTGACCCAGAATTGTTTGACAAAGTCAAAAGTCAAATGGTTCAAGAACCCTGCAGTTATTTAAATTGTGATTCCCCTTGCATGAAAGATGACCTTTGTACTAAGTAGTACCCAAAAGGTTTCTCCAAGAGACACAAACAGGACATAATGGACACCCTCTGTACAGAAGAAATCCTGGAGAAAGAATTCCGCCACATCATGAGAGTACATGATGCAGAATATACATGGGCTGTTTCATATTGCCTACTCCTCTCAAAGATCTTTCAAGCTCATATGAATGCTGAGTTTTGCAATTCAGTAAAGTCAATCAAGTACATTTGCAAATAGGTACACAAAGGATCTGATATGGCCGTTTTTGGTACAGAAGTCAACCCAAAAGATAAAATTACAAACTATCAAACAAATGGGAAGATACATTAGCACAAACAAAGCAGCTTGGTGGATCTTCAAATTTCCTATACATGAGGCATCCAATGGTTGTCCAGGTTGCAGAGCACTTAGAGAATGGTCAAAGGGTCTGTTTCACTGAAGAAACAGCAAATCAACAGGTCCGAGAGACCACACTAGCAGCATTCTTCAAATTAAATCAAGGAGATTCAGTTGCAAGGATTCTGTGGTATCATGAAGTCCCCCACTATTACACTTGACAGTATACCAAGAGTTGTAAGAGAAGAGCTCAAAGGGCTAGAGTTGAAGGACATCCAAACAATTTTGAGTAGCTTTGCGTTCAAATGCTTCTTCTTCATGTAAACAGACCAACCTCTTTTGATAATTTAAAGATTGTGGATGGTCAAGTTTGTGACAGATCAACCACAAAGAAAACCTTAGTGAAGATTTCCTTTATCAGGCTCAAAGACAACATCCAGAAACTGAATTTTCAGATTCTATTTTTAACAAAGCTCTGATTAAAAGCAAGGACAAGGTTTGGTCCTTGGGAGGGAAAGACCTGAAAGATTATGGACTGCCAGTGCCCAATAAAGATGAAATCTATTCTCTCAAGAGAAATATTAAGGGAAACTTCTCATGATCTTGAAAACTTCCTTGAAGAGAGAATGAGGAAAAATTAATTGCTGATCAAAGGTTAGCATATGATAAAATTCTCAATCCAACCTATTCCCATTCTGGAGGTCTTTTCTTCCTTAATGCTCCAGGCGGCTTAGGGAAAACCTTTATAATCAATTTAATCCTTGCAAAAATTTGCCAAAGAAATCAAATTGATCTCATAGTGGCTTCTTAAAGAATTGTAGCAACTATATTGACAGGAGGGAGAATTGCTCATGCAACCTTTAAGCTTCCTCCGAACCTTACCACCAATGAATAGCCAGCCAACAACATTTCAAGAGGCGGTACATCAGCCAAACTCTTCCAAAATTGTAAGTTGATTGTATGGGATGAATTCAGCATGTCCAAAAAAGGTGCATTTGAAGCTCTTGATCATATGATGCAAGATCTTCAGAGGAATGACACTCCAACAGTCCAATGGGAGTGGGTCACATTGCTCATGGCAGTGGATATTACCAGACTTTGCCAGTTGTTCCAAGAGGAACTAAGGCAGATGAATTAAATGCCTGCAGCAAAGCTTCATCACTGTGGCAACATGTTAGCTCTTTAAAGTTAACAACTAGCATAAGAGTTTAACTCCATAGGGATGAAGAAGCAAGACAATTTGCCTCTGTTCTGCTGGATATCGGTAATGGTATTGTACCAGAATCTAGAGAGGATAAACAGATTACTCTAACATTAGGACAAACCTCAACATATTAGAAGAGCTTAAAAGCAAGATTTTTCCCAACCTAAGAGATCATTTTATTAATGCAGACTGGTTGAGTGAAAGAGCAATTCTGGACCCTAAAAATGATTCAGTTGATAAACTGAACCAGGAGCTGCTACAGTTATCCAGGTCCTACAAATCTGTGGATACTACTACTGATGTAGAACAATTGGCTCATTCTCCTGTTGAATTTGAACATCCTTCAACCACCTAGTGTTCCACCTCACAATTTACTTCCAAAAGTTTTGGGCTCAATCGTACTGCTAAGAAATTTAGATCCACCCAAGCTCTGCAATGGCACAAGATTGACAATTACAACCCTCATGGCTCGTGTTTTAGAGGCAACCTAAGTCATCAAGGTGAAAATGTTTTCATTTCAATGATTCCAATTATGCCATCTGAACTTCCCTTTGAATTCAAGAGAATTCAGTTCCCTATAAAACTCAGTTTTGATACGACCAATAATAAAGCACAGAGCCATTCACTGAAAATTGTTGGCCTCAATTTGGATAGTCCCTGCTTTTCTCACGGACAGCTGGATGTTGGATCTTTTCACTCCAAGAAAAAACTAAAAACATTGTCTTGAGGCTCTTTTGGAAAAAAGTTGCATTTAAGTGTACAGCTTATAGAACGTTAAGAAATGTATCATTAGCGTAAATTCAATGTCCATTCAATCAATGACTATGTTTAAAAAAAATAAAATTTCTGTTTTTCAAATTGATATAAACCTTTTTTATAAAAGATATTTTTTCCTGTGACCTGGTACTCCAGCTAGTGTTCTATAATCACATGATAGAATTTTTTGATGAATGAATGGTTTCTTCTATAAGAACTTTCCTTTCAATAACCTTGTGTGCACTACATAAGTATTTACTTATGTTAACCTAGATTTTCAGATTTAATTTAACTGAAATCAACCTATGACTTTGTAATCTAAACTAAGATTCAAATTTCCTAAAGTATGTAGGGTTAAGTGATACATTAAAAATATTTGCATTAGTAACTTCCACAATATCATAATGCTTACTTTCAGTTACTTAATTCATTTAACAAACAAAAACAGTAAATCTACAACATATAACAATGCCACGTGTTTAATGTACCACAACAAATAAACTTAGAGAAAGAGGAAAAAATCTGGTTAAATCTTTTGCTATGTTCACTCACTAAAACATGTTGTTTCAAAGTGTCTGCCCAAAACTGAACTAGTTTAATCAGGTGCTTTTTGTAATGGCACTAAACTCATCCTTTACTCCAAAGGTTATTCAAGAGTAATGAGAGCCAGCAAGCCAACAAATGAAGCTATATAATGGATGTCAATTCATATAAATAACAGCTCAATTTTGTGAATCTGAATTGTTTGCTATGTTCACTCACAACAAAGGAAATATCAGCATATATTGTTATCTAGCTCTTTATATTAGCTGGTTTTGCTACAGCTAAGTGTTTCAAAAGAATATCAAGTGACATGTTGGGTCTGAAGCAATGCAGATGTTTCATGTTCTATTTCAAACATTTACAGACAATGAAAGAGCAACCCTGCTATCACTAAGTGTAATTGATAGGAAACTTCTTTACCTTTACAACCTAATTGTTCTTAATGATTTAGTAAAAAAGTATGGATTATTAACCCTCTGCACACCATGCCAGTTTTACTTAATTTAAGTATGTATTTCTAAGACTATACTGTGTACCATCAGCCTAGAAGCACCAGCATGTGTTGAAATGGCTGTATATTTAATCAAATAAACACATGGGTGGGGTAGGTGATCTGAATTATTGTCACAAAGGGTTAAATGAGAAAGTTACTTCATCACACTCTCTATGGTTCAACCAATGTTAACACAAATTTGAATGGTAGTAGGGTACAAATGTACCTGGGTGATACACACAGAGTTAGCATAATAAAACACAACTGGCTAACTGTTTTAGGCTACATCACATAACTTTGAAATCAGTTTGACAAAGTAATTGATAGCTAGTCAAAGATCGCTGGTCTAAAGCTTTTTTTTAAAAATTTGGTTCCTATGCTAGGCACCCACACAGGACAGGATCGGTACAGAGTAGAAGCTAACAGAAGTAACAAAACAGAAAAAAATTATTATTAATAACCCAGTATATATTTACAATCTATTTCTAATGGACTGCAGAGGATCTCATCTGAGTTCACTGTGAAATAAAGGTTTTGACTGCTTCTGCTCTTCAATCTCTGACAGAAATTTGACCCCCCCTTTAATTAACCCTCCAGCTAAATATCCCTATCAGATTCATTCAACAGTCAAGAGTTCTTTTTCTAAATTTTGTAACAAAACCATTTCTGACTAAGAAAGCAAAATGAAAAATTAATATTGGATAAAAGTGGTAGTTTGTTTAGTATCTGAAGGAAAAAAACAACTAGTCATCTCTAAATTCTGAAAGGCTCTTTTTCAAATTATTGATAACATAATATTATCTTTAGCTTGTACCAAAAAAAAATAAATTTCTATGCAGTATAACTAATTATTTAAACAATTTAGTTTTAACCATGAGAGCATCTGCAAGGAGCAGCAAGAGGTGGGGGGTCAACTGTCCCCACCCCCTGGACAGTTGATGGTAACAGTGTAATGATGGCATTATTTTTTGCCCGATTCACCATGCATCAGTGAGCATGGTGAATCGGGCAAGAGATGACAAATCTGATGGCACCCTGCCAAAGGGAAAAGGTCTATGACCAGGAAGAGTAGCAAAATAGGAAAATACAATATATGACACTGGCAGAGCATATGTATATAAAAGTAAACACAATCTATTTGTAAAAAGTGACTACAACTCTTGAGAATTATGATTTCAAAAAGGTTGCAAAAGGAGCATGAAGTTTCTGCTTTGTGTAGCTAATCAATATTCACCATGGCTTGGTTATTCTCTTTACCTAAAAGGAGCAATTTGTATATATTGTACAATTTTCCCACAACCAGTTCATCATGGAATACAGAAAGCCTTCACCACAGGACCTTTTACAAGGTGTAAAGACTTTCATAATAGTGTGAGAAGTCATATTCTTACTGCTTGGCACAGAAATACATAGTGCAACTAATCTTTAGGCCATCAGGAAAAAACCAGAACAGAAATAAGAAAGTATTATATCCAATATTACCAACCATTCTATTTTATTGTACACATGACACTGCTTTACATGGTGAAGGAAGCAAAACTGGAAATGTTCAAAGTCTGTTTAATTTTCATATTGAATCAGATACGACGCTACAAGACCATTTGGAAAATGCTCCAACCAATGCTTGCTATACTCTGTCCATGTAGAAAATGAACTAATCAGCCTCTGTGAGGAAAATATCAGGGAAGAAATAGCTTCTTTGGCAAAAAGTTACACTGGATTTTCAATAATTACTGATGAAATTTCTGAGAAATCTGGAAAAGAGCAATTGTCACTTGGTGTACATTTCATTGACACAACCACCACTGAAAATGTTAACCAAGAGGAATTTCTTGGATTTACAAGGAACTGAATGCTACTTCCATTGCCAATATTATCATTGATCAGTGTACAAAGTTTGGCTTGAATCTAGAAAAAAACTACATGGGAAAGGATATGAAGAGTGCTCTATGATGGCAGGAAAGGAAAGGGGCGTGCAAGCTACAATAACTGCTCATAAGCTCACTCTGGTTGTGAAAAACTTGAATTTTGTACCTGAGATACACAATACAATTGGTACAATTAAAGCTATCATAACATTTTTCTGTGAGAGTACAACAAGATGACTTTTCCCAAATGTGCCACTACCATCTGAAACACAGACTACAAAATACAAAAGTATTAGAATTTCTTCTGACAACTTTGAATGCATTTTTGATCAGTTAAACATACTGGCCACTACAGCTTCAGGTAAAACACAACAAGATACACACCATTAGAATCTGCTTCAAGCAAAATGTTTATTTTTGTATGATTGTAATTTCTAGCTACTCTGCAATGCTAGAATCTGTAACACAAGCTCTCCCACCTGTTGAACTTGATATCATAAAAGTGTATGATCATGTTCAAAAGTTTATAAGTGTGTTTTGTGAACACTGACAAAAAGAAAAACAACAATTCAACAAACTTTTCGCTAAAATTCAACAATTGTCAAAGTAGTTGAATATTGAATTATCTGTCCCAAGACAATGCAGACAGCAGACATTTTGATCTAATGTTGATGGCTCAATTGTGGAGAAATATTTTCATCAAACATTGTTTATACCATATTTTGATTCAAATCATTTCATCACTAGAGAGCTGGTTTGCTGAAGAAAATAAACAAAATTTGTCTTTTATGCTTTCATCCTGTACAAATGGTGCACATTGGACATGAAGAATTCAAAAACCAAAATGAAGAAATAAAATAAGTGTACAAAATTGAAAACTTGGAAGCTGAAACTATCACCTGGTTTGAGATATGGTCCAAAAAATGAGGGAACAATGTGTTACCAAATTAAAATATGGACAAACTGAATTGTTAGAGTACAATGATCTATTCCCTTCCATTCATCAAGCAATTCATATTGCTCTAACTTTACCAGTAACAACCTGCACAGCAGAAAGATCATTTAACACAATTAGAAGGGTGAAAACATGGCTGAGGTCAACAATGGCAGATGATCATTTGTCTCGTATTTGCATTATAAAGTGTTCACAGAGCAAACATTACAGCTAACAAGCAGAAACTTATCCAAAAAGTAGTGGATAAATTTGGATGAGGCTAGAGACGTTTACAATTTGTATTGGATTAAAATGTGTTTCTTTTTGTTTTGTTTTTGAGAGCTTTGATGGAGTGGTAGCACAACAGTAAAGGAAGTATACTAACATCGAAAAAATTAATTAAATTCTAAAAAATTCCAAATGAATCACAAGAAATATTTCTAAGTAAAACAATTATTGATCGAAATCAAATATCTTTCATAGGAAAAGAAAACAAATTGATATTTTTTTTTATTTTTGATGTTAATATGCTTTCATCGTCAGGCATATTCTCCACACTTGATATTATTTAGTCAATTCCCCCCCTCATGTAATTCATCCTGCAAACATCTTTTGTCATTCCCCCCAACCTAGAAAAAAACCTGCTGAAGCCCATGGTTTGAACCATTATTTTCAGATGACATATAATAAGAATTTTATTTAATTGTTACGCTTAAAAAAAAAAAAAATGTAAAGGGAGACAACTGCGACAATAACCTGTTTACCATCAGCTTACACCACCAACACAACAGAACTTCAGAATTTACATTGATTTTGATACTGGGGTTTTAAATGTTTTTACTGAAAATCTAAATGTTTTTGTCCTAAAGTTAGAAGGAATAGGTTCAAAATTGCATTTCTTAGCACAGGTTGAGCCACTCTAATTTATAATGAAAAATCCATGTCACTCAAGCCCCACTCATTGTGATTACTAGTGTACTGACTACATACAGTCATCATACACACTACTTAGTACTGCTGTATACCATATTGTAGGTTTAAAAGATCCTTCATCACAAAATGACTTGACAGAAAATGGCAGTTTAAGAATAAAGCCGTTGACAGATTTTTGTTCTTGTTTTTTACAAGTTGTCTAATGCAAGAGTATCAACTTATTTTTAAATAACTGCATGTGAGGATTACATTTATAAGTACATCTACAAATAATTTTAAAACAAAACGCATAATTACAGGAGTTTGTCTATTAAAATCAACACAAAGCAATTTACTGTATACTGAAAACATAAGTGAATAATTTTTAATATTTGTTTTTATCCAATTTTTTTAAAAATCAAGTCTGATGACGTTCTAATGATATAAGCCAGAAATGTTTATCTATAGAAGATAGCTATAAATACACTGAGAAAAATCTCAAGGACATTCAAATGAAACCCAACTAAAATGGCATCGTAATTATCATATCCAGTCCCCAGGTTTCATTTAAACACTTTTAGTACATTTATCTATTATCCTGTAAGTAGGTAGCCATTTCACATTGCTATTCAATGAGGTGTGCATAAAACAGACACAAAGGAACATACAGGCTACATAAAGTGACACAGTTTGAAAATCTGCATGATACAGCACTGTCATTAGTTTGAGAAATATATACACACAAACACACCAATAAGTCTAAAGTTAGCTGAAAATGCTATCATTCTCTTCCATGCAAAAGCAAAAATAAAATTCAATGACACTATGAGTTCATGCAAGTACAATTCCTTTGCTCCCCATATTATTCAACAAAGTGTTTTAGAACTATTACGATTTGAAATGCTTCAGAAACAGAATTTGTACCATCACTTGTAACAATTCTGTTGTTGATCACGTCAAAGTTGGCATTAATTTTCCAACAACTAATTTGAATAAAACTGGAACTACTGGTATTCATCAAAATCATATTGCAGTCATTTCTGTGTATGAAGTCACAAACACAAACTGATGATATACTAAAAATGACAAATGCAGTCAAGAAGTCACAGTTCTATGACTGAGATTCTGGATTCATCAAATGATTCTCATAATATTTTGTTTCAAATAAAATTAATGTTGACAATAGAGACTCTACTTAGTTATTTTTCACAATCAATATTGGACAAAACAAATTCTCTGCTGTAGCAAGTTAAAGTTGCATAGCAAGAGTCCTGTCTCAAACTAGAATGACAACATTTAAACAACAAAGATAGCCATATGGCACTCCCTTTATGTATGCGGAGGTAGTCAGCATGTCAGTCCCCAACCAACCTAGTGAATAAAAAGTTGTCACTTTGATTTGCCCTACTAATTGTCTTTTTTGTGGGGGATGGTATTTGTGAAGTGTGGTGTAGTGTAAAGTTCTTGGGTGTGTGTGTGCATCTCCAAAGAGAAGGGGGTGAGTATGGAGGTCGAAACCTCTAGTGGAGCAGAGCTCCATGAGCGGGGCCAAAACCCATTTGAAGAGCCGAAACCCTTCATTAGTTGAGGAAAAATCCCTGGTGTTGGAGCATAACTCTGTTAGAGCGGATGCTTCCTCACCTGGGTGGTCCAACTTCCTTAATGTTGTTGGATGCATGTAATACTGTAATACTAAATTTCAACTGAATGTGCATGAAATGCTTTTGCTGTGTGTCCAGTTCAGTTTATATTCCGTAATAATGTTTACATCTAAATTCTATAAAAAATAGAGAAATCATGATTCAGCAAGAATTGTTTTATTCTAATACCAATTACTAATGAAGAAACTGAGATCGAGATCTTTCCTTCACCAGTGACTCAAAATAAATACCGCTTCCCATTTTTATAAACACAGAGAAACATTTCCTCTGAATCTGAATTAAACACCCTCTTTTCCTCCATAACTTTCCTTTCTTTCTTTTTTGCTAACACTTATCCTGGGGCCAGTAAAGCAGAAACCACCACACAAGGTACCTTTTGGTAAACGATGTTGTGATTGTTTCACATAGATGGCAACTGCTCAATAAACTTTCCTGTTTCATTATAAAGTCTCTCCACGGGGATTTTTATGTGAAACCAATGATCATTTAGGGATTTTGTACTATAAACTCTTTTCAATTTTTAATTTCATTTGTGGACCACAAAAAAGCAACCAAAGGACCACCCTGTCTAAACAAAGATGCTACATTTTTTGGTGATGTGGATTATCGTGTTTCTGATGTCTTAATGATGCCTGCCCAAGTGATTGTGAAGAGGGCACAAATTTGTCTTACTACATCAATTGATTGGAACAGCACTTCTCTGTCAACAATCTTATAGACAAAAAGAAGACGAGAGGCATCCCATTGGTATTGTGTGATAAACATGCCCTTGATCAAAGACACAAGTTTGCTGCATATCACAGCGTGCTGCACTTTTGAGAGATTTTTTATTGGCTTTGCAAGAAACTCCATCCAACTAGAACTCCGGACAGAGAAACAGCTCAAATTTTGAGTAAGCAGTCGACCTGACAGAAGTGATGGAATCTGTTTCATGATGTGTGGAAGACTTTCAAAAGATGAATAGAGCTTCCAAAAAAGGGCCTCAAAAGGGTATCATCCAAAATGCCTTCAAGGAACAGCAACTAAAAAGCAAGTGCTTGTGTTAGCCAAAATAAGAGGTGCAGTTGCTGTAGGAGGAAACTTCACACTTGAGGTGAACTATGCCCAAAAGATACAGCTGGTTGTTACCAATGTGGCAAGAAGGGCCAGCTTGCTGTTAAGTGCCAAACCAAAAAGTCAGCAAAGGAAGGACCCAAAACTCACCCACTGTTAATGCATTGCCATTGCAGTGACTGCTGAAGCCATCTGAAAAAAGATTGGAAGATTGCAGTAACTTAACAGTGCATACTAGGGGGGATGATTGATGTAAATGCCACCCATCAAGGCACAACTTTAAAATTGCTGGTCCTTTTAGCTTCTGTGATGAATGGTGCACTGTTCAGAATGCGATGGATAAAGGCATTTGATCTGCCACTCCCAGACAAAGTGACAGTTAATTTAATCGGCAATAAATCAAAAGTGCAGCAACCCTGCTCATAAAATTGAGGATGGAACCCTGAAACCATTTCCTGAAGTGCTTTAACCTAGCTTAAGAAGCACTGATTCACATGAAGCTCATTGTTCGAGCCAATGCTTGGAGTCCAAGAAATGTTCCATTCACACTAAAGCCAGATGAAGTAGAATTAAAATAACTTGTAAAAAATCCTTATTCCATGCCAATATTCGAGGATCTCACAATGAGACTAATAGGCAGCCATTTTTTTTTCCTTTTCACCAACTTTAGGGATGTCTACTTGCAGATGCCTGTGGCAGGGGTATCTCATTAATATCTGGTGGTTGCAACCCATGTAGGATTTTTCTGGTATTGCAAGCTACCATTTGAATTGACTATGGTGTGGGAAATATTTCAGCATTTTATAGATAAGTTAATAAATGGTTTGAATTACTTAAGTATCTACATCGACAACATTATTGTGACCAAAAAAACAAAGCAAACTATCAAGACAACTTGAAAAAGGTTTTAGAATGTCTCAAAAAACTGAACTTCAGACAAAATTAGAAAAATGTTATCTGCTCTAACTATCAGTGATGTTCCTGATCCACTGGATCAGCCAAAAGTGCATTCAGCCAACCAATAACAAGGAAGCCATTAAAACTTTCCACAGCAAACAAAATCAAAACAGGTTTTAGCAATGTATAACACTAGTTTAGCTGTGTTGAGGTCACAATGCCTTAAGTGTGTGACTCGATAGAATTTTGTCCCAGAAATGACCAAATAGCATAGAAAAATTCATTGATTTTGAAAGGAACAATTATGGAAATAGAGTGATGGCATATTGTAGCGTTCCAAATTTGCTAGTCCTAACAATTGCGTCCCAATTGTTTAAGAACTTCTATGAATAAAATAGAATCCAGTGTATTCAAGGGATGCCATACCATTAGAAAACAAATAATTTAACAGAACGCATGGTCCATACTTTCAAACAAAGAGTGGTCCTGTTGAAAGGCAGAAAATCAAAACTTGATCTGAATCTGCAACAGTTCTTAATCCAAGATGAATGCCATCACCCAAGCCAAGTTTCTGTTTGGACAACAATTAACGACCATATTTGACAATTTGCAATCAATCAAACCTCCTAAAAAGGGAGGAAGAACTGGAACAATGGAAGCAATAACTACAGCATAGTCAGAGTGCAAAATCAACAAGTTTTGTCAAAGACCAGTTGGTACAGAACTTAGGTTGTAGGTACTGAAAGAATCCAAACCCAAACAGGTGATCATCTTACACCACACTAGCAGATGAACAAGAAGAAAGGAAACATGCTGATCAACTGAGAGATCATATGGTGAACAACAAACATCCTGATGGACAACCACACATGGTCCCATCAGTGGCCTGTAGAACCCAATCAGAAGCAGCAAATTCACCAGCAACAAGGAGCCAGTGAAATAAAAAATTGCTGTGTGATAAAAGCCTTTGAGGAAAAAAGTGAGAAATGTAGCAAGTTAAATCTGAATAGCAAGAATCCTGTCTCATGCTGGAATGCCTTAATATTTAACACAAAATATGGCCATGTGGAATTTGCTTAAAATAAGCAGTCCTTCAACTCATAACCAAATCTAGTAAACAAAAGTCTTTTTTTCGTGGTAAAAATATTATTCAGTTTGCCTTACTGATTAACAAAGCTAATATGATACACCTGTCTTATGAAAACTTTTTGTATCTGAGCATTTTAAATTAAAAACTGCAGTTTTTTGTCAAATTGTTAGTCAATGAAGATATTGCAGCTACACATATTTAGCAATATATTTTATAAAGCATTTTTTTAAAAAGTATGCTGCAAGTACATTATACAGTATTTGCATTCACCATTATATTTAAAGCATTTTTAAGCATCTACTACTACTGTTATACATTCCTAATAAGATTAGCTGTTCTCATGGCTAAGTCTTTACTGTAAAACAACAAATCAGAGCTTGATTTAAATGAAACTTTCAATCTTATCCAGAAACTTACCTGTTAAAGTCAAAGTGTCACCTCCAGACTTGATAAGATCTACCACCTGTTTATGAGTTGCACCTTCCACATTAACACCATTTCTGAAGCATGTACATACTCAATCATAATATCTGGAAGTCAGTGACCTCCTTCAGAAAACAAATTAAAGGACTTTTTAAAGGACTGCATTTACTTCACTATTTTGTTTTGTTTTTTTTTTTCTGAAATTGTTTCTGACTTTCTTTAATATAATAATACAGTAATCTTTTTTTTTTTTAAAAAATGAGAGAGAGATTAATACTTGAACAAATTCTAGTTAATCTTTTCATTTATATCAGAAGTTAATATGTAAAAATACTGTAAACTTATTTTGTAAGAGAACTGTTTTACAATAGTTTATCCTGTAAAATTTGTAATTTAGTTTCCATGTTATGCTTCACTTCACATTATGATAAATTTAAATTTCCTTGTATTTACTATAATTAGGAAGTAAATGATAGTTGACATACATAAAGTTATTTGGTTTACTGGCATGCTGACTTTAAATTGGTTAAAACCTGTGGAATACTTTAATATAATGAAATACTGTTGCGGGTTTTGAGACACCAGTCCCAATATCTATCTGCCGAAAGAACTTGAGATCGACCTGTCTGTTAGAGAAGGAATTGCGATGGGTCAACCCACTTCTATCCTTACTCATAGCACCTTGAAAACACCACACACACACACCCCCACACACACACAAACAACATCCCTCAATTTCTACGCATATTCCAAATTAAATTACAGAAAGTTAATGACAGCATTAAGATGATGATGCGGGCACTGGCGGCTTTCAAAGAGTCGTTCCACTGTTCCGTCTTTCTTAAGGAAATACTGTCGTCTTCAACAGGACAAACAGAAGAGTGGGGAGGGAGGAGGGCCAGGGTTAGATCGCCCGGAAGCTCTAACAGCCGGGGTTTTGATTTCGTATTGTTGTAATCAGACAGAAGAGAAGAGAGGGGCCCACAACCGAGAACCTGTCCTCAGGGAGTTCGCCGAAGCCCCACCCCCCGATCACGTTCAGCCATAACGGAGGGGGGGCTGTCGGGAGGATGAAGAGAAGAGGGATGGGAAAGGGGAAGAGGGGGGGGAGGGGGAGGGGGAGAGAAAGGAAAACCTGCAGATACTCACACCTCAAGAATGCGATCGCCCTTTCGGATACCTGCCCTGTGGGCTGCGCCACCTTCCAGTACAGCGCTTACGTGCTGTAATGGCGCGTACAGGACCCCGTTTATTGACTTAAGCACGCCACCTTCGCTTACTTGTCCTCGCACGTTAAACCCGAATCCTGTCTCAGTCTTACAAATTGTAACAACCCTCGGGCCCAGGGGGTCAGCCAATCTCTCCGGAGTGGAGGGTGTGCTACCTTCGTCGCTGTCCGCCATGTTTGATCATATGACCAAACAAGCGAAATGGAGGCGGCGCTGTCGACACGTCAAACTTCTGTTGGGGGGGGGGGAGGTTAACTAATTAAAGCTGAACTCGACAGTTTTTTTTTTTTTTTAAAAAAAATATTATTATTGTTTGTTTTTTTTTCCCCTTAAATTATAGATTGCGCATAACCACTACTTCTTACTTACTTTTACCGTAAGTTTGCTGATAACATGTACTGACTTTAGTCAAAGTATTAATCTTGCGTGAACAGCCGATTGCCATGTAATACATTTTAAAAGCCTTAAATAGATAACCAGGCAGGTGTCAGACTTCTTGGAAGAAAAGAGAGAGAAAATTGTATTAAATAACTTATGAACCTGTCTGAAAACATTACACTAAAGCGATTTAAAATGTAAAAATTCATTTTGAGAAAAAAAAAAAAAAGCTAGCCAGGAATATGAGGGCTGACAGCAAATACTTTATCCACATACAGGTAAAGAAGTAATTAGAAACCGAGATGTTACTTAAATCCAATAGGACTGCAGATCCTGGAAATATATCACCAGGGACACCAAAAGAAACTTTATTTGTAAATATTTTTTTTTTCTAATTTGTTTAATTTCTCTTTGCAGAACGATATTTCCAAAGCATAGAAAGCACCCACTTCTAAAAGGATTGATAAATTGATGTTGTTAGTTATAATATGAAAGTTAGTCTAACCTTAGTAGCATGCGGGATCTTATAATCTCTTACAGAAAAGTATACTAAATCATCTAATTAAAAATAATATTTAAAAAAACAAAACAAAAAACGTTTAAAATAAATTTGGAAACTTAACTAAATTAGTTAATGGTAGAAATCAAGTTCATGTTGCTTATTTGGACTTTAGTAAAGGTTTTGATAAAGTTCCACAAAATTTAATTTACAAAACGTTTAAGGAGCATGTTTATTACGGATCATAGAAAGCGGACAACAACAACGCAATAAATAGTAAATGGAGTAGCAATGTCTTATCACCAAGTTTCCAGTGGTGTGGCACAGGGTTTGGTTTTTGGTCTACTGTTTTTGATTTAATAATGTACTAAACTATATTATGAAAAAGTTTGCAGATGATAATAATATTTGTGCTAGTGCTAATACTGAAAAGGATAGAAATAATTTTTAGATAAATTTAGATAATTTATCACATTTGTTAGTTTCATGGAAAGATAAATTGAATGCTAAAAAATGTAAAATTATCAAACCGGGCAATAAAGAATTTTAATAATTATTATATGAATGACACTAAGCTGGAAAATGAGTTTCAGAAAAGGATCTTGTGGTAATCGTTAAAAGAGTATTTCGGCTAGAAACAAAGCAAATAATGTTAGACGTAATTAACCGGTGTATCAGATACGAAGGTAAAGAAGACTTAGTTTCATTGTATATATCTCGGCTTGCCCATTTCTTGGATATGTGGTGAAGTTCTTATTCGATAAAAGAATATTGATTTATTAGTGAAAGTTTCGCGTAGATTTACTATACTTTTTTTCTTTTCCCTGGCCTTAAGGATTTGGAATATGTTGGACGATTAGAAATATCGGATCTGCCAAGTTTGAATAAAACATTTAGAAGGAAACCTAAAAGGTGCTTTCAAAATAATTAAGGGTTTTGAGGGAGCGATCAGAGAGGTTTGCTGCTAGGATTTCAGCAAAGCGAGATATCAGGAGAGAAAAAAAACATGGGAAGGGTAGAAATGCTAATAAGCGTAATGTGCGCTTTATTTTCCCCGAGGCTCCTTGTATAAGCCTGCCTGCCTGCAACAATTAAACTAATGTTGTTTCTTTTCTGAAATAGACTAAAAATACCTGGCTCATTTGGTACGCAGGTACAATGTAGCCAACACCTTTTAAGATTATTATTTAAGTTTCATCGCTGGTTTTTTTATTCTTTCAAAAATTATAATAAATATCCAATGAAAAGAAAATGTTTAAATAAAAGATAGCAAAAAAAGTAAAGCTATTGGGCATATGGAAGCAAAATAAAATAAACTGCAATATTGATCATAAAGACATTTAAATGATTTCTGCTTTTGATTTGTATTGAACATGTTTTTCCAATAAAAATTGTCGAATAGAACCCGCTGACCGGATATGGAGATGTCATTTCAGCCGAGATTCATTTGAATGTCTCGATATATGAGAATAAACTCAGTTATTCCATTTTCCCGAAAATACAGATGTAGTTATTAGTTCATCAAAAAGCCCTTCTTTATTACTATAATTTTCTGAAAACATCTCGTGTATTTTTCATGACTTCGAATAGAGAGAATCGAGCACTGACACTCGACTGCGATGTAATGTCAGGCGATATACTCAAAGCCTTCGTGGACCGAAAGAAAAGCATGGTCGCCAGCTTCTTGTCATACTGGACTCCTTCGCTGAAACCAAAGAAATCAAGGAGCCTGACAAAAAGAAAAGGAAACCAGGTACAAAAACGGCGCTCAGTTTTTGACCAAGTTATACCCAATGTCAGAGAACGACCATAAACAGGATTAGAGGTCATAGGCAGAATCAGGTTACTCGGCTTAACCTTTTTGGATCCTACACTTTATGCTCATCCCATCAAAATCAGTACGACTACTGAGAAAGCGATGGAGGCGGAAATCATCAGCTTTACCAGAGGCTCGAAGTCTCCCCCCCCCCCGGGTCTGTGGCTAAGGTAAAGAAGCTACACTAAAGTTGCTTCTGTAATCCCCCAAAAGGCATCACAGCGAGTACAAGAACAGTGGACATCGTGGTAATGTCTTGCAAAGATTCCTATCACCCTATCATGAAATGATATATAACAAATAGATGCCACCATCGACTTTCGAGTTCATTTTTAAAAAGAAAACTTCATTAACTGGAGAAAAAGTGATGACGCAAAAGTACAGGTTGTGCGGCAGCAACCAGACTAAAGACCACATAGGATCATCACGCAAACTAATTCTGGCAAAGGGGAGATATACTTAAAGGACAAAATCAAGTTTTAGGAAACTGGGAGCAGCTGTGGGCAGTGAGAGATTTAATGCAAACAAAACGGGAAACTAGTCTAGCAACAAGATAGAGACAAGAGATTTTCATGCCAGGGACACTCCATACCGGCCGAAAACACGCGCTCGAATGGTGTTCTCTTCCCATGAAGACCTCTTATTAGTTCGCTTCTCGCAAGTATATATATATATGTAAATTTAATATTTATCGTTAAAATGGATTATAACTGGTCCTTTTGTAGTTTTGTGAGCACAGTAGTAAATAGATACTAAATACATAAAGTGATACCATTATAGCGATGCTTTTCAGCTGGGTTTTATTTGCGAGTTGCGAATATAATATTATTATTATTATTATTATTATTATTATTATTATTATTATTATTATTAATTTATTGTCATATAATATGATTAGCATCATTCCATCGCTAGTATTCACAGCTGCTGCGTCTATTTGTTATAACTCACACGCTTCTTTATCTATCTCACTTCATTGTATCTCCAACAATTTAAAATGTCAAAACATATAAGCAGTTATTCACGCTTCATATATCTGAATTCGCTAAAATCTACAGGTTAAAACATTTAGGTATATATTATATATATATATATATTAAAGATTACAATTGGATAATTATATTTTCCGACTCTCTCTCTAACTGTTCTGGAAGTAAGTAAGTAGTACCCTTTACGCCCATCAGTCACGTGATTTATACGTACAATAGAAACCGAAAAAAAGTACGGAAATAAAAAAAAGTTCGTTCTTCTTTTCTGGTGGAATTAGGGTTCGCGTTTATTCTGTTCCGAAATTTAAATTTGTTAAACAAAAATAAATATAATTTTTAACTCGCCAGGAAAGGAAAAATACTGAGAGAAGAAAGGGCGTATACGAAACGTTCGGTGTGTGTCATGGCGGCCTGACGGGTGGCACACGTACAGCCAGCCATTGGTTCTGTTGACTTACAAGTTTGATATTTTAACGACGGATTAGGCTTTTAATTATAATCTTGACTCCCTCTTTTCTGTCTGTTGGTGTTGTTTTTTTTTTTTTTGTGTGTCCCCTCCCCTCCCCCTGCTTTAAACTTTTTATCCGGTAGCCTGAATGTGATAAGATGCCGCCGAAATTTGTGAGGAACCCGGACAGTACGGACATCGCTCGCTCGAAGGCGGCCGAACGTGTGAGTATATGCAGCTGAGGGCTGGGCTGGGCCTCTGGGCGTCCCTCGGGGTGCCAACCTAGCACTCACAGTTACTAGCCGTTTGCTGTCAGCCGGATGCTTTACACCATCTATCCGTTTCCGGGGTCTTCTCTTCCTGCCTACGCCCGTCTTTTTCGTGCCCCTCCCACCAACCCTTCCTGTGTGTCGGGACAGTCCTTAGGGTCTGCCTGTCTGTCTGTGGGATACGGACAAAACCAGCCCGACTGCGAATTGACCAGAGTTCTGTCCGCGGCAAGACAATGTTCGAATCTGTGCAGTTGTGGTGGGGGGGGCCCTCCCCCTTTCATGTCCGGTTCGCAATGGAATAGACGACGTTTCGGTAGCACGCAGCCGACCAAAGCAGTAATAAAATAGGGCGGGTTGGGAAGTGGTAATAAAATGATTACAAATTTGCTTCCATTTTTGAAAACCTGCCTGTTGATAAGGTTAGCTGAGGGGATTATTGTCTTTAGTTTAACCATGCTTGTCTGTCTGTCTCCCCACTCTTCTGTTTGTGTGGCCCTTGCACTAAATAAGTTTTTAATAAAGAACAAAGGCCATATGTCATTTTTACTTGGGTTAATCTGATCAAAAATATTATACTGATAATAATAATAAAACACGACCAAGGAATTAAATAATCTCAAATTTCATATATATGTATATATACTTATTAAAGCATAATAATCTAGATTGCGATTTATGCATTCTAGAATTTTTACTGGCAATTATTTTTCTCTTGTTTTGTTTTTACTGATTGCTTTTATTCTCTCTCTCTCTCCCTCTCTCTAGGTATCATTGCTAGAATCTGGAGATTCAGAAGAAGATTTCTTTCTTAGGTGAGCATGAGGATGTTTTCTGCTGTTTATTATTAAATCGTACCTTTTTCAAACCTCTGCCTCTTGTAAATCTGCAATTACCATAATCATGAAACTGGCAAAAATTGTTGTGTATTATTGTCTAGTGGGGGCAAACATTAAATGATGATATTTTTCATTATCTAATTTTAATAAAATTTTATATTTCAAAGCTTGAATTTTGGCATTTTAAACTAATTACATAATTTGACTAATTAGAAAGTTCCACTAACTCGAGGAATTTGCTGATTGTAAAATTTCCATGATTGCTTGGCCATAGTTTTAGTAATAAAATTTTATATTTCAAAGCTTGAATTTTGGCATTTTAAACTAATTACATAATTTGACTAATTAGAAAGTTCCACTAACTCAAGGAATTTGCTGATTGTAAAATTTCCATGATTGCTTGGCCATAGTTTTAGGAGAGAATTTTAATTGTACAAAAATTGTCATTATACAGTTTTTTAAAGGCATTTTTTGGATCTGTTTAAATATTGGTTTAATAAGGGTTGAGTTAACTTCTGAGGCCAAGCTATATACCACCCATTTTAAATAGGTGTCCAAAAGAAACTAATATAATCATCAGGTATGATTGTGTACATCTCAAAGCATGCACAAAAAAACAGGACTTCAAAAAAATATATTTTATAACCAACCCGTAACTTTCTGAGGAGTAGATCCATACATTTATGGGGAGTGGGTATTAATCCTGACAGAGTCCTCCCATAAATATAAGCTTCCAGGTTTACATGGGCTGATAGGAAGCCCATACATGATTAAAAAGTGAGGATGTCTCAAAGTGATTACTGAATTTTATTTTTTTAACCAAGAAATTTCTCTTTGGTATGTGGCCATTTAAAAACCTCAGCCCTAAAAGGGTTAAGTGATATGCATTAGGGGACATTTCATGTATATTACAGCAAAACTACTGACTTGCACAACATTGCCTTTCCAGTAAGAGGAATGGCATCTAACATTGGCAAAGTAGATGATGACATTGGCATGTAGTAGGGATTCCAGTGTAAAAACATTTATAATATGTAAATGAAAGCTTGTAAAACATTTAGCTGATATTGTGAACTTAGAGTGAGAAAATCACATCCAACAGCTTTTGTTGTTGACTATACAAAATTTTAAAAATAAAATGAGGGATCACAAATCCACTTCAGAAGTTAAATCTGTACATTCCTTTAAAGATTTGTAACTTATAAATCAGTTGAATGTATTTGAATGCTTTGTGATCAGTTTCCAGTGAAACACGGAAATATTTCTTGGTCTGTTTATTTATGCAAGAGAAGTAAGTAATGCATGGAAACAAAGAAATAATGGCTGGCTGGCTGACTAATGTACATTCACTTAGATAAAGACCAGAGTTTAGTAAACAAGATTTTGTGTGCAGATTTTTGTTTGTTATATATATATGTAAATTAGTTTAGTTTTTTAAAACATCATTTTAATTGAATTTCTTCTTTGAGAGCTGGCAGTAGTTTCATCCTTTTTATCTATTTATCCATTTGTGTCTTTGCAGTGGCCCTAAAGTAAAAACTGACAATTTATTTGATCCTAAAGTTGACAGGTACATCCTTATTTTATTTTTATTTTTTATTTTTTTTATACAATGTTTTTACTTGTAATAATTTTTATTATTATTTGCACGTGGAGACCAAATCAATGATTTTGTTGTTTTTTTTCCCTAAACCGAGTTTGAGAGAAAATTCATTAAATCATCTGGATCCTTTGAATTTGGAAACACAAAATGGGGTTTACATTTACATTCTGATTCATAAACAGATAATATCATATTTTAGTTTTTTTTATTAATTTTAAGATGGATTTAAAAGCAATGGCTGGTTATCATAGAACATGGACAATATTAGTCAGCAAAGAGGAATTCTTAAGAGTTCTGTCACTGTGAAAAATAGTCCGAAGGCTGACTTTTTCTGGTCGTTATCACTGTTACAGTGTGCCAATCATCATGCAAACATTTCTGTAATCAAATTTAGTCGAAAACAATATTGCAATAATAGTAAGTACTTCAGTTTGTCTGTGAGACCCCTCTGTATCTGCTAACAGTAAAAGTATAATGGTCTGAAAATAATTGTCTTTGGAAAATAGGTGTGGCTAAATTATTTTAAATTCTGATCGCTCTGCTGCATAGGTTATAACTTAAATTGTTGAGAAATTCTAATTTAAAAAACAAAACAAAAAAAAAAACGATGGATTTTACTGTTTTGGCAGGTTACAAAACCAAGTAGGGGAGGTAATCGATGTTATGAAAAACAATGTAACAAAAGTTCTTGAACGCGGAGAACGGTTGGAAGATCTTCAGGACAAATCTGGTAAGTGCTGTAGTCAAGGTGTTATTACTTTGATGTCTAAGAGACAATTGTGCTAAAATCATTATATATACAGAACAGCCCAGAAGTGAGGAAACATTTGAATTTAAATAGAATAATTAATGAACAATATTTTTAATAAAAAGATAATGTTAAACAATTGCTTATTGCTGGTAGAAGTTTTACAGTAAATACTCTATATGTCCACTCTTTTGTTCTTTATATAACTGCAGCCTTTTAAGGACAGATCAGCAAACCAGCTGACATAAATTTACTGCAAGACTTTGAAACTTAGCAGTGATTGTGTTCCTGAGTTCTAAAATGGTCTTAGGTTTGTGAGTGTAGACTTTTATCTTTAATTGCTCTCCATAAAAAAGTCACTAGTTTCTTTTATTTTTGATAATTGAACACATTATTAGCATTAATGTCTTCAGAGCCCTAGTAATTTTAAACATTTGCATTAGCTTATGTCATGCTTATCCCTTTCCAGTAATAAGATGTTAGTTTTTAAATAAAAGTACAGTACCTGTACAGCATGCTTGAAGTATATTATTTGTTTTTTCTGTTTTTATTAGTTGTCGTCTTTTACTTTAAACACATGGGCTGATATCAGTGCATAAGCGTCCACCATAGGAAACATGGTTTCAGTTTCCTAAACCAAGTGGAGGAGAATAGGGTACAGAGGTTAGCCACATGTCTACCACAAGACCCTGCTAGAACCCTTCATTTTTAGATGTGGAAGGGGGACCAGAAAATGCAGAGATTCAAACAGCTGGCTGGTGCAGAAGGGCAAGAAGAAATAATGCTAGGGAGGTAAACCAAATTAAGCTGGTCTTCACCAGGATTTGACTCAGGTTCTCGATACTTAGCAGTCCAGCAGTCTACCCCCAGACCACCACATCACCCTTTATTAGAGTCTAGACTTGATTGATTATAACTTTTTTTAGGAGATTTGATTTACTTTTACTAATTACTTTTTTCTTTCTCTCTGAATAGATGACCTTGCGAATCATTCTGATATGTTTCGGTCACGGGCTGGAGAACTAAGAAAACGAATGTGGTGGCAGAACTGCAGGGTATGCTAGCCAAGTCATTCTGACTTCACAGTGTTATAAAAGTTGAAGCAGGGCATTTATTGATATCCATTTCATAATGAATCACATAGCAATTGATATATTTTAAGCTGGTTGATTTATAAAGCAATTACAAACTTACTGCAGTAATTTTCTTCTGTTTTCAAAAGGTTGGTATTCGCATTAGCTTGGACTCATTGATAATTTCCTGTTTTTTGACAGTTGCGATATACAGGTTAGTTTTTAAATATATATATCTTGAAATAGCTCTCTCACATTCTGCCTATTGTCTATGAACCCTGGAAAACAGGTTTAGATCTAATGCAGCATAGGCAAGTATTGAACCTCATATCTGTATAAGTTTCTAATAGCTCAATAATAACTAGAGACAAAAAGTTTTGGGGTTTTCTTGCAATTTCTTTTAAGTGTACTTTTGAAATTTGCTTTTATAAATTTTATTTTGTAGGCTAGAATCATCATAGCTGTGGTGGTGGTGCTAATCTTGGCAATCATCATAGGTATGTATAAACATCGCTAATACAAAGGGGATTTTTTACACTTCTTTTTTCCATATGCACACCAGTTCTTTTAATGAGTATAAAATTGTTGTTGTGTGACTATTAAGGATATGCATCTTTATTGCCTAAAAGATGTCGTTTTTAAAACCTGCATACCTACTTTGGTGCGTGTCCACCAGAGGAAACTCTCAGGTTTCAGTTTCCTAAACCAAGTGCAGGAGAACAGGGTGCAGAGGTAAAATGTTTTATGCCTATCATGAAAGTTCCCACTAGATCCTTATTTTTTAGCTATGAAGGGAACCAAGAGAAGCTCCACACAGCGGGAGAGTGAAGAAGGGTGGGAAGAAGTCATGGTAAGGAGGTATAACAAACCGAGCTGGTTCTGACTGGAATTCAAACTCAGGGGACCCTCCTCAACCTTAGTAGTACAATAGTCTACCACTAGAATGCCACACCACCTGGCTTGGCTTGTGCATGAACCAAGAAGCTTCCATGAGGTTGATGGTAAGAAAAAGTAGCACAGAAACTAAGAAAGGAAATTGATGCAGTTAACAAAAAAAAAAATGGTTGTTGAAAATAACAGAAACTTGGATTAATGAATTTACTAATATTAGTAATTTTTTAATGCACTACAATGAAAAGAAGAAAAAAAAACAAGCAAACATCTGGCTCTGGCAGGTATGAAGGAAAAAAAAATTGTGTATTGAGATTCTTTTCACTTCACAAAATTAATTAATGGATAATGTGAAGAAATTCAGCTACCTATAGCTGCTGCTGCTTGGTTTATAGGTAGTGCAGGAGAAAATGAAAAAAAAAAGGTTTAATTTTTACAGAACTTTATTTGATAAGTTAATAATAATTTAAAAGTTTAGTTAGAAATGTATAAAAAAAAACTACTATTTAAATTGGAATAAAATTCTTGTTTTAAACTGTTTGCTCATCATTTTTCATGCTATCTTCTGAAGTCCTTTTATGTTCATGTAATTAATGCTCATTAAATTTGAATTAGAACCAATTATGTTTTATAAAATGCACGATAATGACTCTAGAATTTAGAATGAGAAAAATTGTTGGAAAATATTTAGAGGAATATTCCTAACCATTTCTTGTTGTGGTGCACAGTTATCTTTTTAAAAACTATTCAGGAATTCTATACATCAAGAAGGTCAAGATATGCCTGTTTCAACTTTCAGCAGAATCCTGGTAACAAAAAACTGAGATCAGAAAAATAATTTCTTGTTAACATGATTTTATGTGAACCATTCTCTATTTACTACCGCACTCAGGAGCATATTCAAGGAAGAACAAATGTGTTGTTGAATCAAGCAAATTTATTTCACAAAATTTACATAATTTCAAAATTGTGACTAATGTGAACAAAGTTTACAAATTCTGTTAATAATAGTTCTTAGATGATTTCTTATAAAATAAACTCAGCCCACAATTCTCCACAAACTCTTCCACTACAATGATATTGTCTGTATTCCCCAGACTGACTCTGCTGTTCATATGCTGTCATTGATATGTAGGTAAGAAGACTATTGTCCATTTTCTTGACTTCTAGCAACCTTTGGAAACACTGATGCAACTTCTTCATTTGCCTCACCATCTGCAGCATGATGGAAACAGTTGGCAATGGTCTCTATGGCACTGCATTCCATGCTGTGCTCATGTACAATGCATCTAACATCTGAAAACTTATCGTGGCTCTGATCAGTACCAGCTCTTGAAAATCTGAATTATTTCCCGATCACATGGTTTTAGGATACTGGAGGTCTTTGAAAACTCTGGTAGACTCAGCATTGTGGCTTGCCAAACTTGTAAAACAACCACTGATTTTTTTAACAGCAATTTATAAGTGATCCCTTTTTCCATTTTTTTGAAATGATCCAGCCATGCAGAACTCACTATAAAATCTGTGACTACTAGTTCTTTTGCTGGTTTGCTGGCTTTTGTGAGCAAACATTGGGCCAGATGTAGGTATGCCCTAGGCTTGTGCCTGACGAAACTAAGAAAATACTGCTTTGTAAAGTTGCTTGGTTATATTTCATGTTGTCTGAAGTAATGTTAACTAGCAACAGGCAGGGAGGGAATGCCCACAACAATTTATTTTAACAAAATTTTGCATTAGCCCAAAGTTTCAGATATTAATATAGGATTTATTCCACAATTTTGATCAGATTTTCCATAGTGTTTTCATGTTAAATGGATTTCCTCTTTACTTTGAAACTTTATTCAAACTTTAGACTTTACTGCGGACAATATGATTGATAGGTTAGTGATAGTGCTCTAGTAGTGCCACTTCATAGCAGTTAATGGGCAGTAAAGAGCAGTTTTAAAAAAAGGCAAATAAAAAATTTGACAGTTAATATAAGAAGAAACTGAGCACCTCTAATGTGGCTAACAATGCAGTATTGAATGTGAGGTCAGCTTATCATAAGGATATGGTGTTGAAAGCTTGTCAGGCATGTTCAGTTTTCAACCTCTTGGTTACTGAGAGAAAATGCAGCTTAGTTGAAATATTGGCATCTGTGAATAAAGCATTCTTCCACCGCTTTCTATTTCAGTGCCAATCATCATCCAGGAACAGAAGTGATGTCACTTGCAAACTTTTCCTAAAGCCATTCAGTTATTTTTGGACTGGCCACTTTGTTGATTTTTGAGATTCTGGCTGTGAAAAGTGGTTGGTTTAATATTTAATTCTATATATATATAGATTTTTTTTTGTTGTTATTTTATAAAAAAAAGTTTCATGATTATTTTATTTAAGATCATTTTATTATTTATATGGTCCCTGGTTAGAACTACATTGGAAGACTTTCTTTGTAAATAAAAAGCTTTATCAAACAACAGAATCATGTTTATGGAACTTTATAGTAGTTGGAAAACATTTAAGAATTCCTAATGTTTGTTTGTATTGTTATCATGAACTTTTATGGCAAATAACTATTATTTCTTGGTAATATATACATATTAATTGCAGATTGGCATATATGAATGACAGCAACATTTTAAACATTTAAAATGTATGGTGTTAACTATTCATACTGGACTTGAGTTTGAATCTTGGTAGTAACTGCCTTGGTTTGGCAAGGTGCTTCACCATCTTCCAGAAGATGGTCAAATCTTTTTAGCCTTGTTTTTCTGGCTCTAATTAATTTTGCTCTATTCAAGCAGAACAAGTTTGCACCATTGGAGGAATTTGTATGTAAATTCATTATATATGCCCTTCTGGGCTAAAGTGTTTTTCTGTTTAATTTGGTAATTTCATCTTTAGATGTAGTAGTAGATGTTGGCCTATCCTAGACTAGAAATGGAAAATAACTTCATTGGATGCCTGTCCATCCCGTTGCTAGATCATATAATTTAGCAGTTGACGAGATGGTCAACAGCACATGGTACCCTTGTGAAATGAAGTCATCTCTGTGCAGAAAGTGATTGATTGATTTAGATGTAAACAACCATGCTATTTAACTCTTGTGGGTGTGTTAAATACTGGCTTAATATAGTGAATATTAATTAGTCTCAAACTATGACTATACATTTAATGATAAATACATGTAAAATTCATATTTGTTTGTTTAATATTCTCATCCACCCTATTTCTTTATTTATTCATCCTTATTTTGCTATTTTTCATTTGTTTTTTTTTTTTTAATTTTTGGAGACTGAAGGGTTCCTCTGATTTCTTCTCAATCTTCTTCACCAGCCAGCTGCATAGATTCCTCTAGGCATCCCTGTTTTCTTTCTCATCTGAAAGTGAAAAGCTCTAGTAAGGCTTTTCCTGCCGAAATTGAAAGTGGCTAAGCGGACAATCAGCACTATGCTCCAGCACTAGGGTTGTCTCCCTTGTAGAACGACTGCCTGCTTATATAAAATGGGGCTTAGTAACATCTTGTTGGTTTTCATCCCGATGTTCTCTTTACTGCCCCCAGTAAGCGGTTTTAAAAAGAAAATATTGAATTTAAAAAAGTGACATGACAATAAGGGAATAATTTGTAAAAAAAAAAAATCTGTTCCATTATTTTTGTTGTTTGATATTTTATAAAATTATAGATGAAGATATCTGATTTTTTTTTTTTTTTTTGCAGTCATTATCAACTAAGAATGTCTTTAACAGCTTGTTATTCCAGAATTTTAACTTGTACAATAAATAAAGCAAAGCAGATAAAATGTAAGTGCTGATATTTCAGGAAGAAACCCCACCCCAAAATTAAAATGGAGTGATATTTATAAACAAACAGGAATGTATACATTGAAACTCCTGCTACCTATAAACATCTGTGTTTTTATCGTACAACCATGAGAAACTGCATAATTTCAAAAGGAAAAACATATGAAAATATTAAAATTTAATTTTTCTCACTCTCTCTCTCTCTTTGAAAATAAATGTTTCTTCTGAAATTTTCTATTAATTTGCTCAAAGAAGCCCACTCCACCATGCACAAAACAGTGTATATAGATATTTGTTTGTGTTGTGTGGCTAATACAAAGAGGTAGAGAAAGTCTTGGTTTTTTTAGGTGGAAAAAAAAAAAATGTTTGATGTGTAATTAATTTCACTAAACTACATTTTTGTAACTATAACAAATATTTTTAATAAACTCTTGTATACAATGAACTAATTTATAATTATGGTTTGCAATGACTTGACTTTAACAATTACTGAAGTAGTCAACCCTGTTTCCTTTATTCAAAATGAATGAACTAAGCTCTTATACTGTAATATATACATTTTTGGATTTGCTTTATAGTCTGGCCAGTCATTCCTATTGTCCTGATAATTTATTTAATTCACTGGTTTTTGGTGATGTTTTGCAATGAGCATTATTTTATGTACAGTGGTGACAAAAATTATAAGTGGATTTGGAAAAAAGTTCCAGATGGCCATAACTTTTGCTAATATGTCCAATAACAGTTTTATTTACATATCAGACAAAAGGTCGGAAAAATTTTGATTCTCAAATAATTTTATCAGTGGCAAAATTTATGCATGGGTTTTGTGATTTGATCTAGACAATGTATATTTGCAAAATAAGGCACTTTCTTGAAAACCAAATCATTAAATACATTATAGTATTTGGTAGGATACCTGAAATTACTGATCACAACACAAAAGCAAGAGGGCATCAAACAACTCACTCAAGTTTGCCAGCTTTAAAGCTCTAATCCCTCTCTCTACCTGCTGTATTCTATATGTTCTATGAGGAGGCCATTTGAGAAGAGGGATTTTTGTGGTTTGGAACTAATGCTTAACAATATTCAGTTTAAATAGGTGCATGGTCCTGCTGGAAGATCCAAGTCAAGGGCAAATTCTCATCAGCATATGGTTCGAGGACATTTCTCAAGATGTGCAAATATCCATTGCTGTTCAAAGTTCCTTAGATTTTGCAAACTGGACCAATCCCATGTTTGGAGAAGCAGCCCCAAATCATAATGCTCCCACCCTTGAACAGTTGGAAAAATACATTTCTGATTGAACTCTCTGTCGATTCTGCATCAGAAATATTGCACACTGTATGAACCAAACAAACTGAACTTGGATTCATCTGACCAGATGACTGGAAAACATTTCTTGGGTCTGGTCGATGTGTTCCATGTGAACTTAAGATGTTGCAAGCGGTTCTTTCGGGAAACAAATGGCTTCTTCCTGGTGACCTTCCAATTCAGTCCAAACTCATGCACTAGGTTCCTGACAGTCCATACACTGATCCCCTCATGTTTCCACTGCTGAATTTCTCTATGGATGTCCACAGCCGTGGTCATACGATCGGCTTCAGGTAGCCTATGGATGCACTGGTCCAATCTTTGGGTAGTTTTTTTTTAGGCCAGCTGGAATGCGGACGATCGCTATACTGTCCAGTGGACCGGTACAGATTCCAGTTGTGTCTGCTAGCTGTTTAGTTGTTTCTGATTTCCTTGGAGATTCAGGAATAAGGAAATTTCAGCTTTCGAAGCTCAACAATTCTTGAACTAGTTGAAAAAAGACTAGACTTCCTACCCATTCTAAGAAAATAATTAATATATATATATATATATTTTTTTTTTTATTTTTTATTTTTTTGGTGTCGTGCAAAGTGTTGGGGTATGTGTGTGAAGTTGCATATGTTAGATTGCGAGCTGGGTCAGTTCAACCGGCCGCCACAGCTGTTTGCAAGCGAGGCCTTATTTCGACCTGTGTATTGTGTGAATGTTCCTCAACCTAGCGAGAGCAGCGGGCTACCCAACTTCTTCGTATTGCACACAGGAGGGGTAGGTTTCTCCAGGCTGAACTCTCTAGAACAGAGTTTTCTCTCTATGTCCTTGAACTGAGAGGAAAAGTTTGGGCCACTGTTTATTTTTCAAATTTCCAAATGGAAGTATGATGGGAAGAGTTCTATTTTTATTTTTGCGGGATGATGGATGGAGACATGTTCTCCCTCCGTTTTTGGTTTTTATTTTAGTTCTCCCTCGTAGGGGAATCAGAGATTCCCGTGATGTTGTTGGTAAAACAGGTCTTTATGACCCCTGTTTTACTCCCATGTAGGAGGACCAAAGGTTCCCTAGCTGATGGTGAAGCCAGGAAGTAGCTTGTCCGCTGTGGTGATTGTCATCACAGCAGCCGATGCCCCATTCCACACCACTTTTAGTATTCTTTAGTCGTCTTCTGTTAGCTGTTATATGGACTATTGTGTGGAGTTAAACGAAGAAAGAATCATGGTTAGTCCATGGGAAATTATTTGGGGTGGAGTACTTTATAAATAAATAGAGGCTTACACTGAAGAAAGGGGAGGGGGGGGATGTTTAATGAGTATTGATTGAAAATTAATGTTATAAAAAGGGTTATATTGATATGAAATCACTTATGAAGTTTATTATATTATTTGATAAAATATAATGACTCTACCGAGAGTTCTTATCTAATTAGAATCCTAGAAGGATTTATTAGATAAAAGTGGCTACTAATTAAAAGTTAAAGTACAAATTAAGTATGCAAATAAAGGATGAAGAAGAAAGAGAATAGAAGAAGAAGAGAGTAAGGAAGGATGAAATGAGAGAGAAGAACTTCTGTTTCAGGAAGCTAGATTGACTTCATCTGAAAGAAAAAGGTTAAATTAGACAGTGGAGAGGGGAAGGGTTGTGATAAATACCACCTATTCACAATCCGCTTGTAATTTTTGCAGTAATAAAAAATATTTCTTTGTTATTTTGTAAGTAAAATCTTTTTCTTTTTCATGTAAATTCATGATATAACTTGAAAAACTCCTGAAACGCTTATAAATTAATTACCCTTCGTCTGATATATATAAATGCTCTGTTATTGGTCATTTTAGCAAAAGTTATGAACATCTGAAAATTTTTCTCCAAATCTGCTTATAATTTTTGCTGTCACTGTAGATGAAGTTTTTTAAATGTGGGGAAGGGTTGCAATGATGTTATCAGGGATGTTGGTTTTGATGTTTGCTAATTGTGATTGAATGGAATTTTTTTTAAAGGATTTTGAAGGAACAACAAGCCAAATAAAAGAAAAAAATAGGAAATATGATGCTTCACTCTTTGACATGGGATTCATGTTTACTGGTTCTGGTAAAAAAATTCCTAACTTAAATGTGCTGCTTGTGTTGAAGTTCTTGCTCAGATTAGCATGAAACCCAAGCTAACCAATGTGCCATCTAGAGACCAAAAGCTCTTTCAACTGAAAGGACAAGAAGGTAATCAGAAAAATGCAATATTTCCTCTGCCAAAACACGAAGCATCCTTCATACCCAATAGCAAGAAGTGGAAAATTTCATACAATTAGTGGATGTTGTTTGCTGCCAGCAGCAATTACAATGGCGTTGATAGTAGGTTGAAGAAAAAGTTTGAGTGACTATGTCTCACCAAACAATTTGACAACATGGTTAGCTGTAGACTTTCTGATGTTGACAAAGACATCAGGGATCATTGAGTTAATATGCCTTCTTTTTTAACATTACAAACTATTGGGAGTGCTGAATATTGTGTCAGTGAAGGACAAACGATGGTTTGATACATCAACTTATCTGAAATCAAACAAGAATTAATTTGCCAAAGTATCCCACTGAGACCCCCTGTATTTTTTTATTTTCACGTGATACATTAAAACGTCAGGTGGAATTATATGCCAAGATTTATACAAACGGGGCAAGAGCTATTCTTAGATTCAATAGTGGACTTACTGCTAAGGTGAAAGCTGCTGTACCACATTGCATGACAACACTGACTTACAACTCAGGCTCCAGCTGCAAAAGAGCTATCAAATGTACTGACTGTCAGGGTTGCAAATTTCATAAAACAGCCACTGAACTGATTTGTCAGTGCTACATGAAGACTAGATTGCTGCACGACCAACTTCTACTTTATCTGGCAAGAATTCATTGGCTCTGGAGGAGCACCGTGTTTTTGATTATCTCTGAATCACCACTTCCAGGTTTTACTGGGTATTTTGGCCAACATGTTTGAAGAGATCAATAGACTTGTTAACCTTTCCTTACATAGTAGGAACTGTAATACTATGCATGAAAAAATTCAGCTTTACAAAACATCTTTTGCTAAGGAGTAGCTCCTTGCTGCATGACAATGTTTCTAAATTGTCTTTGTCGTTATGGAAAATCAGTCATAGAAGTTAACTATCTAATTCTGGAGCATTTTTCTCAGCTTTGCATGCATTTCAAGTAAATATTTTCTGCAGGAGAAACAGCAAATGGATTACAAAAGTTTACCTTAGTTAAAAATCTGTTTTCAGAGGGCTTCATAGTGAAGGCTGAGAGCACCATGAGTCTAATAGAGAATTTGATCAACATTGCTGGTAGCTTTATTGAGAGAGATTTTTAAAGTCACACATTTCATCAGTTCTGGTTCTTAATTCAAAGAGAGAATTTCCCCAAATTGTTCTGTGCAGTTGTCAAAATATTTTTAAACTTTTCCTAAACGTGTCTGTGTGAAGTGTGTCTTTCTTTGATTGCTTACACCAAAAACGAGTATGGACGCCATTCAAATGGAGAGAGCAGTTTTCAGTTGAAAGTCAAACTGAGATTCCACAAATTGTGTGATATTAAGCGGGCTTGTCCTACCTACTCCCCGACACAAGGACGGGTCCCCAACTGCTCTCTTGTGTCTGAGTTTATTCATTAGTAGAGCAGTGGTGTCGCACTCTTTACCTGGCTTTCTGCCTTGTAACAGAGGAAATAAAAACCCTGTTTTTTAGAAAGAGGGGAGGACTTGAATCTTCAAAGAGGGCACAGCATGCACTATTTTGAGAACCTCACTTAGATGCTTAAAACGGGCTGCTTTACAATTTTTCTGTTTCGTTTTACATGTATTATAATCACTCAGAATTATGTGATCATGGGACCTGCAGACTTTGATGAAATAGAGTTCATTTACAGCTGAAAAATAATTGTCAGAAAAATTGTTTCAAACTAATGTCCTGAAGACTAAATTCAAAATGTTTTGTTAAAATATCCAGAATGTATTTTACTCAGTTTTAGTCATGTGATTTTCTTTAATATCATGCGACTGGGTTGTGTGATTTTGGCCTTCGGATCCAGACCTCCAGAAACAAGAGTGTGCTACCTTGTCCTTCGGTTGATGTTGGCCATGTTTACTCTGCTGGCAGCAGTAAACACTGTTTTCTTCCATACCAACTTTGAAGTTGATCAGAAAATAAGTTGATTTTATTTTATTATTTCCTCTTTTAAAAGAAGCTAGTAAACAGAAAGCAGACACTTTAATTTCCATTCTTATCTTCAATGAACTATCACAAAATCCTTTAAGCAAGTCAGCCAAGAAAATGGTCTGTATGAAGGAATAGTGTTCTTCCAAATGAATGAGTTATACGAAGATTTTATTATTAGTGGTACATATTAAACAAAACTACAATTCTTTTATGTTGCCAGTGAGGCAATTGTTGTGCTTCTGCATAAATTGCCACATTACAGTAACATTTGATATTTTGCTTTGTTCACCTGAATTTTAATAAGATTAACAATACTCTTATTCAATTTGAAAAGTAAGTCTAGGGATGGTTGCTGCCATGTGGCTTACTTTCCTCCAGGTTTGTGTCTTTTGTATACCTTGACACCATAGCAGGAGGAAAGCATAGCCACTCCTAGATATGCAGAAGTTCATTACCAGTCCTTTATCTACAAGAGTGGTGTACTCGATGGCAGGCATGAGAAAAGGTTAGGTGGGGAGTTAGTTCAGACTCATGGTCAGTGGTATAACACTAGATATGATAAATTCTTTGCTTAGCAGTACCCCACTCTGACATTTTAGAATATTACTCAAGAGGCCATGATCAAGCCTTAGCAGCTGTTTGGTTTGATGTTTCTGAAATGCATCTTGGCAATTTGTAGAATAGTGGAGCCCCATAGCACAGTATTCTGGTGTTTCAGAGTATTACTCATGGTTTCAAGAGGTGGTGATTTAACCCTAGAAAATTGTTTTTGGTTTAGTAATATTGAAAATGCATTTTAGCAGAGCTAGGAATGGATTTGTCTGCTGTATTTTCGACATTTTCTGAGATAGCATTCAATAGTTTCAGCCATGTTGCTTTTTTGGTTGTGTATGAAAATATCAGTGTTCAGTAAATGGAAAAGGTGAAAATATTAGGATCATAATTTGGAGAAAACTATCTTTTAATGGGGGGTCTGGTGTTAACTTTTGTTGTTGGTTTAGATGAATTAATCAGTCGTCTCGTGATGTTGATTATTGTTAATACATCAATTAATGAAGGCTAGATTTAATGTATTTGAAAAAAGTGATGAAAACTACCCTTTGACTTCAATTACTGAAATTAATTGGTTTTAAAGAATTTTGGCATGGGTGCTGACTGACGAATAAAATATGCGTTGGTGGGTGATTAGCGATTTTTCTAGTCATTCAGTATTGGAATTCCTGAAATGTCTGATTTGTGGGTAGCTAATGAGAATAAGCACTCTTGTTCCGCTATGAATTCTTGCCCAATTACACCACTGCCAGGATTGTTCTCATAATGTAACATTTTTGGTGGAAATAATAGTTGTTTCCTGTCAGAGACCAGCTTCTTTCAATAAAAATTTGGTATGAATTATTTTCTACTCTGAAGTTGATTGCTTTGATAGGTGAGGAATTCTGAAAGCTCTTATGTTAATCTTTTCCTTTGAATAGATGCTTAGTGCTCAACTCAAAAATTAAATCTTTATGTTTATCTAAAAATTATCTTTGTTATCTCCCTTACTAGATTACCTATGAAAATCAAGAAGAGAATGGGATCCCGCTGCTTGTTGGTGACATTTCGATATCTCAAGTATGCACCAGCTGACACAAAGAACTTGTTTTATTTTGTTTTTGTTTCCTAATCCATTTTCTGTAGTACCTCTTACACCTGCCCATTTTTATTTTTTTTTAAATTTTGAGAGTTATTGTAGGTTTTTCTTCTATAACTTGATAATGGCATCAGTTCTAGGATCATGATTTGCTAATTATCTAAGATTATCTGGAATTTCTGTTGAAACCCAGCTGAACTTATAACGTTCAGGTTTTCACTTTCACTTCACATTATTTTCACATTCACTAAGTCCGTGCAGGAATATCTACCTGATTCAGATTTCTTAATTTGCCTCTGTTCATTTTAATTACTTTTAAATATTTTTATGCCTTTTGTTTTTACATAATTTAAATGGTCAGTTTGTAATTTCTAAAAAAAAATTATTAATATTTTAGTGCTACTTGCTTTCAATAACAGTAAAGCGCTCTCACCTGAGTAACTGCATTGTAGTGTTGCTAATCTTTCAAAAAAACATTAGCTCTGAAAAGACTGTTAGGGCTACGATCTAGCTTAGCTCTTAATGGAGCTTGGCTCCTATCAAAGACCAGCTAACTCAAAAAAAAGTACTAGAGACTCAGCATTGCTTAGCTTTTCATAAAATACCAACTCTCTTTAACGACTATTAGGAATGTTGTATTATTAACCTTTCATAAAAGACTCGTTCTCTCAAAAGAGCTTTAAGGATCTAGTGTTAATTTGGTGTCATAAATAAAGCTCTTTCAAAAGTATGAGGGCTGCGGCATTTCTTAGCTTTTGTACAAGACCTTGCAAAAATACTTGGTCTGCTGTGTTGCTTTCATGAGAGAGTATTCATAGAAAAATCTATCAGGTTTGCAGTGTTAAGTCTTTCATGAGTGATTTTCTCTTTCACTAGAGTATTCAGTCTGCTTTCATTACCAAACTCTGCCACAAAATTATGAAGTTTGCGATGTTGTTCATTAAAGATTTGCCATCTCACAAAAATACTAGATTTCCCTTGTTGTTCATCTTTCATAAAAGACCGGCTGTATCTCAAAGTCTGGTGCTTATTACCTTTCACTTATGACCAGTTTTCTGGCTAAAGTATTGTGTTTATGATATTAGCTTCCTTGAAAGCCTATCTTTCATCAAAATCTCAGAAATAAACTTCATATTCTTAAAAAAGACCAAAAAAATGCTTTTCATTTTAGATTTATGTTTGAAATATTATGTTTATATAATGTCAGTTCTGAATTAGACCTGTAAACTCTATTATTATGATTTCTTTGGGGTTAGAAATTAATGAAACTATTCGATTTATTTCCATCACATTTATATCATAACTATTCTTTGTACCTTTAGTTTGGATATTTTAATATTAGTTAGCCTGATTACCTTTTCTAGAATTAATTTTATTTTGTTTGTTTTTCTTTTCCCAGATTTTAAAATATTAATGAGGGAAATCTGAATTTATTCGCCTTTTAACGTCTGTTAAATCTCGTTCGTCTTGAAAAGTATTCCTCAAAAGAACCATTTAATGGGATCTTATATTAACTAATGCATTGCTTGTTACTAATCATAGATACTGTGGCGGAAGTGCGCAATTTTATTCCTGGATAGGTTGGTTGCGTCACACCAGCCTTGGAGGAAACAGAGAGATGCCTAATTTACTTCAGAAAACTTTGTTTTAAAAGGCTATTTGTACGATTCTCGCCGAATTTCTGCGAATATAAATATACCCGTTTCTAAACTGGCTTTACATACATTTCAAATTATGTTATGTTTTAGAATTCCCTGTTTCATCCCGCTGCTGCTGCTGCTGTGCTTGGTCGCTATGGTTTCGAACATGGGCCCTGTCTTAGACGACATTTTCCGTCCATTGAAGAATGGCTTTTCTCTGTATTCTGCTCACCCCTCTAAATGGCGCTACAGCTATGCGAATGACGATTTTACCGCATCCCCGTCTTGTGCAGATGGCCAACTTTCCTTTTTTCGATACCCTTATCGCACACGATGGTAGTATTTCCATTCATCGGAAACCTGCATTTACTGCTTTAACTATGGAGTGGAACACTGACATGCCTAAGGGTCTATAAACTCAATTCCCTGCGTGTCTCGATCTTTAGCGTGTATAAGATCTGTTCTTCACATGCCAAATTTCACACTCGGCTCTGAGTTTATTACAAAATTGTTAACGCGGAATGAAAGTACATTATCTAGTAATATCTTATTCTGGTTATCATCTTTAAAAAAGAAGATAGCTATGGAAGCTGTCGGAGAGTTTTTATACCATAGATCTCAACGTTTACTGTCCCATTCCTGGAATCATCGCGCGTGGCGTGTGAATTTAGATGTGTTTTGCAGGTCAGCTTACATCGGTAAACCTCATCTCTGTATAAGAGAATGGTACTCCGCGCATCTGTCGGGAATGGAAATCTCTTCTTCCCCGACCCCATCAATCATATGGCTTTAGATTCTAGACAGATTTTATCTGAATGTCGTAAAGATCTCTTCCCCTGACTTCAAATTATCGAATCTTTTAAAATTCTTTTCCCGTGATACATGGTACATATCTACCGGCTTTATTATTGCCTCATACCTTAGTTAACCATATATCGTGGCGCTCCTTTTGGTGGAGAACTGACTCGGCTGCGACTGAAGTATTCTGCGTTTAAGCAACTTTTCTTTTCTCTCTTTTTTTTTTTGTTTTTTCGCTGCCGTTGCTATGTTTAGGGACGTGAACCTATATTCCCACGGTTTGTGCGTCTTCATCACCAGAACGCCCACTAAGAAAACGAAAGTAGAAGTCACGTGTGGCTTTGTTTGCGAACTACGGGAACGGGTAATGTAAACGGCGTTCTGCGTGTAAAAGAGAAAAACAAATGTTAAAAATTGTATTTAGTGAACTAGTTTATTTGTCTGTCTCTTACGTAGGCTGGCTGGCTGCTCGCTCAGCCTTGTCGCCGGTCCACGGGAATGTAGATCTCGTGAGTGACAGTCAGAACGAGGAAGACCGAAAACGATGACTTGGCCATCGACGGTGAGATGCTTGCCTTCAACCGAAATAGGGTGTTCGAGCAGTGACCGCATCTGCGTTTGAGGGCTGGAAACCAGTTACCCGCATCCACCGAACTTAATAGAAAAACCGAGTCTGGTTACAGTTGTTCAGAGGTGGCTTGCAGACGCCAGTAGACCAATCTCTCCGTCCCAGTTCGAACTGAGACATGGTGGGTACAGCAATATGATGTTAGGGGCGGAAGATTCGTTCACTTCGATAGATTTTTCTTGTCTCCGCGAGTGATGAAAAAGGAAAACAAGAATCGGAAGTACATCTCTCAATGGTTTTCTTAAGTCGTTTTTATTAAAAATAATTTCACCACACGTAGTATTTTGATGTACTCATCGCCCTTCTGTTTTATCACGGAATGTAAGGTTTGTTTAGAGTCGCAGTTAATGGTGAAAACGTCTTTACATTTTGAGAAGGAACCGCAACATCTGCTTCGCTCTTCCCGATGACCTGCGTGATTTTAGCATCTCCGAGTCGAGGAAGATTTTCCCAGCCACACAGGTCAGCACCGAGATGCTCTCGAAGAGATCCCACAATGGCGTGAAGACGACAAGAGAAATTTAATTGGTGTCGTTTCATCCGCTGCAGAGATTATATTGAATCGATAGCCATGTCTAGAATTCCACAGAAAGGAACTCGACGATAATCTTTCGGGTATAAAAAAAAACAACTTTAGACTTCTGACGCCTGAAGACGGCGAGAAGCATTCGACTGTCGAAGCGTCTTCACGCATCTGTTCAGATGGCACCAGCCGCCGCCTCCTCCTCCTCCCCCCATCTCAGGCTGACGAGCTTCTTAAACGCATGTCCCCTAATTTTCCCACCTTCCCCATAGGTTTGATCATCCTATCAGTAATTTCGAAAATCCTCAAGGATATGAAAAAATCAAATCGCAATTTCCCCCGAAGTCTCTCTCCACCAGATTTGATGCCACCTGACTTCATTTGCATGATTTCAAGTACTTTAGACCAGGATCTTCCGTCCTGATTGTATCGGCTTTAAAGAAGGGACAACGGCTGCGGGGGTCTAGGACAACTTTGCCGCGAAGATTACGATGCGCGACACGTATCGTGTGCCGGTGCCTAGCGACTCTTCTAGAACCACTTAAAGAATAGCGGAAATATATTTGAATTTAAAGAAAGCGAATTTCAAAGTGACAGAATTTATTTTTATCTTAAAATCAATGTTACACAACTCCACACCGCGATTGTTTGCTAATCCTCAAAGACCTGTTATAATGTCCCTGCGGCTATAATCTGTGCTTATCCGCGTCCAGATACTTAAAAGAAAAAATATATATATATATATTTTTGCAGTGCATTGTGACATTTCCAAACTGTCGGGTGCATCATTCCCAACTCGGCCTGTATCTCTGGATGCGCGGTTGTCGGTCTTGTGTTCTTTGTTGACGACTCTGCTGAGCAATGACTATATTTCTTGGGTAAAACATCGCCGGACGTCTTCCGTTTCGTCGGCGACCGAGCGAGCAACGGCTGCAGTTCTTCGGGGGAGTTAGTTCCCAGCCTCGTCTACGTCTGCGATAGGAACAAATGCCAGCGCAGGGATCGTTTTTGCCATCAACACAAGATCAGCATCGTTGTTACACCCTGTGGGAGGCAGACCTGCAGTTTATCGCATCCGCTGAGGTGCCCTTTACTGCAGTGAATAATATATTTTCAAAATCACACGAAACTGATTCAAGGGGAAACCGCGTTTTCGGCATCTGCGTGGATTCTTGCCTTGTGCCTCCCTCGTTCTTCTGGACTTCGTCGCCACTCACTGTAACCGTCTACTTTCAGTTTCTCCTTCCCACGCCCGGTTAAAAGAGTTTCCAAAATAATTTTCCGTTTTGATCCTTTGGGAAAACGATACGTCGAAGTCGGTCTGGGTACTGCGGAAAACCTCCACTCTTGGTTTTGGTGATACTGGCGCAGTTGAGTGATTACCAGTCACCGAGTAAACCACGAAGCTGAAGCAACACATGCAACTTCACATACACTCCCCTAAACACCGCACAACACCAAAAAAAGAAGTTTGGATCGGTTCGTCTCCATATCTAAAACAGTAAGTGTAATGTCGCATCCGGTGTGCCCGACTCCACGAGCATTTGCAGTTAGCGAGTTAACTTCCTTGAGCTTCATACAAACCGGACACTCACAGACTATTCTCCAGTTTATGGAGAAGACTCCACTCCCAAACAGTCCTACCAGGCTCACAGCGAGAACGAGTCCATTGTTCCAGTCGGGCACTTCACCGGTGACCACTCCGGGGTGAAGGGGCACGTGGAAACAATAAGAGTGTAAAGGAGCATGTATCGTAACCACGAAGAGAAAAGTAGAATATTTTTTTTCCCAGTAGTGGAACTATACTGCAGTCACGTGACCTGAAACTCGCTCGAAGCCTTTAAACCGATGAGAGAGAGAGAGAGAGAGAGAGATTCCAGTACTGAAAACACCTGGTAGAGCGTGGTTACTAAGGCGTGACAGGTATCGTCGGATTCCGCAGTAACACGTGCGTCCAGCACCGAAATACCCATGTTAGTTTAAAACTCACACTTGAAAATAATAATGGGATCCAGTAAGTCGTCATAACCCTTTCACTTCAGAAATATCAACTTGAATACTTCGCAGAGTTTGGGATATCTAGGTTCATCCTTAGTGCAACCTAAATCGTTTACAGCCGAGACGAGGATGAGATATTTGTATTCTAGAATTTTTATTGAAAACTAAAATTTTAATGCGAACGCGGTAATAAATATATTAATATGATATTTCCTTATGATTTATTATATTTTATATAAATATGTAGATAACAAGTTTAAAGAATTTCAAAAAGTTGCATGAAACCCTTGTTATAGATGTACTGTGATCAAAGAAGATATTAACCGAAATGACTTTCCTGCAGGAAAAACAATCTGTTCTAAAGTAAAGCATGACACTAATTCTTTGTGCTTGGTAATTGCATATATATGTTTGTATTTAGAACAACCCGGAGCTGGTTGTTCTTGCTGGCTGAACGAAGGGGGCGCCTTCATCTTCGTTAAAAGTTTCGGTCTGGAATCGCAGGAAGTCTTGCTATATCTGACAAAACCAGCGGCGGGTTTCCAGAAGCCGTCTCTCTCTCTCTCTCTCTCTGTAACAACGTCATCTCTCTCTCTCTCTCTCTCTGTAACAACGTCATCTCTCTCTCTCTCTCTCTCTGTAACAACGTCATCTCTCTCTCTCTCTCTGTAACAACGTCATCTCTCTCTCTGTAACAACGTCATCTCTCTCTCTCTCTCTGTAACAACGTCATCTCTCTCTCTCTCTCTCTGTAACAACGTCATCTCTCTCTCTCTCTCTCTCTCTGAACAACGTCATCTCTCTCTCTCTCTCTCTCCCCCCCCCCCCACCTCACCCACCCCATAGCGTGGGCTGGTGGTTTGACCGTCGCTCACGGGTCTCTCCCCCCAACCGCCCACCCCGGAAACTCGCTCGACTACAGAGGCCGATGTCTCTCACCCCTCTTCCCTTCATTCTCCGGGAGGATGACCTTAAGACCTGGACAGTCGGGACAGGGGGGGGGTTTCGGGGAGAAAGTGACTCGTAATGGCAGTGCAGAGATGCTATTTACGCAGCCACACGGTCCCTAGTAGTCTGCAGGCCGCCCTCCTTCCTGACTGTACCCGTCCGTCCGTCCGTCCGCTCGCAAGACTCGAAGCAAAGCAGTCGCCACAGGATCACACGACACCGCCGAGGCGATCCCCTACAGAATGTCCCCTGTTCCGTCCTGTTCGCCCATGGCTGGCTGGCTGCCCCGGAACTCTGGAGAAACTATCTAGGTTAAAACAAAAATGTGCATCACCGTTTTCTTTTAAACAGGAGTTAGTTATTTTTGTTTTTAGCTAGTATTACGACAGGACACCTTTCCCGTCGCTATGGCGACGCCGACATGTGGATCGCGACCTCGAAGTCCGCACAAGGCTCGGACAAATGGGTGAGAGAGGAAGAGAAGAGGTCCCCCCCCCTACCTTCGTTACGTTGTTCCTTCACGCCATAAACCCGTCCACAGAAAGAGGCCAAGTAACCGAGTAATTCCTTAAGAGTTGACTGCCGGCTTAGATCTATCGAGTGATTGATTAATGATGCCCGCGGCGCGGGCGACTCTCCTTTGAATGCGGTAAAAGAAGCTGTCTCGGATAGAATTGGATACGCCTTGGTCCCAACCTCACGATCTGGTGGGCTTCACGCACTCGGCCTGAACTGTAACCTTGACATTTCAGGCAAAAAAAGATGGCCGAATATTTGTTCGGTGAGAAAACAGGAACTGCGAACGTTGAAATGTCATTGCCCCGACACGTTATTCAGAACGGAATTTGTGTAGCTAATCTGCCAACGTGCAACTGCCTCGAGGGGGAGAAAAACCACCTTACTGGTGTCAAGTTAGATATTCTCTGGAGGCTATATATATACATAACTCTTTGACATGATTTTTAAAACATTTTCCAAAAATCTCTAAGATGATAAACCCATGAAAACAGGGAGGGAATTCCGTAATGGTGTTCTGTTCAACCACGCATCAAAGACAATAATTTCTTACAATTTTGAGCTAATAATTTATATTTTAAATTTTATTTTCTGTTGCCTGGTATAGATTTTCGGTTATTGACGTTTTAGCTGGAAATATAGATAATAATTCCCATTTCAGACACTAGGATAATATAATGCATCAGATATACGCTGCCCCATGACAGGCCTGATGACGAACACCTTGTATTCTTGCGGGCCATCAGTTTCAGCGCCGAGAAAATAATTCCAGTTTGTATCTTTCTGCAGATGAAGCGTCCATCTGCATCCGTTGTTTACGTCAAAAGTTCCATGGATCCAGTGAACAAGGTTACGTCGTAAACGAGAATAAATGTTGGAGATTGAATTCTATGTCTGTCGGTGCTAGTGAAATGGGTTTCCACTGATTAGTTTTCATGCACAATATGTTTCTTTCTACTCTGTTAGCGGTTCCCGGGAGATCGATCAGTAGGGCGCGATCACTGAATATTAGGAAATCGAACAAAGCTGCTGGATTTACTAAGGGTCGGTCTAAACCAAGTGACTGGGTCTCGGCTAATATTAAATTAAATATACGTCGGTGCGACACTTTGATTTCCCGTCGCGCTAAACACCTTCGGATCAATCCGATTAGGGGGTGACTGGATATTCTAAGATGGCTGCATCCCGGCTCCGAGATCTCGGATTGTGACGACTGGTGATGAAACCAAAGCAATGGACTCCGTAGATCCACTGGACTCAAGCCATGTCGATCTGCCGCGACAGTTCGACAAGGGAAGATGTCGACGACATATCGTCCCGGTGAAGGCCGGGCGGAGGTCTAACGTGTGCTCTTTTCCAGAACTACTATGCGCAAACTGAGCAGTACTATTGGAAGCCCGTCATTGTGTGGGGGGACCATCAGGCGGCACCGTCGGTATCTGCGACGAGCATCTCCCAGGGGGGACATTATACAGCCCAAACTGCCCTGATCCAGCACTAAGACAAGCAGGCATCGTAAGAGCTAAACAATCCTCATCGACGGAGGTTGTTAGGAGGCCAACTCCAGCGAGAGATGACCGTTCGCACTGTTGGGCAGTGAAGCTGTAAACTGAAAATGAGTAAGTATAATTACACGATGTTAGTTTTTTTTTTTCAGCTATTAATACAACTCTCAGCAGAGCTGAAAGTCAGTGTAGTCGTGACATCCGGTACGAGAGAACACGAAGAGGTGGGAGCGGTCAGCTCGCCCTGCAGCCTACCAATGAGCCTTTATATCTGACCTCTAGAATTTCAAAATAATCTTCCCCTCCATAGTGGATACAGATAAAATACCCGGTTTCCTGAATAAACCACAAACTTCCGCCAAAAATCCCTGTGTTTTCTTTCTCTGACGTCAGTTAACCTATAGTTTAGTAAAGCGTAATGCTGATGTTTACTTCAAATATGGCGATTGTTGACGTATGTATGCAAGTACACACACACACACACAGGAACATGATGTGGGTCGGAGTTTAGGCCTCCCACCGAACCAACCATTAACGTACAACCTTTGAAAGCCAATGCGTTACTTTATCTAGTTTATAAAAGACTCGGGATATTTCGCTTCAAGCTGAATGTCTGATTTTTTTTTCTTTTTTTTTGACAAAATTATCTCCCCCTGACTTAACTTGTCCGGCCTCCTTCAACGTCACGTGCTTAGAAGTTACCCCCTCAGGACGCGGTCATCAGACATTCCTAGGCTATCCTATTTACTATCCAAAATATTATATAATATATATATATATAATTTATGCTTCACTGAGAGAGAGAGGGGAGGTGAATCATACGAGACCATTCCGTTCCACCCACCCACCCACCGCCGTAGGCTTCGCTTGTTCACTGGCATTTCTGCAGCGCTACGACAAGGGAAATATTTCGGCACCACTGAATTTAGGGTGAGGCAGCTCTTCCGTGACCCCCCACAGGATTCCCCACCGCTGTGTTTACTTTAATTTTCGATTTTCAAAATTCTTTTCTTTGAAGACCCCTCCCCCCCTCCCAGCCAGCTAAAACTTAATCTGGCCGTTTCCTTCGTCCTGAAAACAATACATTAAAGGGAGAGAATTCAACGGGAAAAGTCCAACAACTGCCGAACAACATCTTACTCGAGTCCACAGCAGCAGGAAATAAAAAGAAGAAAAAACATTCTGTTAAATATCGAACGGTGGAATCTTCGCAAAGCCACGATGCTGGCCAAAAAATACCATACCGAGCCAGCGGAGTTCAGGGAGGTCCGGCTACACCGTTCCCCACATTATAAGCACCTCTGTACTATTGCCATTACTACCCTGCCCTCTTAAGGCTTCGGATGATGGGTAACTTTCCTCGGTCTTCGTGATCGCGTGTCGACAGACACACAGGACGTATTTCTTATCAGCTGTCCAAAGCTTGCACACCCATTCTCTATTAAAAATCAGGAAGAACGTTCTAAGGAGTATTTTCGCCACTTCTCTCTCTCTCTTTTTTTCAAGAAAGATGTAATTCCCAAAAATCTCGGTTCTGTTTATCCGTTCTTTCCTATCTTTCTCCTTTTCCATTTTATTTAGTTTTAACGATTGCCATCTGACCGTTTTTTTGTTTTTTTTTTTATTTTTACATTAACTATAGCGAATATTAATTGCTGTTACGAGTAGGCGGTAATAATATCTTTGTCAGGTTTAGCTTTGGTTTACTTAATTTCTGTGTTGGGAATTTCTAAAACACGTAATCGATAACAGGCACCAAAGGTAAATCTAGACTCCGGTTAACCGGTTTCTGATACAAAACGCGAAAAGACAACTTCGAAATTCTTTTACGTTCGTCGCATACCATCACCGCTATTCGTTTTAATAGAACAAAAATTCTGCTGACAAAACTGTTCTGTATTCGAGGAACTTAAATTAATTGAAAACAGCTTATTTTGCACCCGCACCCTTCTCTTGAACTAATGCAAAAAAGCATTTGTTTCTAATTGTACTTTTGCAACGCCTATTAGCTGTTTACTCGGTGATTCATAGTTTGGATATCAATAAGTCGTATATTTAGTCACCCTATTTAGCATTCTATTAGATCAAGTATTTATTGGTTTGCTATTTCTGAGTACAGATGACTGACGGATGAGATCCCTGCGTTCGGTTGGGTTCCCTGTCGGGATTCGACCTGGTTTGATAGCATCCTGCCGCAGCACAGTTTCTTCTCGCTCTTCCGTATCAGCCCGTGGGTCCTCTCCCGCCCCACCTACACAGTTAAACAGTTCCGGGTACACGTGTTGACGGTTCTGCGGGTAACTAACCCGGTTACCTAGGCTGATGGGCCTAGGAGATCTCAGGACCTTTAAGTCTGGACAAGAGTTCAGAAAGAAAAGAATAAAGGAATCGGTGAGCCGCCCTCATGGGACTTCCTGCAACGATCGGAATTGTACGGACCAGCAGCTAGATCTCCAAGGCTCTCTAATTCTATGAAACTGTTGGCATCGTTAATGAAACATTTCTTTAAAAGAATGCAAAGTCATGCGTTCCCAACACGTTTTGAAGGGTCACTTTCTGTACTATATCTTTGACTAGAGTATGGGTACACTTCAACGCCATAAGCTTCCATCATCGCCGAATTCGGGTAGCTGCGTTGTACCTAAATGCACCTTTGTTGTCATCAGGGTATCCTCGATGAGGTGAAATGTTCGTTCTATCAGCAGCTGCAGTAAATGAACTGCTAAGTGTTTTGTTTCGTTTATCACCCCATCGCAGCCTTCCCAGAGAAGTGTTTACGGCGAAGTTTCTCTCGACGCCATGATTTCCGGGTTTCGTTCCCCCTCCTCAAGTGTTTTTCCGTATAAAATGGACAGGGAGAGGGGGGGGGTCGTCAGGTACTCGTGGGAAATTTTAGCCGAGGCCGAGGCACCGCCCCTTTCGGAAGCCTCGTGTGGAGAAAGGACCAGGCTCAGATGAAAAATAAAGTTTGTTGAGCCTCGGCTCCAGAAGGGACCGATTAAATCCGGAATTTCCGAATATAACGAACGCATTAAAAGCGACAGATCTGGCGGGGAATAAAGGGAAATAAGCAGGCAGTGGTCACGTGGATGTCGACAGAGAAGGGAGCCCGAGCCTGGGGCTTTTGAGCACAAGGGGGGAGTTCGAGAGACTTTCAGGGGGGTAGATCCAGTTTTGGCCTAGCTACTGAGGTTTTGTTGGTGGGTGGGGGGGGTATGAAGCGATCGTTAAGGTTCTTTAGCGCGGAAAAAAAACAAAAAGGGAGGGTGCAGGGAGTTTTCTTAATAACGCTAGCGGCCCCAGTAATTGAGGGTGCGTGGTGAAATAAAACTAGACTAGGAGAAAGGGCCAGCGAATGGACGTCCGCAAGTCCCCTTGCCCTTCGCAAGAAATATTTCTAAGTAAAAAAAAAATTATTGATCAAAACCGGGTACCTTTAATTGGGAAAAAAAAAAACAACAAAAACGAATTAGTATCTTTATATTTTTTGACGTTAGTATACTTTAAATCGCGCAGGCACACACACACACACACACACACACACACACACCCCCTGTAATTTACCCCGCGGATCTTTTTTTTGTCATTTTGCCCCCCGTCCCCTGGGGAAAATCCCGCAGACGCCCCATCTGGATACGAAGATCGCACCGACCATCGTAAATAAGAGGCGGTCCCCACCAACTCCCAGCCCGGCCCAGCAGCCGCGCGTCTCTCTGGATGTTCTGGGTTAAAGCGGAAACGTCGCGTTCTTTTGCGTCTTAAGCACCGACTTAAAGTTAAAGGGCTGGGTGGTGGTGGTGGTGGGTAGAGGGTTCACTAAGATATAAAACGACCAGAACGAACGCTTACTCATTCTCTCTCTCTCTCTCTCTCTCTACTGACGTCATCTCTCTCTCCATCTCATCTCTCTCTCTCTCTCTGTCTCTCTCCGTCCATCTCATCTCTCTCTTTCTCTCTCTCTCTCCCGCTTCTCGAAATTTTTCTCGGCGAAACGCTATTATATTTCCTGAGACATTGGCGAAGAATCTCGGCCGCGTGGAAATGGGATCCCAGGGACGGCGCAGCGTGAATGGAGTTTGTCTGAACGCGCGGTGGATCCGCCCACGGATCCGTCACCGACCGGGATTTGGCGGCGAATTCGCGCCCAACCCTTATATGGACTTGTTTACTATAGGCGGGAGATTTCTAGTATCCGCCGATATTCGCCACACCAAACGTCGATCGAAGTGATTAAATACCAGTCGGCCACCCCCATCCCAACAGGCACGCGTTACCGAACGAGAGGGTATAAAACCGGGTCCACTTTGTCTGGCTCATTAGTTTCGTGTCGATTGCAGGGGGTCGAAAGTCATCACGCCAGCACTCAAGTACCCAGTTCTTAAGCCGGCAGCTCTAACCATGCATCGACTAGCTCTTTTCTGCGTTCTGGTAAGTAGACGTTTATCAAACGAACCCAGTGGGTCCGTCGATCAAACAACCGCCCGTCTCCATCTGAAAATCCACGACACAGCCTCGAATACTCCCAGAACTTTCTAGCCTGAGAGTCGGCGGGTACCGTCAGGTCGGTTTGCACGGTCACCCGAATATGCAACTTTGGGATGTTGGAAAGATAGATTACGGCATGGTCACTGCGTGCGAACGCGACCGCATGAATGAATGAAAGTCTGGCTAAAAGGAAACTGATCGATAGATCGATCGATTTGCTTGTCTGTCCTTTCTCTCTCTCGCTCTCTCTCTCACTCCATCTCTCTCTTTGTAATAACGTCATCTCTCTCTCCATCTCTCTCTCTCTCTCTCTCACTCATCCATCTCTCTCTCTCTCTTTGTAATAACGTCATCTCTCTCTCTCCTCTCTCTCTCTCTCTCTTGTAATAACTTCATCTCTCTCCTCATCTCTCTCTCTCTCTCTCCTCTCCTCTCTCTCCTCCTCTCCTCTCATCTCCCGGCCTCTCCTCTCTCATCTCTCTCTCTCTCTCGTCCACTCCTCTCCTCTCCCTCCGTCTCCTCTCTCCTCTCTCCGGGCTCGTCATCTCTCATCTCTCTCACGCTCTCTCTCTCTGAGCTGGCTGCGCTATAGAAGCTTTGGAAATTCGTTCCGGTTTTTAGTAATCAAACAATCAACCAATTATTTATTATTAACGTTCATCTCACATTTTATTAACATCCTGCTTCGTGCATTATTATCACTACACGCACAAGTAACTCTGTCCTTTAAGACGAGAATGCACCTTTTACTACTAACATGTTTTAAGAAACAACGAAGAGGCGCTTGAAATACTAATTAATATAGAAAACCCATTTTCATGTTGGTTTATTAATGAAACGGTGCACATGTTTTTCTTTCATTTAAAAGGAATTTTGTTTCCATTTGTTATAACATTTAAAACCCGTTTCTTCTCCCCATCCTCTATAGTTTATCATCAGTGCAGACCTTTAAACCCTTTTAACGCCGAACAGGTGTCCCTCTTCATCCACTGATGACTGCAAAGGCGAGGTCGTCAATAAAAGGTTCCAAAGAACTTTTGGTTCACTCTTCCTAAATATATCTGACTATTCCATGTTTCGGTGGTCGACGTTTTAAATGGAAACAAACAAAACAAGAATCACCAACATCTGATTAAAATTACTTCATTTCTCTTTGGCGTCCATTTCTTCTTCTTCGATCACTCATTTCGCAAGAGCGGGATGCGTTGCACCGTCGTTATGCGCACTCTGGCCCAGAGCACCCGTCTTCAGCAGTTGGTGTCCATTTAATAATCGGACTGACAGACAAGACAGGTCGTTCGATGAATGCAAAATTAAGCCTGGGGCCGTAAAGAACGGAAAACGATCCAACATGTTTTCTAGCCATTCGTCAACCATCTGCCGGGCGAGGTCCTGTACCGATTTCAAGTTAGGAGTTACAGAATCCTTTTGTTCGTTTGATGAAGTTTTAGGGTTAAGAGAATTTTTTTAAAATTTATTTTTAAAGCTTCACCCACAACCGTGTATAAATTAAGGATTACAAGTAAAACGTCCGGTGAACAAGAGGAGAGGAGAGAGAGGATTGAGTAGAGGAGATTGATAATGATAGAGGAGATTGAGGAGATTGACTATATGAGAGAGAGAAATTGATAGAGAGAGAGATTTAAGAGATGAGAGCGCTGAGGGGAGGAGAGAGATGAGAGAGAGAGAGCTAGAGAGAGAGATTGATAGAGAGAGATGAGAGCAATGAGAGAGAGAGATGAGGAGGGGGAGAGGAGAGAGAGCGGAGCGAGAGAAGAAGCGAGAGAGAGAGAGAGAGCGAACGTCAGTGGGAGAGGAGAGATAGAGGAGGACCGCCGTGACGAGTGAGAGAGAGGATTGTCAGTGAGAGAGAGAGGACGCCAGTGAGAGGAGAGGAGGATTGTCAGTGAGAGAGAGAGGACGCCAGTGAGAGAGAGAGGACGTCAGTGAGAGTGAGAGAGATGACGCCAGTGAGAGTGAGTGAGAGGACGCCAGTGAGAGTGAGAGAGAGGATGTCAGTGAGAGAGAGAGGACGCCAGTGAGAGTGAGAGAGAGGATTGTCAGTGAGAGTGAGAGAGAGGTCGCCAGTGAGAGAGATTTTGGCAGAAGGTGCATAGATTCACCGAGAAATGCTGAAGTTTTCTTAAATTGAGATCTAAATTAAATGGAGAACCATTATTGGTCTTAGAGTATTATTATTATAAATTTTATTCAAACTTAGAAGAAAATGTAGCTAATAAGCACGGCCTAGATTACATTTGTCGAACTGCAGACACGGGTACTTCGGTCACTGGCGGAACTTCTCGTAAGTTTAATGTTAAACATGATGGACACAAAAGATGTTCTATAAATCAAAAAAAATTAAATAATAGATACAGAACCAGTCTTATTAATTTCTGCATAATAAACGAGTAGTTTTACTGTTTTTGTTTCACATGTTTGTTCTTACTTACACAAGATTTTAAACGCCATATTTAATTTAAAAAGCAAATATCCACATTTTCCCTTAGTTTGAAATCCCCCTGGTTTAAGTGGGAAAAAATAATAATTGGAACTTGTGTTAAATGCCAAAAATATTTTGCAGTAAAGTGAATATACTTTCCACCCTACTCTACCCCTCCCTGTTAACCGATCTCGAGATAACCAACTTCTCCAGTTATCAGACTTTTCCAATATTAGCCAAGATCGGTTCATTTACGTCTATCCAACCTTTGTAGTTTATGAGTCAGTCACTAGGGGGAGCTGTTTGCGCAAGCTGAGATCGCTTCGCCTCTTATTAGATGGTTAACGTTCGTTGTGCTTGTTGAGCGGTTGTGTTCTTTCTCGCTACTGACTGCTATCAGTGCTAGTAGTCGTAATCCTTGTAATGTGTTATCTAATAATACTAACAATATTCTGGATTACTTGGCAAAGCGTAGCCAAAGAAAAGGAAGCGCATATCTCTTACTATTAAGTTAAACTAAAGAATGAACAGGAAACTGTTGAGTAAACAGCGACACTTATTTAAAAACAGTCCACCCGAGTCTCCAATCAACTCTGGGTGCCATTACGATCGAAAAGATTACTCTGGGCGGCGCGGTAGTTTACTGGTTAGCGTACTGGACTGATAAAGACGAGGGGAACGGCTCGGCCTGGCGAAACTTCCCGGCATGCCCTTTTCTCGTTCTTCTCTACGCTTGTTTCATCCGATCACTCCGGTTTTCTCTGTAACTCTGAAAATGAAGACACCAGTATGGAGTTCGATTGGTCGGCCGAAGTCGGAGCTCACCGGAAACTTTCGTGTTATCCCGGTGTCACGTGCTTCTTCCTCGCCACGGTGTTGGTCGGGTGCAATAGACAATAAGAAAATCAAGCAAACAAAAGACTCTCCACCTCAAATGATTATTTCCCATGCCTAGTGAGCTTAAAAATAAATGAGATCTATGTTCCGATCTCTTTACTCACCCTTTTAATGAACCCGGACCGTCTAGTCTATTCCTCAGTTTGGCCTTAAACCGAGAGTAGGAGAAAGCAGACTACTGATTGGACTATTGAGATCATGGTTCCGCTGCCAATCTCTGGCACAGTACAGTATTCCACAAACGGGTAGAGCCCAACAATCTGCGTGCGAGAAAGTATCGCCGACATCTCGGACCCAGCGAATTTTCCATCCAAAGCCCTGCTTATGAAAGACAGTATATAACACCGATACAAAACGAACCCATTCGTTCTCTTCTCCGATGGCTTCACATTCAAACAGCTGTCCAGTAGCTGCCCCCAGATGAGACAAAGGCCTTGTCCGTTACTGACTAAGAGGCGAGCAAGCCTAAAACAATCTCTTATCTCCATTTAATCTCGTTTATGCTAGCATTACAGTAAGCTTTACATGGCAAGACATCACGTATACGTGAGGCTGCGGTATCATTTCCAGCAGGATTGTTGACAGTCCGAAATACTCGTAGAATAGAGCAGAAGGCGAAAGAGATTCCAATTTCTTGCGCCAGTTTTTTCCTTTGTTGTTCTTCAGAGTTACAACAGCATAACTAGGACTTTGTGGAGACGGCGCAGTGTCTCAGCAGGCTGAAGTTGAGAAGTTACAGATGAATCGAACCCGTTCTTTAACAAAGAAACTGCTCATCGTCCTTTTGTAACAGTGATCGATCGATTGTCTTGTATATATATATATCAGTGTTTTTGATCAAATAAACAAAACATTTGTACAGTTTGTTCGTTTTTTAGATTTTAATTGAGGTGTAAAGTCAAAACATTTCGAAACTCATGTGATTAAGCTCGAAATCTATTCAAAGTAGAGCGTTAATATGACTAAAAATATTCACTTTTATTAACATTTGAAAATACAATCACTTCAGTTAAGCAATACTTGTATTATGTTTTCTTGATTTACAATACAAAAATAATGTTCAACAAAGTGAGTTCCAGTCCAAAAACGTGTTTTTCTTCCCCTTCTTTTTAAAACGATGGAGATACTTGATCTTGGCGCTACATTCTAATTTTAAAAAAAAATGAATATTAAATAGTTCTAAAAAAATTCTGAAAGATAATTAAAACTCCGGAGCATTCATCGTGGAACGTAAGCGCAGTTCAGCCCATCTTCGTTCCCTACAGAGGTGTGTCCATGGTCTCAGGGTTCGTGGCCGAGTCTAAATCCGCTTTGCTGATCGTACTTACGGAAACCCGTTTATCAGACGGAGCCCTGTACAGATAATGCGCCAGAGCCATGCATACTATCGACAGAAAACGCATGGTCAGGGTTGTCAGAAATATGTTACGACTCATGAGAAAACCATCGTAGACCCAGCACGAGGAGTCGCCGCTGCAGCCTCGCTTCCAAACCAAGCACGTTCTATCGATGATGTAACCGAACACCAGAGGGCCAGGAAGTGTTCCTGAAAAGAGACGGCCATATTCCACTTTTAAAGCTGTTTCTGCCGGGAAGGCGGCGAGAAGACTGATTACGGAAAACAGACGATATAGAATCAGAAACAAACGGCGCTCAAGAAGAGGAAAGAGCACCTAGTCCGGGTGCTAGAGTCCTGCACCAGAACAGAAACAAATCTTAGACAGAAAAAGCATTCGCAGTCACTAATCGTTTTACGATATCCAAGTAAAGCTCCGTGGGGGGGAGGGTGTTACTATCTTTGTGGAGGGCAGTGTACTCAAATAGCGCATAAGCCGTTTTGGTAAGGGACCGGACATTTCCAACCTTCTGTTACAAAACTGTCATGATGGCGAACTGCAGCTAAATAAAAGACTCAAACTGTCAAGAAATAAGCTTCATTTGCTCCAGAATTGAAAATTTTTTAATGTTTATTTTTGTTTCGTAATTACCGTGTGTGGACGACGCCATAAACAGCTGCTCACGTCGTAGTTGTCTATCTTAGTACCGCAAGAGGGCGCTGTTGCATCGCGTCGCTAACACTTAAATATTCATGATATAAAATGTATAAAGTGCGGTTTGTCAATTTTCCACATACTATAATCGAAGGTATTGAAGATATAACATCGATTTTTCCGATAAAAAGTGATGAAGAAGAATGCAACCCTCTCGCACTATTTTATAGTCATCAGCGATTCTTGCTTTAAAGCTGTCGACCTCGCACTAGGATGTTCGCACAGAGTGGGACCCCCCCCATAAAGCGATGGCAGTGATGATTGTATTCCACCTCATCTGTATTGCCAAGACTGACGGATGCTGACCTCCAGGATCGTGACGTCTTCACAGCCGTCTCCCCGCTGATCAACAACCGTGTAAAACAATTAGAAACATCTACAGCGATAGAAAACATTTTCCCCCAAAAGAAGAGAAGAACGTTTCCGCATCCTTGTAGCCCCCAGCCCCCAGAACGTATATAAAACCATCACCGCTCCTGCCCGTTACGGACCGGTGCCAATTATTCGGTAAAGCCGCTAGGTGCGCGATTGGACAGTTTTCGAGGTGGGCGCGGTGCAGACCCAAGAACACCGCGGACCAATCTCGGGCTCCGGATATTATTCAGTTACACCGGTTCAGTCGTTACTTTGACCTACTGCTTTAGTACGTCAGGGACCACAGCTACAATTAGTGTTATTGAAGCTACACTAGAGAAAAGGTCAACAAAATAGCATTAATAATAATAACAATAACAGTAGTTAGAATGTGTAACCTTTTCATCGAAGATGCTTTGATACTTACCCACTATTCTTCCTACAAAGGACTGGATGCCTATGCCGGAAGACCGCTGCTTATCGGGTACGCACCTACGAAAATGTTCTCGAAACAATTATATGCATTAGTAATGTTCACTAATCTCATTTGGCGGTTTTCTGTTATCATTTTTTCCAAATTCAATATACAAAAAAGTATTCGCTTTCAAAAAGGCAGGGGAGACAACTAACAAACAAAACATTTTAGTAAAATAAGGAGGGGAGATAATTTAAAATCTTTATAATCAAGCACCGTTAAATACCAGGGAAGAAAGAAAGGAAAAACTACAAACCTGCAAACTAGAAATATCTACAACAACAGTAACCATATTTATTGTCTAAGTTCATTTAACTGAAAATCTTCAAAACCACGTTTCGCATGATGTCGTGCTGTATCTGAGTAGATTGATTCGCTCGTTACTTTATTTAATTACTCACCTGAACGCGATGGAAACTGTGGGCGTCTGGTTTAGGAAGGTGCCAAATATCGCGAGGAACATAACTGGGATGAAGAAGAACATTTGGGCACAGTTCACGGAGCACTTTCCTTTCTTAACTCCACTGACGGGCGATGCGGACGTATTAGACACGCATGCGCACTCTGAGTAACTCTGTAAGTAAGAAGATATTAACAGACAGCACATGGAACAAACTAAGGAAAACACCAACACGAAGTTTCCCGATGCGGCTAAGCAGAAGCACATTAATGCATAAAGAAACGAAACATCGGCTTAGGGACGAGAATTATAGCGAGGGGACAGGCCGAATTACTTTAATACACCGGGTCTCTTTCGGGGGCAGCAAAACGGAAAAAGAAGAAACTGGAAGAGGAAGAATGCAAGCGGCGTTCTTCGAGTCTGAAACCGTCATGGCAACCTGTTCTGGTGATCCCGTTGAGAGGACATCAGTCAGTCAGGGATTCTCCAACTGCTTCATTACACGGGTGCTTGAGGCAATACGGAGAAAACGGTTAGTATACTTTCCTTGCGAAGGACTTCCATTAGTATATCTGCTTCGTCCTTCAGTTTAGGATTCATTGTCTAGAAAAATTGTATCAGTCGCTCGTACGACCATGATAGCTCAACCGAGTACTGTATCAATTTTCCTTCATCTGCTGCAGAAAGATGTTGTTTTTCAGCTTCGTTCTAAGTCTGTACAACTTTTCCGCTTCAGTCTGTTGTTGGCAAGTTCTCGCACCTCAACTTGTAAAACGTAGCAAAATCTCACGCTGAAGTCTTTCTGCGAGAGCTGATGCAACGAAGACTTTGCGATCTGGATGCAGAGTCATTCAGGCTGCTCTGACTGAAGTATTTTAAGACAGTGAAAACCAAAACGCCGCCAGACTCGAAGTTGCCAGTCAACGATCAGCTGGAAACTCGAACCGTTGTGTTTTTGCTCGGTAAATGGTGGAAAGTGATCCGGAATAGGCTTCAGATTTTTTGGGTTTTGGTTTCAAATTTATTAGGCACATTACCATCAGAATTATACTTTCGAAAATTGGTAGAGCGCGAGTTAAAGCAGCTAATGCGTGCTATACATATACCGGCTGTCTGCAGGAGTCCTGCGGGCTCAGAAGGGCCTTTGCCTAAAGCGAAAGTGATCAATAGAAAGTGAAAGTGTTCTAAAAAAACTCGTTTTACAGAGGAAGGTCATCACGTGGTGTCTTCCCAGGCTCCTGTGGCGACACGCAGGAGTTTCCTTCCATTGAAAGAAACGAAACCATCAAATTGATGGCGCAAATCAAGTAGCGAAGGATATATATATAAATTGTCTCTCTATTCAGGTGAGCAAAGAATAGTTACTTGATTTTTTGTCGAACGCCTGTCCGAGCAGCCGGCGTGGCAGGGCGAGAAGTATTGCACCCCGTCCCAGGCGCACACGGGCTCGTAGTTCTCCTCGGTGCAGTGGCAGAGTCTGTTGCAGTCCGACTTCAGGCCGAGCGCGGAAGATGTACTGAAAACGTATTCGGCAATAGACAAGGCAGATGATGAGGAAAGGCTTATCAGAAAAATCAGTAAAAAAAAAATATATATATAGCACAACTACAATGATCTTCATTGTAGCATCTTATGTCAACAGCGATCTCAGTACGGTAATGATGCAAAATAATAAGCAGCCACCGACCTCTCTGAGTATTTGACAGTGATTCCAGCAAACCGAATGTCCTCGCACCTGGTCCACAAGACGCTGAAGCACAGCATGGAAAAGATTAAGCTGATCAGCGACAGTTTGAGCATCCCACGGACTTTCAGCCTCATCTTTTTACAGATGATTCCGCTCACCAGCTGCCCCCCAGCGGCCCCGGGCACAGCCAACAACCCTACAAACACAAAGATTCGCTTTGCAACAGATTATAAAATACATCCAGATAATCGCCAAACGATCGAAATTTGTAATACGAACAAAATATAACAATGGTTAACTAAAAGATTTCAACCCTTTTGGTCCCCCCCCGACTAGAGCGGGTTATCTAACAGCGGAAGCTCACGGAGAGCCGCCCATTCTCCATAATTAAAATAATCACGTGATCTTTTTAATGGGAAACAATGAAATGTATGAACACATTTTTTATACTTGGTCAGGTCATGATGCTGCCTGTAGTAAATGAAAATAAAAGAATAAAGCAATTCGTACTTCAACTATCGGTGAGAACACACACCCAACAATTAAAAGCGTTATTCCCAGAATGCAATGCGGCGCTCAGCTTTAACAGTCTCCATGTTCAGATGTCATGATGATAAACCACGGATTTTCCTGCGATGACGTGGCCTTTTGTAGCCGCAGCATTAGGTCGGACACGAAACCGTACTTAGTAGTTGGCTTGCTACATCAATTTTAATTAATAAACGCCCAACACTAACAGTAAATGGATAAAAAATGAAAGCAGCTTTTCATTCAGTCCAATCGCTCTGAAGCGGTTAGATGGTGGATAGCGAGAATGTTAGCGAGGCATGCGAACGGGTTCCGGTCTAAGCTCATCTGTTATAAACTGGTGCCTACCTTAGGAGGCAGCGACAGGTCAAAAAATCTTAGGACATGCCTGAATCCTTAAAATCATCACAAATATGTTTCTTTTAGTATTTTTACTAACTATCAACCATCAGTCCTCGTTATAACACTGTACATTGATACCTACTTATGTTGTAAGCAAACTAAATGAAAATGACTATCGCGCAAAAGCCGAGTATTAATTTCGATAATCACGTTACCGATAATTGTCTTCTTTTATCCCATCATCCATTGTCTTCTCGGCGAGTCGCATCCTGACCTTCGAGCCCTCACAGTGGGGAACTAAACAGGGGACGGTGTGGAGTAATAGCCGTGGTTACCAAACGAGTTACCTATTTAGTTCTTCAGCGATGGAACGGATGCTGGCGAGTCAAGAGTCTCACCTAGAAATTTTCGTTTTTAGATGTATAAAAAACCCCACGAGGTTGGCTGGTGAAGGAGAGGGAGGGGGAGCCATCCCAAAATCCGGATCGTCAACCGTGGTAGGCCAGGCACCCGCGTAATATCACTGAATACGGACAGTTGAAAATAGACATTTTGACCGATAAACTACAAAATGTAGGGGCTCTGCTTCGACAAAGGTAATGCAGAGCCACATTTACCAAAGCTCTCTGTAGAAACCACAGTATAATGGGAAATAAAATTTTGACTAAACATTTATCTAATGGGATGAAAAGCAAAATTCTCAAAAGGGTCGACAAGGTTAAAACAGGGAATCTTAATAGCTTTTCTTTATTATCATGCCTCGCTTCTTGAAACTGGCCGATGAAAAAGGGTTCGCCATAAAATGCATGGCGATCCTCACCCATCAGCAGTTCACAAAGAGTTTTCTTTGATGTCTTGTTTAACGCCATTACCGAGTCTTAGCTCCCCTTCACAACAGATAATTTCCTCAAACCTCATTAGACGTTTGAAATCGTACGTGAGCAAAGCCTCAGATATTTTAGGAACATTCTGAACAACGTTTTTCTAGGTTAAAATCAAAGTGGACCAAGCAAGGAGTGGAGGGGTCTATTGTTCTGGAAATATTGCACTCTTTAGCCGCACTGAGCTCTCCCACTTGTCCCCCCTTGAATACTGTTCGTGTTCCCAGCGAGTATTAGTCACAACCAGGTCGATTGTGTCGCCCAACTCTCATCCGACTATCGACACTGTGCAGTGGAAACTGGCTTTATTAAAACAACGCCTTATCCTTCATGCCCTTAAATTTCACTAGAAATGTTGACAACCTTGGACGTTTCACAGGGAAAAGCGCGTGGTAACCAGTCCGTCTTCTAGAGGAGACCTTGTTGGTAGCTTTGACGTCGTACCTTGGGCAGTTCACGAAAGATGGCCGGCAGTCGTTTTACGTAGACGCCCACCAAAGCCGCGAACAAAGTGCTGTAAACATTGTTGAGCAAGATGAAGATTGATGCAGATGCGATTAGTAGTATAAATTCTTGGTATTGCGGATGACTGAGATCCTGATATCAGTCTGTTCTTCCAGGCGCATGCGCGATCAAATGTGGCAAGCACACGAAGCCATAGTGTGCAAACACGAGTAACACAATCAAAATTTGAACGTGATTTCACTCAACCGTGAAAATTATTTCACACTGAAACGTTTTATTTTTGCTTAATAGGACAGGAAAAAATCTGGTGGTGCTCTAGTGAATGTCAAGGTGCAGACACACACACACAGCGAAGTTTGTCATCAGAACTCTCTGCGACTTACCCGAAAGCATTGCAGACCAGCTGGCTGTCTGTACGAACTGGTTCTCGATTATTTTGGGTAGGAAAGTGGACAAGCCCGACAGAATTATACCCTCCGTGGCCCCATTAAGACTAACGAACATAAATGTGGGGTTCCTGAACAGCAAAAGCATAGTCCGAGGTAACTCCCTGATGTGTGGTTCAGTTCCAATCGTCTCCAACCGGTTCTGGTTTTCATCTTGATAAGCTTCATTGACGCGCTTTGCTTCCACTTCCTTGGCCGCTAATCGGAATGAAACAAAAACCATTTAATAATTTTAGTGCATTCAATCACAGAACTCATCCTTATCGTGAACGGACATCTTAATATATAATAGTATAAGCCAGCAATTATCTAGAGGGCCATTAACTGGCACAATCAAGCCACTGATTCGTGTTTAGTGAAGTAGTAAAATAAGGAAAATTTAACTTTACGTGATATCTACTAACGGTGAATGGAATACGACCTGCACCGGTAATAAAGGTGTAGTGTTTATTTTCGGTGATTATTAACTACAAATAAAATTACTTGCTTTGGAGGAGGACTAAGATGGCTACGAAGAGTCTGAAGAGAAATCTGTTAGACTTTCAGAATTCAAACAAACTGGCCGCTGCGAGCTTATAAAATGTAGTCTGATATCGTTGCGATTGCTTTAAATAACATTTAGTCACTACGCCACATTTCCCCCCTAAGATGTTTTCGGCCATTAACGTTTTTTTTCCGTATTAAATATAATTCAGCAGAAGAGCTCGAGGCGGGTCAACTCAGAGCTGCGCTAACTACCCAGAAGTATGTGCGTTAGCTAGTCTTTGGTTTGGCGATAGTGCATAGGGGTTCGAATCTTTACTTACCCGACAACTCCTTGGGGTAACCCAGCATGGGTATACCGACCAGAATCAGCATAGAGCCGGAAATCAGGAAGCTTATCCACCAGGCTCCCACCCAGCGTGGGTCGGTCGTAGTCAGAGGAACACTGTTATTAGATCGCAATACCAATGATAATTCAAACCGTGTACGTATGTTTGAAGATCAGTAGAAACTACGTCTGGAAAATATTATGTTCTACTTTGCTTTTTATAATAACTGAGGTAAAGGCAGCACCAACTTCTAAGTTTCTAGAGTGTGACCGAGTTAGAACATGTATGGCTGAGGGAGAAACAGTGGTCTATATAATATCTGGATGCAGGATTAACGCCTTTAGGAACCATTGGCCAGCTGGTAGTATACACTGGGTATTGTGTAAAATAGCTAACGTAGAGATAATCAGAGGCAGTGGAACAGTCAGGGGGAGTAAAGGTAATTTTATGGAACTTCGGTATAAGTATGAGTCTATGGGGCAGGCGCAATATTTCGAACAACATCAACAAGAAAACAAAGATGGTAGAGATAGCTGCCCAATCGAAGAGGAAGAACAAGAAGAGATAATTTAATTACCAAGAGCTCAAGATGGAAATTAAAAACTTGTGAAAATAATAGGAGACAGTGAGGAAAAACATGAAGATTACATAAAGATGATAATCGAGAGCATTCGGCTAGAAGATGTTAGGAAAGGAGCACTGCCAGAATCTTTCGTTTGTTCAGAATGTGCTACAACCTCCAAATCCTTGATGGAGAACTTCAATTGTATGCTGCAACCGACCACCGACCACCCCTTCGAGGATGAGAGAGAGAGAGAGAGAGAGAGAGAGAGAGAGAGAGAGAGAGAGAGAGAGAGAGAGAGAGAGAGAGAGAGAGAGAGAGAGAGAGAGAGAGAGAGAGAGAGAAGGATAATAATAATAATAATTTTTGATACGTGTTGTGGATTACAAGAACCACTTCTACACTTCTTTTGTCCCATAACCCAAGGGCGTTAGGGCACCTTGAGAGGTGTGTCTAGTGACTTTCGCAACCTGGCGAAGTCCATCCCTCTCCAGATTGAGAGTCAAACTGAATACCAGCGTCTTGAGGAGGGTGTACAGCTGTTTCGGACTTTTGGCCCTCAGCAGCAGCATGCAGATTGCAGCAATAGGTGCACCTAAAGGATAGGCTGGTGTGTTTCGGCCTCTTCCAGGCGAGAGAGACCTACATTAGTGGATTTCATGTTTGTCCTGCTTCTACTAACTTCCAAGCCCTTTAATCAAATTTTACAGTATCTCTGTCATCCCAAGAACAGGCAAATATTTACCTAAGATACGCGACGGGGCTTGAGTACGATTTAAGTTAGTGATGAAAACGAGCAAACTCTGGTCATCTTACGTGGATTACTAAGTCGGTTATGCGCTGGTGCTTTAGTTATATTACTGGATGCTAACGTAAGTTCCTCGTCCATTGTACTGACGAAAAACAACATATTTTACCGGGGAATAATTAACTAAACGAGTTTATTTCACTATTTAAAGTTCTTAGCGCAGCTGCGCATTGGATAAAAATCATGTGAAATTATTCGGAATCTACAATAGTTTCCGGTACAGAGGGAGTCAACCAACTTGTGCATCTTTACTGATACGTTCCACGTGACCTCGGGTATGCCGGGGAGTTCGCGCCGCCTCGTTTTCACTTCTTTTAAGCTTCCGGAAGCGGCGAACTGCCCCCCGGGACGTGGAAAAGGAGCACCCAAACGCAGTCCGGCCTAACTGGAACTCCTAAAACCGACAAACTTCATAATCTGCGGTCTTTGATTGAGGCGGGTAGGACGAGGATAACCACATTAATGTCACCCGAGGAGCAGGGTTAGGGTTAACTTTGGTAGATTTGACTGAAAAAGTCGACACTTTATTGGCTGCTGACGAATTTGGTTTAGCTTCAGGGACATTTTCGTGGAGAATTAAATTCATTTTGGGAAGAGCAAGATCAATAAACCCAGTCAAACTTGGCAGTGAGCAGATATACTTTCACTTTACAAATTCCGATGTTATTGTTTTTCTTAACGAAAGAAGCGACATAAATGCAATCGATTATTCGAGTTTAAAAATAAAACGAGTTCATCCAGCTGGTAATCACTTTGTTGGGGAGAGAGAGCGAGAAAATCGATTAAACTCGTTCTCACTTAGCCGCACAAGGTCAGGCGATCCGCTCACTTCGACTTCGGAACTGTCAGCAGGGTCCAGTTCGTTATCTGGGCAACAGACTGCGATTCGCAATGAATCCTCGGTCCCGACGGACTCTGTTGTTTGTTCCCTTCAGACCGATGCTCGAGTCTTAGATAACGATAGCAGTAATACAGGTGGTGCGATCTGCTGATTATGGAGACGGCCAGTTTTGGAAGTTGGAGATACTATGGCGCCCGTTATGTAAATAAGCAAAAGGCGAACAAGCGATTCAAGGATACATCCTGCAACCAATCAGTGGAAGCTACGGGTACACAAAGCGTATGCTGCTACGATACAGCTGTGTGTGTGTGTGTGTGTTCAATAAAGCTGTAAGGAGGTACCCGCATTAGCGATCTTTTCCCTGAAGGCTTGAGTTAGTATTCAAATTTACTGTTACACCTATATTAGAAAATACTTTCATTGATTCGCACCTAGCTAAGGTCACAGTACATCATCGCCATTTTTCATTCAAAGTCTCGCTGAAATTTATACAAAACATACAACCTGTTACTTACATCGCGAATTCCACCGCTATAAAGAGACTCACTACCATTAGTTTTATACAGAGAGCTGCCACTTCCGAGACCCAGCTGGACCATACTTAGACCCAGTGAGATTCTCATTAGCCAGGTGAAAAAGACAGCTAATCCTAAGCCTAAATCTGGTGATAAATTTAAAAAACTCCTATGTCCTGTTTTTGTGACAATTAAGGTCTAATGAGATCAGATCCACAGTTTTACGTAGATTCTGAACCAAAATCTGTACAAAAGAACTAACTTATAAATTCATGAATTAACAAAAGAAAACACAATTTATATTTTTAATGAATTATTAACTAATTTGTTTAAAATTAGAATTTACTATGATAATTTTAAAAAGTGAGATAGAATCTGTTAATATTAGGTTGTTACAAACGTTCTGTCGGTTTCTTTACCGCAACAACGAGACTTCATATCGTCGCTGGACGAGAAGTTCATTAATCAAAGTAAGTTCCATTACAATTAATGCACTTCGGCCAACGAGTTACAAGCGCATTTATACCATTTTGAAAAAAGTTTGGATTTCTGGAGTCGATAAAATGTGTTGGAAGGCAGTTTCAATTACTACCTGATTGGAAAAGGATTTCATACGGAGGAAGCTGTCGAGGTGTTTGAAAAGGTGGTAGTTTGCGGTAGAAAGGTCTGGTGAATAGGCTGGGTGAGGGAGAACTTCATACCCCAACCTGTTCAGTTTCTGAAGAGTCGCCTTTGAACATGAGGACGAGCATTGTCGTGGAGCAGGATTGGGCTTCTTCGATTCACCAATGCCGCTGTCGTTGGGAGACTTTCTCATGAACAACGTTTAATTCATGACAGTACGTTTCATTTGTGATGGTTTCGCCAGATTGCAAGAAGTTATAGTGGATGACACCAGTTGCAGTCCATGAGACAGTGACCATGACCTTTTGGAATGTGGTTAGGCGCCTTGTCTCTGTCGTGCCACTGCGATGATTGTTTGCGATTGTCGTAAAGGATCCATTTTTCATCACACGTAAAGATTCGGTCGAGAAATGCGGTCGATTTTGTTTCTTGTGACAGGCAAAGAGCAGATCTCCAATCGTGGATTTTCTTCTTTTTTTTCCATTCATTTCGCGAGGCACCCACTTGCCAAGCTTTCCTCCCCTTGGCGATTGCGTCAAGATGCCGATAAACAGTTACAATGTTTACGTCGAGCTCTCCAGCAATTTCTCGCACTGTTTTTCTTGGATCGGCTTCAATTAGGGCTTTCAAACGGTCGTCGTCATCGCAGCCGGAAGGACGTCCGCTACGTTCCTTATCTTCGAGGCTCGCATCTCCTAATCAAAACATTGCAAACCATCGCTGCACTGTGCGCTCATTCGCTGTGTCCTCGCCCTGTGCCTGCTTAATGTCACGAGTCGCGTCGCTAACTCTGTGGTCCAGTTTGAATTGGTAAAGCAAAATGGCACGAAAAACTTTTCTATCCCTTGAAACAGATATCCATTTTATAATTCTTAAAAAGGTAGGTTCTGCATAATGTATGCCAAAGCACACGCTACAAAACGATATATACCTTATCTACACAGACCTCCACAAGCAGGCAACAATTGAACCCCAAATTAGCATAATATAGAAACAACCGACAAAACTTTTGTAACGACTAACAGAAGAGATTTTCACATCTGATATTTATATATCAAAAATATTTTCAAGTTAAATAAAAATTTTTTAACTGTTACATAATAAAAAAAACAACTAGTGAGTAAAATAGGCCCATTTTTGGACCTGATAGCTTCTTATCCCAGTTCTCAGTGAAGATGCTGATCAGCCAGGCCAGAAGACGAGTCTGCTCGCACAGACGGTTGTTGTCATGAACCGTAATGGACCAACCCTCTCATGAAAATTTTGATGTTTGGGTGAATAGTTTCTCGCGACGATGATTTCAATTTTGACAAATTGCTTTCTCGGAATTTGTTCTTTGAAAAAGTCATGAGCCTGTAAATCAAAAGGATTCTGAAAGATGGGCAGCTCTTTGTGGAAGTTATGGAATTCTTATAGTCATTTTTCAACAAGCTTTGCACTTCTGTTGGCTGGAGGTTCCACAATAATGTTTTTTCATGAAGTGGACGAGATCACCAGCTTTTGGCTGTCTGTGAAAGAGTTTCAATTTAACTTCAAAAGGATTTCGTTTTGCTGAAAAAGTTAGATACATTAGTTTTTTTCTTGTGGTGGTAGATTCAGCTCGTTCAAGCTGTCATGTCCACCAAGAAAGCGAGATTCCAGATCCAAACAGGACCTCACACTTCAGGAAAAGGTTGATATTTTTGCCATAAACATTTCTATTGGAGTTCTCAGTCCTAAAAATGGTTCAAGACCCTTTCAAGACTGACCAAACGGATTTAAGAATGATTCAAAACTTCAGCGTCATCTACTCCGGTTCGAAGCAGAACATCACAGAACTGTCGATGATTGAGTCCAAGACTGCGAATGAAATTAACACAATTCTACAACTTTCAAGACTTTACCTACATTCAAAATTTTCTACACACTGACTGTTGTTGAAAAATACAATGAAACTACATTGGAATTTCAGAATCAATTTCCTCCATGTGCCTGTTGATAGGCCTAATAAGTCCTGTGTTATGCCGACGATATTTTTAGCACCGTTAGCGGTCATACTTTTCAATTAATTTAGATTGAGATCTTTGTCTGCCAAACGTTTACCTACATATTTCTACTAGTTGTTGTGTCCATGATACTCTGTAATCCCTCCAAGTTCCTATAGCGACCATTGGTTGTCGAGTGGTGTCTGAAATGCAGTACTTCCATCCAGCAATAAAGAAAACGTTTTGAATGTGTTTGCCTTTTCCTTAAATTGAGAACCAAGATTTCGTCCCATGTCTTCAATTCTTCATGAGATTGTACTTGCAGATAGGCTTATTCTCAAATAATGTTTTCTGTCAGGACACAATCGCTTTCAACTTCCAATAAACACAAACTCCCAATCTGTAAATACTCTACCTTGTTCAGCAACAGCTGCAGTGTTTCCTGTATAAAGTTCCATTAACATATTTTGCTGGGCTGATTTTATTCTCCAGAGTTTCCGGGAAGTAATTCACCTTCAGATGAACCAGGCCGTTCTGTCACAGTGACGTCACACTTCGTGCTCTTTAAGAGCACCAATAGACGGGATTACGTATTAAGCGCCATTTTTATCTTTACACTACACAAAAAAGAATCCGTTTGTCTACTGTTCATTGAGCGCCGCGCCCTTAATAACTGCTTTCCATTTTTTGACAAAGACACCTTATTACTAGCCAGCTAACTCTAATATTAATACTAATACTAATAATGATCGCTGAATTTATTTTACCAAAATAAAGAACCCGCTATAACCTGGATCCAGACCAAGAGGGTGCAGTACTAAGTCTACGACCCGTCCCCAATCCAACTCCTCGAGTTGTGTCAACAGCTGCTTTGTTTTTTATTATCTGCCAGAAGAACAACACTGAACAGACAGACAGACAAATAAATGTTAGTAGAAGCTAGTGTGAACTCTTCCAGGCACTGGATATTTCTCTGACGACTATTAAGAGGCTGACTGTCCAATTCAAAGAGCCAATAAAACAACGGCTCGTGTGCATCCTAGAGCCGCAGAGCCAACAGAACGATCATGGATGCCAGGCTCAGACAACCAGTTACACATGTGGTAGAGACAGATCCCAGAACCATTAGACGTCATCTTTACAGCACGGAGAACAATGAAAAAGTGGTCAAACCACTCTCCATTCCACGTAATGCCAAACACAGATGCTGCCACACCCTCCTACCTTTGGAAACAGTAATTTTTTCCCGATGATTATATGTTTTCAGCAATCACACGGTCGTGTGTATCCAGCCAGTCTGCCGTGATGCGGGTACGATCTGAGTTACCGAACAAGTCAGCTAGTAGTTGGCGAGGGGAATGCAACTTTTCCCGATACATCAACATTCTTCTCTAGTAATCGGTCCACAGACGGTGGTGTTTGTACGAAGGATGGTGCTACAGTTCAGATCGTTTGTGCAGAGTCAAGATGGGGGGGGGGGGAACTTGAAGGTATCTCAACTTTGGCACGATCGTCACGGTACAAGAACTCCGCTGAGGACGTGCGGGTTGTTCCCATTTCCTGTTAATTCCTAACAGATTCTGTACCACAAAAAAACTGCATCCCGCAGACGAGGCTGCTAATCTCGCTGCTGCTTCACGAAGTATTACCCCCCCCGTATTTCACCGGCGTTGTGTACAATAAACAAATGTTCCTTCCAACTCGTATATCTATTTATGCTTTCCGCCAACTGCTCTCAATCTGACAGACTACGCGAAAAAACGTTGACATCACGATAATGGTGCCATCTCTTTCTCTTTCTCATAGAAACAATAAACACTCGCAGACACGATTCCTTAATCTCTCTGTGGCGTCATTTGGACAGTCATCGGAACCAAAACATCTCACAGTTACTATAAACAAGGTTTATACATCAGCTACTTTCACTATTAATAGTGTGGCTACAGTATATTAGTAATATGTAAGCTCACCGCCTCTAATACATTATCCTAAGTTAATTTTCTTGCTGTAGATTTAAAAAAAAAAAAAATTCAAGAATAAATAAAAATCTAATGATGGAAAAACCATTCGTAGACCAAGTGATACAAATCGTTAGCGTCTAGCGGGCCACTATCCATTCAATATGCTAGCGAACGTGTCGCCCCCACAGGAATAAAATGTATACAACTGTTCTTCAAAGGGCCATAACCGTTATTGATTTAGAGACACGAGATATCATCTGACCTAACTTCAAAATGGGGCCTTTTGTTTTGCGCCCAGCCGAAGGCAACTGAACTATTCGACTCAAACTTGCATTGTAATCACTCAGTTGATCATCTTCACTTGTGAGCAGACGAAATAATTCTTATTTAGAGCGTAGCAAGAGTTCAAATAGAGTCGAACACAAGCATAGCAATCGTTTTTGAGCTCCACATCGTAAATATTGATTATGAGCCAAAAAAGGTTAATATAGTATGTAGCTGAATCGGACTCCATATATACAGTGGCTGCTGAATACTGATTGGATATACTCTAGTCATGGCACATTAAAGAGCGCTAAATATTGATTGGAATCTGGTTGCTGAAGCTTCAATGTTTTAAAAAGTTAAATACATGGGGTGGAGGCTGAAAAGTGAGGGTAGTTATGCTACAGCAAAATTCTATATGAGATCCCGTGCGTTTCTGATATCGACCTAGATATACGAAAGGAGATCTCTCTTCGAGGCTGGCGCGGATGTCGCCTGATGTAAATAGTTTACTTTTAAAATATTGTTATTATTTATTCCCTTTGCGTCATTTAGCGTTAAAACTAATGGGAAATTACCACTAACATGAAGGGAATAAATGAGTAATCATTGCAAGTAAAATTCTTCACATTACTTTCGTTAAAGGCCAAAGGTCCGCAAAGATCTTCGACATAGTCTTTTGGTGCGCATGAATCTCCAAGATTTTCTTTAAATATGTTAACTAGCAGCCAAAATAAACAATTTTATATTGTCCTATACATTTTAAAGAGATTTTTTGACAGCTCTTCACACACACACACACACACACACACACACACACACACATGCAAGTGCTTAGCTTCTAGCTTGAATTTATTCCGCACAATCCGATTTCCTTCCGGTTACCAACCAGACAGAATTTTTTCATTACGACCAATGGAATCTTTTCTCTTACTTTCGTGGCGGGTAAAATATTAACATTTATCACAACCTTCTCATGTCACACAAAAGCAAGTCTGCATCTTTTAACATCTCTCTCTCTCTCTCTCTCTCTCTCTCTCTCTCTCTCTCTCTCTCTCTCTCTCTCTCTCTCTCACGTATTATCAACTTTTGAAAATCGCTAATACAGCAACGCCATGTTAAATGTGAAACTAAATATCCCAACATCATGAGTTCAGACTGCGCTATTAAAATTTTCTGGAAGACTAGTAGCTCACCCACGGTTAGCTCCCCTGATACTATAACAACAATAACCAAGAGGGCTGTCTAATTCCAGTCTAAAAAAAGATGGCGGCCAATCACTGTTGAGAATTGGACAAGCCAGCACCTTAACGAAGCACACTATCAAGTTAAAATGTGAAAGCAAAGTAATTTAATAAAGAAAAGGATTTCAGTGCCACATTATTGTACGTAGTAATGCGCTCGTTCATGTTGCAGTCCCCAGTATTAGCTGGACCAAGCGGAGAAAACAAAGGCAGGGTTAGATGTTTTGTGACCCGGCCTCTTTTGTTTTTGCTAGGAGAACGTGGCTGTGAAACAGACGAAAATAGTAATATACTATTAAATAGGAGTGAAGATGGCGGGAAAATTCATTATTTAATAAATTAATCATTCATTACAATATATTTGTCTAATTCGCGATTTAAAAAAACAAACAACCTTTTTCGTTCATTGATTAACCTGATTTAACCATTAAATCTTACCTGCTGCTTGATATCACGTCAGCATCGACATAGATGTTTAGAAAGTACCCTCCAAGAATGTATCCGACAGCAGGACCCAGCGTAGCAAAGGCTAGCATTATACCTGTGATAAAGAAGTATTTGGTCTTCATTCTTTCTCAAAATTTGCTACATTTAATGGTCGTCATAAACGTAACTGTCTGGTCAATTAACAGCGCGACCAATCCGCATAAATCAAGTTGCGTGCCACCTACCGACGTAAAATGGAGACTTCCTAGAATCAACACTGTCGTCGATAAAAGCCAAGCCCAGTGTGTAGAGAATAGAGCCACCGGTTCCATGTAGGAGCTGACCAAACAGAAAGACAAATAAATATTTTGACAGGTACGACTTCTGATCGGTTGGACATTCGGTGGCGTTAGCTGGAAAAGGATATATTGAATAGTTACTTGTAACACCATTTAATCTTCATGAACAAGAATAAAAGGGAAACTTGTGGGTGTCAGAATGGTATGCCTTTATCAAAAATGTTTAACAATTACTTATATTCCCAGCCTCATCAGCTTTCCACGGCAAAGCGCTCCACGAATTCACAAAACCTTTGCCCTAAAGACTTCATTTCTTAATATTAATCTACCCGATGTTTATAGTGCATTCTTACCATGAATCAAGCGAGAAAATGCGTTCAGCATCCTTGGCAGACAGGGTATCTGTATCTTTACTATAGTAACAACTCCACGACTATGCGCCGTACTCCAGAATCAGTTTGACTAGCGATTTGTGAACAGGGACATGTGCATCAACGGCATTACAGCTGAAGTCTGGTTTACTCCTGATATTGTAATGTGTTACTGTTTCTGGATTTTTAAATACATTTCTTCTCTCATTTAGTTCATTATCCTTTTTTTCATCTATATTTATTTTTTGTTTACTTGTTTTAAAATAAGCAGCATCATTGCGATACAAATTATTAAAAACCTTCGGCGTCTTAAGTCAGAATGGTTTACACTCAAATGTCTCTCTCAAGTAAAGCAGGTGCCCAAGAGAGCCCAGCACGACTCCCTGACTCTAACGATCTTTACTTTGTATGTGGATTTTTAATGTCTTCCAATAAAATAAATACTTTAAAATTAAAAATTTTGTACTAAATTCGACTTAGTGGTTGCACAAATGACATCAATCCCAAGACAATTACAGAAGCCTAATATTGGACGCAGAGTTGTTATATTATCTGTTTTAATTTGCGTGTATCAGTTAATATACGGTTCCAAATCTTGGCAGCAGCGTTTCCCTGAAAGGTTAGAGGCGGAGAAAGGCGTTTAGGTAAGTTTGGAGGGGGCTGAACAAAAATTTTCTATTGTTTCACTGTCTTTATCTCTATCAATAGTTAAATGGTCAACGTCTGGAATTAGGATGCCAACTCATTAAGATTCCTTGACGTCTGCCTTTTTTCCCTGTCAAGTGACAAAAGCTTCTGTAAGTACAGGTTTAGTGGATTCATAGTCTATGAACTCTACGATTTTGTTATAGAATTTCTTCGTTCAAATAATGAGCAGTTATATACTGAAATTCTAGATGTTGCGACATGACGTGGCATATCCACTGAATACGTACGAGGAGATCAACGTCAAGTTGCAAGAGATCAAAATGAAGTTTATAAAAGCAAAAGCAACCATCCTGGCTTTTGACACCGAGTTAACTTTGTTTAATAACAACATTGGCCGCCAGTTTTCAGCAGCTGAGCAAGGATACACTTTTGGATACTGATTTGCAAATTTATCGCGCTCATCTTCATGCTCTTGAGGGGGGGGGAGACATGATAACAAGATTAAAGAACTCCAATTAACTTCCAGTACCTGACTGGGTATTAACCCTAACCCCGACTGATTTGCAAGAAGTGCGCTAAAGTTCGCACAGGAAATTAACCGAGCCACAAAAACACTTCGAAGCCAACGTGCGAACTTCATGCCCTCAGCTTTGTCAAGAGGTAAAGTTGTTAATTATATAGCTTTTCCCCACCATATTTGGTAGAAAATGGTTTCAGTGCTGTAGAGCAGCTATCAGCTAAACAAAGAAATCGGCTTTAAATAAGTGAGAGAGACGATTTAAGACCGTATTTGCCAACCATAAAGCCTGACACCAGTAAACCAGCCGAGTCACATCAAGCTCAGGGGACCCATTAAAATTTTAAAAAATTTAAATTGTAAGCATAATTTTTGGACACATTTTATTCTTATTATCAATTTTGTTGAAGTTCAGTAAAACTCTATAATTATTCGTTCTTTACGATGGCATATCTAAACGGACATTTTCCCCAAAATCTCATAGATTCAAACTAATATTTAAGATTAACACACTATAACCCCAAATGTTTTCAGACATTCCTTGGAGAGTATACTATTTAACAGTCCACCCCGTATCCACCAATATTTTTATCACATATTTAGGGTCCCTATCGAATCGCTGTAAATTGCTCATCGCCTGTTTATACTTTTCGATGAATCATGCATTTTCAGCTATATATTATTAATGATTGCGGAGGTCTTATATCATCCACTAAGATCCGGTATAATATTCACAACAGAGGGCATTATGCTTTTAAAAAAAATGAGAGCCACTGATGTACAACATCAACGTTTTTATGGAGAGAGTCTCTCGCAGAAATGACGGCAGAAAACTATTTAAGAGAAACAATTTATTCATCGTTTAAAAAGGGTCTCGTGGCGCTTTCTTTGGCAATACTTTTGCTAAACATGATGCTGATTCAAACTGTCTAGAATCCGAATACAGACTCGCGAGATAACGAATTCGGTCGAACTCTCGTCATTGCTATTATCGTAGCACGCAGAATGTTTTGTTCAGCTGAGCCGACAGAGAGGATAGCGGAAGGAAACCATTCAAACGACCGATTATAGCATCCGGTGATGCTAAACCGAGATTTTGTCAGCGTTAGTGCACAGAAGTAGGAGGGGGCGTATAAATAAAGCATTCAACTTGTGCCGAGATAGACCTCAGTTCGGCCCACTCTCTAAAATGGTCCGGTCCAGCCCTTCGATACGGGTGGCAAAAAAGACGGAATTGAGGGTTCAAGGTCAGCAACTTCTTGGTTGCTGGGTAAAAGCTGGGACTGGATGCGACCATCCCGAAAGGAAAAACTTTTACTCCGATTATCCGGCGCTTAAAGGACAATGAGGGCTTGGCTCTGATCAGTGATTTCTAGAGGAAACTGTTGGCACTTCTCGTCATCTCGGAGCCACCGGGATTGCGGAACTCACGAGCGGTAAAAAAACAAAAACAAAACAGGAAGCTGCTGAAGTATCGAGTTCAGAGCGATGTTGGAATTTAGCGTCGACTGGTTGGTTTGGTTGTTGATAGAAAAACAAGACGGATTATCCCGCTGGCGTTTCGCATAAAGACACCAGTAAATTCTTGAATGTATATAAAGAATTTTCCTACCATTAACATTTTTCAATTTAAAAGAGACGAAACCGATGCTCTGTTTCTGTTGTCCGGACGCCCTACTCTACTCCGAAAATCGCCTTATTCATCAGATGAAGTTTCTTAACACAACACGTAAACAGATCGAATTCCATTTGTTTTCTCATCTTTAAATCGCTCGTATTCATTTAGGAAATTGCAGATTAAAGTTATGACTCTGTATGAACGAGATTAAATTTTTGTATCGGATATTGCCAGTAAATGTTTTACTCTCTAAATGATCTCTTTGTAACATCTTTACTCTATACGCAAGCAAACAAACTTCGATCAATCCGGAGCTACTATATCCTGGGAAATCGATTAATTTTGAGTGGTGTTCTTCAATATTACCGGCCAGCCGGCTTTCTACTGGTTAACAATTAATCTCTCAAATGGTTTAGTGCAGAAAGGTATTTGACGCGGTATCTCGGATAGATCTCCGAACAGCTTCTCATATTTTCACCAAATGCCAGGCTACCCCGAATTAAGGATGTGAGAAGAATACATTAGTTAAATCGCTCCTGGGTGTCGCAAGTACAACGAGCGTGCTTCACATTCCGAAGATGCGCGCAAGTAGACCATGTCTTGAATCCGTTCGTGTATGACAGGTGGGTGGGAGTGGGCATCCTTACAGACGTTTAACAGGAAATAGTATGGACGAAATGAAATGAACTACCGAGCACGTTAGCCAGTAGAATTGTCGCTTTCTAGCTCTGAAACGGTGGTCGGTCACGTGATGTCTGCACGAACAGGGGAAGCAACTCTTTGGTTTTTAACTTCACTAGTTTTTACCCTCCTCTCCTTAATTAAATTTGTAGCTTAAAAATGAAAGTCTAGACATCTTTGCCTGTCCTAGTATCTGTCTCTAACCGGTTTTGGACGTCAACCTGTCTTTTCTCCTCGGTCAGAGCTCAGACTATTCTCGAATTTATTTTACATATTGTAAGCGTACACATTTATACAACTATAACAAATTCTACTTAGTATGCTGTTGATTTTAAAGATTTTCACTAAACGGCAATAAACGTGATACATATTTTCAAATATCTGCGCGTTTGTTTGTTCACGGCCGAACCGTAGACCCTAGAGGCCCCAAATTTTGGGTGTAGGTCCCTCAGAATTTAGGAAGGGTTTTAAGCTACCGTATGTTGGCTTTAAGCCAATTGTTTTCCGTGCCGCGCCGGGTATCCCAGCTAATTATTTATATAATCTGCGCAACTTCTCTTAATGTAAATCCATTAAATGCTGTGCGTAGGGAGATCGATGAGCTGGAAGTGTAATCAATTGAAAATTCATAGATGCATACTGTTTTGACAGGGGTCGAGTATTTTTAACCGGAATGGGAATTGATTTATCGAGGTCCGTAATTTTAACTTTTTTCTCTCTTCAGTTAACCCTATTGGCGCACGCTCTCCATCAGGTCACCCGGGTTTATTATTTGCGTTCAGTTGGCAGAAATGTTCCATGCATATGGCGCAGTACTTTCTAGCAAGATATCACAATGGATAACACGCAGAACACAATTCCCCGGTTGACTTTGTACAGCGAAACATAGCGAGTGTTTTAGTGAAATCATTGATTGGCGAACATTGTAAGATCAGGTTAAAACACTGAGTCTTCTGCATGCTACACTACTGGAGATATTTGTGTGCTTCAGTATACACTCTATCATCATCACCACCATCACTTACTTTTGCATAGTGTACTGTGGACACTTTCGGCATTTTCATACCTCTTCGTAGTGAAGTGCGGAACAGACATCACAAACGAGCCAACGGCCAGAGCTATGGCGCCAATTCCAAGCAGCCTCGGCTTGTGGCCCTTGTTTCCCAGAAAGCCGAAAACGACTGCCAGAGGGGCGGCGCTGATGTCGTAGATGCTCGCGATCCAGCCGGCCTTGGTGCTAGACAGACCGAAGCGGGTTTCCAGGCTGGAGATGTTCACGTTGATCACCCCATTAACAATGAAACCTTTAACAATATCAAGAAACGAATTTGCTGCAATGACATCCACTTGAGAACAAATACAGTCGCGATATAGAGAGGATTCTATTACTTATAAACAAAACAACATTCGCGAAAAACAAAGCCACCTGTAAGTTTACACGTTAATTGCATTTTTAAACGATGAAAAGAGGAAAGGAAAGCAAAGAGGATAAACTTATAAAATTAGACACTCATTTAAAAATAAACTACAGCACCCAAAATAATTCTTATTTTTGAAAAATATAAGTAGTGTATCTGATTACTTATGTTTCCGCTTTATTATCTCTTTTTAAAAATACTATTCTTTGGTTACAACAAAATGAATGTTTATCGAAATCTACTGCTCTATCTCTCTACACGAACTGACTGACTATTATGAGGAAGGTTTTCAACAGAGAAGAGGCCTTAAAGATATTTAAACTTGGCTTTAACATGCTGTTCACACTGTAACAGAAAAATTAAGCCACGTAGACGAACCTGGGGTCTGATATTTTGGTAGATGAATAAGCACTGAACATGGTTGGTTGGTTGGTTGAGATAGATGTCGTACAATGCGGCTCAAGTTGCTGGAATACGACCACACTTGGACACACTCATCCCAGCCAGTTTGGAATTAGCTAACCAATACCAAATGGAAGTCTCACGAGTCTAAAAACGTCTGGTACCTTGACTGGATCGCTGCAGCAGAGTCTAAAGAGGTGGGGAGAGACACGCTAGCAACTGCATCGAAAGAGTCTTTATGCATGGTGGGGAAAGGGTATGTTGTGAAGTTACCATTGCTTTAGTCTGGACTGTATGGCAGATAAAAACATCGACCAGTTCCATTTTACCGAAGAGAATACGGATGGAGCTAGGCGTGAGAAAATTTTAGAAAATTAAATGTCGCCGGTAAGTGATGCGAATAATCTGCATTCAGAACTCATTTTGTGTGCCAAAGTTTACTGATATCTTTTGGAGGCAATAAAACTTTACTTCTGAAGTGAAAGCGTCTGATTATAAAATAAGATTTTATATTATAAAGCAAAAATGCTACATGACAATGGTTGCCAACGCATTGTAAATCTATAAATAGTATTGGCCTGTAAGATAATTAAATGCATCCTTAAAAGGAGAAAGATGGTGCTACGTTTAAAATATTGTGGTCAGACGTTCCACGGACAAACGCTTCACATTTGTATTTTAACCTTTTCTGGAAATTGCAAAATATCGGTGAAAAGTTTTATAATTTAAAGGGAAATTTATATATTAGCAACTGGCCAGCTTCTGAATCGGGACGAGTAAGTTCAGTCCTGATGGTAGATTCCAAACTTATGAATCCTAATCCGCTGTATACAGAACGGAAGTTGTAGGTTCTGAGGAAAGATACACGAGCGAGCGAACAAGATACGATGGGAGGCTTCTATTCCAATTCAGCTGAGCTTGCGGTGGAACAGCGGAAAGTTGGTTAAAACAGTTCGATGACCACACAAGTGATTCTCCGAAACGTCGGGAAAGTCTGTATACACAGGGTAGCTGCGTCGACGACGTTTGTCTAAAGTTCTACCTGGTAGGGAAGGGTCATGTCCTGAATTAAAATTCAGACTTCTATTTAATCGCTTCCTGTCAGCTACTGTTCGTGTAGTCGGACTACTGAAGCAACACAGCAACATCCCTGTAGCAAGACTCATGGCAGTCTGCAAGGTGTAGCTCAGGGTGGTCGAACTCAAATAAGCAAAGGGCCATTATTGATCAGGTTTATGCAAGTGAGGGCCACTCTCCAAAAAAGTTTGATTAAAAAAGATATTTATTAATACTTATACTAATAGAAAATTGTATTTACTACAGTGGCTAGTGCGAAATTTGAGGTTTTTTGTTTTTAACTAATTCTACAAAATCAATTTCTAAGTCAGTTAGTGCAACTCTGACACATGAAGCTAGTGTTTCATCATCTAGCTGATTCCTCTCTTTTGACTTTATTTGGTTCATAAGAGAGAAGCTGCTTTCACAGACATAGGTTGAAGAAAACATTGAAAGCATGTGAAGTGCAAAGTTATTTAGTTCAGGATATGATTCTGCATTTACCAGTTTCCAAAATTCTAATGGATTGTCAAGGTTTTGAGAAAGAAGAAAATGATCTTCTTTCAGCTCACATAATTCCAACTGCAGTTGAGCAGGTGCCTTATCCACTTCTATAGTAAAGGGATTGCTCAGTATCTTAAGGTCATCCTGAATTATTTGGAAGTCCTGAAATCTCTTTTCAAATTCAGTAGAAATATCACTAAGTATGGAAACGTAATCTGAAAAGTCAGTTTCTTTATCAGCAAATACTTCCTTGCAGCTTGGAAAGTGTGTCAAATTGTTTTCCTTTAATTGTGGAATGAATAGTTTGTTCAACTTCAATTTGAATGCATCAATTTTACCCACAAGATAACAGATATCATGATTTCTTCCTTGAATTTGTTTGTTCAGAACATTCAGGTGTGAGGTAATGTCAGTCAAAACAGCTAATGCAGATATGAAATCTGGATTTTTCAGGTCATTCTCAAATTGAGTAGTGTTAGCAGATATTTCACTTTCAAAGAAAACAAGAATTTCATTTCTCAATGCAAAGAACCTCTTCAAACAATCTCCAGCACTTAGCCATCTTACATCACAGAAAAGTGACAAATCTGGATAAACAGCATTTACCTCTTCTAAGAAATTTCTGAATTTTCTGTGAGTTAAAGCTCGAGCACCACCACGAATAAAATTAACCATTTTAGTGATAGACTTCATTACAGGATGCAGTCTGGAAGACTTGGCACAAAGAGCTTCTTGATGAATTATACAGTGGTGTACTGGAACTAAGATATTGTTTTTTCTCAGCTCACCCACAAATCCAGTTTTCTGGCCACACATAGCAGGTGCTCCATCAGTACAGACAGAAGAAAGTTTTCCATATTTAAAATCTTCATTTATAAAATTTCCAACTACCATGTCAAATGATTCAAATATATCTTTTCCTGTAGTTCTTCCAGACATTGATTTCAGATCCAAGAGTTCAGTTGTCACATTAAAATTGTATTCAATAATTTTAATAAAAATAGATAGTTGACATATGTCACAGTTGTCTGTACTTTCATCAAGAGCAGCTGACCAATATGCACAATTAGCTATTTTGTCTTTCAGAGTTTTTTTCCAGTTGTAAGTCAATATCTTGAACTCTGGTAGAAACAGTCTGGTGTGATAGAGAAACGTTTTTAAATTTATCAGCAACTTCCATTTCTCCAAGTGGTTTTGCCATTTCTATAGCACATTCTTTAACAATCTCTGCTGTACGAAAGGATTTACCCTTTTTAGCCAATAATAAAGATATACGATAGGAGGCATCCAAATACTGAGCACTAGCAGTAGGAGTTATGATTTTCAAATTCTTAAAAATATTCTTCTGTGCTGTAAGTTTATCAGTTAATTGTTGCACAAGCACCAGTCTAGCAGCTTTTCCTATCACATTGTCATATTTTTAGCATGCGTTTTATAATGACGACTCACATTATATTCTTTCAAGCAGCTGATAGTTTGATGACAATCAAGGCATTTAATAATACCATTTTCCTCGATGCATAAATATTTATATGTCCAGTCTGCATTAAACTTACGATGTTCAGAGTCAATTTTTCGCTTTTTTGATACATTAGACGCCATGACACGAAAACTGATACTAATTCAAATTAAAATGAGATTTATGAATACGAAAAATCTTCAAAATTAACGGAAATTAATTACTATATATGCGAAAATAATTCATATAAATATAATTTTGTTATAATGTGTAAAAATTTATTTAAAGAAGGAAAAATTTTTTAAAATTTAGTATGACCTCGCGGGCCACATTTTAAGGAACTGAGGGCCGCACACGGCCCGCGGGCCGTATGTTCGACCACCCTGGTGTAGCTTTTAAGTAGGTGTCATTGCAAATTGTGGCTGGCTGGCTCGTTCGCCCTCTGGAGCCACGTGACCTCACGTCATTGAGAAACGCGATGGTCGGACTGTTGTCACGGCTGCCAGTAGGAGTGTATTACTACGCGCGTATACCTAGCGCTAATTATATCATAAAAAAGGAGCGAACTGATTTCAAGGAAGTATTCGGCTTTAAAGTAAACCGACGACGGCGTCTCTAATGACAGCTTTTCCGGATGAAATGGCTTGAAGGGAGACCGCGGTTTTTCTAAAAAAAAAAAAAAGAGCTAAGGATGTCGAGCAACATGGAAGTTGTCTCCTCCGGCCTCCGATTAAAAAACTATACACGCCTGCCATTCAGATGGAGATCATCGAGGAAAAAAGGCGTAGTCACGTGGGCTGACCGAGTTCGTTCCTGGGCCGAAGCCGCAGGCAAAGTAGCGAAGAACCGACAGAAAGCTAAACAAGTTCCACTCTGACCTAAGATCTATCAGAAGGATTCCTGACAGTATTAAAAGGGAATTAAGTATCGCAGGTGTGTGTGGCTGTAAGGAAGACGGCCGGGCCAAATACCGCACAGGGCTTCGTGCAGAGCGGAGGGTCCCTCTCCAAAGAACACGAAGCTCCAATAAAATATAGAATTTTCTCGCCGATTTCTAATACTTAAGATGAAAAGCTGAAGTCGAGAAAAGTACAAAAAAAGAAAATTTCAAACGAGGTTAATCGCCATCACAATCGAGCTTCCCAGTCACGCAGACTGTCAGTAACTGTCCAGAACGTTGGTTCTCGGCGCATGCGCAGTACGTCAAGCTGACGAACCCTGGCGATTCAGCCTTTCCCGTGAGCGCTCAACAGTGGTGTCCTACGTCGTTAAGAAAGATGTCCGAGTTACAGCAGCGCCGCATCATTTTTTGCAATTGAAAGATAGTGGAGATCTTAAGATGCTGCCAAGTAACAGTTAAATTACTCTCAATACCGTGCCCACGGCTGTCACTTCACATAACCCCCACATCATGCATAAAAACCTGATGTTTTTGCTAACGTATCTTTATCCATTCTTTTTTTGGCCGTACGGTGGCAGCCCCGTCGGTAGATAGACCAATGGCTGTTTTGGGAAGTCAGAACAATCTTAGCTTATAGGGGCATCTCAAAAAATCAGAATACCGTGGAAGAGTTCGATATTTTTGGTCAGTTATTTCAGAAAGTGAAAATTGTATATATTCTAGACTCATTACCTGTAAACTAAAATGTTTCAAGCATTTTTTAATTTTAATTTTGATAATTACGGTCTACAGCTAAAAAAAATAGAAAAAACGTATCTCAAAATATTAGAATATTCCATTTCGAGTTTGAGTAAATCAATATTTATACAGTATAAATACCATAGATCTCTCAGTATAGTTCAGTACACAACCACAATCATGGGGAAGACTGCTGACTTGACAATTGTTCAGAAGACACTCATTGACACCCTCCACAAGGAGGGTAAGCCACAGAAGGTCATTGCTGAAAGGGCTGGCTGTTTGCAGAGTGCTGTATCAAAGCATATTCATGGAAAGTTGACTGGAAGGGAAAAGTGTGGTAGGAAAAGGTGCACAAGCAAGAGGGCTGACCGCAACCTTGAGAGGATTGTCAAGCAAAGCCGATTCAAGAACTTGGGGAGAGCTTCATGAGGAGTGTACTGAGGCTGGAGTCAGGGCATCAAGAGCCAACACGCACAGACGTGTCCAGGAAATGGGCTACAAGTGTCGCATTCCTAGTGTCAAGCCACTCCTGAACCAGAGACAACGTCAGAAGCGTCTTACCTGGGCTAAGGAGAAAAAGAACTGGACCGTCGCTCAGTGGTCCAAAGTCCTCTTTTCAGATGAAAGTAAATTTTGCATTTCATTTGGAAATCAAGGTCCCACAGTCTGGAGGAAGATTGGAGAGGCACAGAATCCAAGTTGCTTGAAGTCCAGTGTGAAGTTTCCACAGTCAGTGATGATTTGGGGTTCCATGTCATCTGCTGGTGTTGGTCCACTGTGTTTTATCAAGTCCAAAGTCAACACAGCCATCTACCAGGAGATTTTAGAGCACTTCATGCTTCTGTCTGCTGACAAGCTTTATGGAGATGCTGATTTCCTTTTCCAGCAGGACTTGGCACCTGCCCACAGTGCCAAAACTACTAGTAACTGGTTTGCTGACCATGGTATTACTGTGCTTGATTGTCCAGCCAACTCGCCCGACCTGAACCCCATAGAGAATCTATGGATATTGTCAAGAGGAAGATAAGAGACACCAGACCCAACAATACAGACCAGCTGAAGGCCGCTATCAAAGCAACCTGGGCTTCCATAACACCTCAACAGTGGCTGATCGCCTCCTTGCCACGCCGCATTGATGCAGTGATTTGTGCAAAAGGAGCCCTGACCAAGTATTGAGTGCATAAATGAACATACTTTTCAGAAGTTCAACATTTCTATATTATAAATCCTTTTTTTTTATTGATCTTTTGAAATATTCTAATATTTTGAGATGGTGAATTTTTTGATTTTCATGAGCTGTAAGCAGTAATCATCAAAATTAAAACAAAAAAATGGCTTGAAATATTTCACTTTATGTGTAATGAATCTAGAATATGTGAAAGTTTCACTGTTTGAATTAAATTACGGAAAAAATGAACTCTTCCGCCATATTCTAATTTTCTGAGATGCACCTGTACATAGAGAAAGCCTTCTGCAGAGCCTGACTGACATTTTCGAGGCCTGTCTCTGATGGTGCATAGCAATAAACCGACGAGCGACTGCAGAGATCGATCAAGGTAATTATCCTAAGGCCTTGTTTCGTCTATGTCTTTGTGGCATGAAATTAATTCTGCATTTCGCCCCCCTCTGAATAGTATTCGCCTACCTGGCTGCGAGATATGCGTATCACGTAACCGTAAACATTCAGTTCGTGGGAGCCATCTACACTTCTCGACCTGCATCTTCCTCGTCTTATTTTACGACCTTCATCCACGCGGTCAACTTCCCATTATTATACGTATGCAAATCTCGGTTAGTATTAAAGCTGCATAACATTTATATATTTATTAGATTATTTTTTTAAGTTAATTTGTAAGTTTAATTTTAACTATAGATATTACCTGATCGAGCAGGAACTAATCAAGCTCCTGCCGTCCTATACCGTTGCCTTAATGGTTCTCTTATTTCGAATGGTTAAACAAAACTCGCTCACCTTGGGTGAAGGCAAAACAACTCAGAAAAAACAAAACGGCCTTGGGATTGTTAAAAATCTGAAGATACTTGGGTCTGCATCTGCCGTAGCCACACTGCAAAGTGTCTTCCCCGTTCGAAGTCCTGGTTTCAGGTGAATTTACGGAGCCATTGAGACTGACAGATGTCATTTTGCCGTTCTGAAATAATAAAGAGGTTTACTAGCGTCGAGATGAAGGGTTAATCTATTGAAATCATATTACAACTCGTGTTTTTAACGAAAAGAATGTTCAAATCACGTAATAAAAACTAAAAATATGTGCCATCCAAAATAAAACATTTCTGGAAATATTTACCTGTTGTTAAACTGTTAATAAAATTTAAATGTATAAGGTATCGATATTTTTAAAAAGGATCCATGTCCGTCATAGCTGAACCCAGTTCCATCATTCGTTCAATTGTGCGTCATAGTCGTGCTACCGGTTCTGATGTCACCACGAAATAACTAAAAAAAAAGAAGCGAAGAGTCATATTCGCCCCTACATATGGATAAGTGAATATTTAATCAGAGTTTGGGGGTTTTTTGGTTTGTATATTTTAGCATCGAAGTCAAAACTGCAAATGCTAAAAGTTTGCGCGCTTGAACAGATATAAAATTCCCGACTTTCCCAATTTGGTCTTTCTTCTACCTGCGCGGGGTCTGCCTCCTGTGAGCTCTTCGCGGATACTGAGCTTCAAGGATTTAGAAACTGTAAATGTTTCCAAGAAATTTAGGATTCCAAAATACAGCAAACAGATCTGGTACATTCACCCATAGCCAGCGGAAATGAGCCCTTTTCTGTTGTTGTGCACTGGATGGCGAATAGCGAGAAGCGTTGATTCCCAGACTGCTCGGTGAAGAGGCGGTGTCGGGCTTAACTGCCGAATTAGTGACGTGTGAGAGACACGGCCTCTTAAGGCAACCACTGTGCCACTCACTGAAGCAGCTGAGACTCGCCTGGAATATGTGTCTACACAGAAAACACCCAGGACTATTTCTGCTCATATCGCCGTTGGAATCTAAACACTTAACAGCTGGCATCCAACAATACACTACTTACTGAAAGAAAGGCAAACAACTTTTTAAGTTAAAAATAAACTCAATTCAATAACTGAACTACAGTAATCTAGCCTTTGTATGTAGGTTATTCAGTAATCTCTTACCGTTTCGCGTACAATATTTTATTTTTAAAGAAATTTAAATTATTGAATATTCTAACATTTTCTAAACCTACAAATCTTTCACCTATTAAAAAATTATTTTCTTAATCTATGACAAGTGTGTCGGTCCATGCAAATTTATCGGGTCAGGGGTCACCTTTTATATTAATTATTTCTGAACGTGTAGATAAGAGTTAATTATCACAAACAAATCTCTTATCAAAGAGTCCATCACTTGAGGAGGAGAAAGGTAGCTATTCGCTGATAGCCATTCTGTGTTTGGATACTGGATAAATACTGCATATCAGTCGGGTGATTTTCGTTATATTTAATTGCTTTTACTTTCACCCACAAATGTACGACGGCCTAGATTCTATTTCCAGTAAAGAGAGGCCACCGACTGCCGGGGTGGATAGATAACCCTCTCCCGGCCGGTGCTCCACCCGGCTGGTTTACTTAAATCCGATCTGATGGGCCGAGGGTTAGAACGGAACGCAGTACGATTCGTGCTACAGTACGACGAAGGTCTTATTAGAAGACAATCTCTGGCTTCATAAAACAAGGCATGGAGTATGAGAGAAGCAGCCCAGCTATGCGGGTAACGTGTTGCCGTCGCCTGACTGGTGTATTAACTTGAAAAGGCAAACGAAAGAAAAATGGAAATCGGGAACAGACACCCGACATTACACGATTAAGATAGCAGGGACAGACTGGCTCTGCAACTATAGAACTCACAGCAGATAAATGGCGACACGAACCTCACAGTAAAGCGGTGCCTTGCTTCAGATTTGGTTGGATAAATGACTGCCACCGCTAGAACTATAATGAAACCCGATAATAAAGAAAACAGATCCCATTGGGCAGAATTTTGACGCCAAACAGATAACTGAAGGACGGAGAAATGAACTGTGGTCACTGCACGAGATCTCTGGCTCAAGTTCGGCTGTAGTTATTTAGCGACATCTTGGTCGCTTGTAACCAGCGCCATCCTCCCTTCAGCGGAAATATCGGTGGCTTTTGGCGTGAAGTTTAGTTACAAGATGTCTTGGTTACTGTTAACAAGCGCTGCCGGTTTTGCCCTTCGTTTGACCCGGAAACAATCTTCAGCAGGGCAGTGGGGGTCAATACAATACAAAACAAAACTCCTTTGTTTAAATGCGAAAGAAACAGGTTTCTTCCACCAAACACCAATGGACCGGTCCAAGCCAGGGCAAGTGAGTCTTGCCGAACCGGCCCCTGCCCCGATCTATTGGTAGTTACTGTCTTGTTGATGAGCATTCCTCCCCTGCGAGAGCTGATCCTCTTATACCATTGTGACCGCCTTGGCAGAAAACTCCCTTCTGGGGGCTTTTCATTCTTAGGAGATGTGGAATAAAAACAGTCTACGATAAAGGGGCTTCACGGCGATAATTCAGCGCCAAGCTCGTTTAGCTGAGTGACAAACCTACGACAGGTAGGTGGCGTCTGTCCGCCAACAGGTGAGAAACTGCGATGCAGAGCTACGGAAACCGGCGAAGCGTTTATCTGCCAAGTTTCCCATTGATAAAATCAGACTAAGGTTGATGTTGCAGACCCTGGGCAATATTTAAAATCAGAACGGCAGAAATAATTATTTTACACGCATATAGTTAAGAAATCGGATTTTACAGCACTACCTGTGGAAACGGCGTTTCTTTAATTACCTGACCAGCAGAACCGGTTTTGATTCTATACACAAGCGGCCGGTGTCACCTTCTGTAAAGTCCGGGACGGGAGGTTATCGAACGCCTTTTCATCCTACGACTATCAATATTTATTTTACAAAAAATTGCTTTTCCTTTCACACAAAAATCAAATTATATTTAATTAAAAAAAAAAAAACAACAACCGAAAAGTTAATCATTGATTTTTGCTCCAAGCCTCGATTTTAATTCTCGGTAACTCGTGCGAAGCTTTCCCATATCTTCTCTACAACTCGCCACCGAGCGCCACCTGCCGGGATTGTGGTTGGGGGGACGATTATTCGGACTCTATAAGCGCCCTGCTCCAGCCCCTTCTGACCAGGCGTCTGCTGGCCTGCGAAACAATAACGTATCCAACTATCCCGGATATCGATAGTTTTCTGAGCCAACAGTTCCCACACCTCCTTGTTTGAAATGCCAGGTAAACCCAGTACACCTTCAAATAACTCTCCTCCATCTTAGTTCTATTGACTCGGCCACCTTATAGCCGAACGTTTCTAAGTAAACACTCGTCTTCTCCTCATCACCAGCCAACCGTCACGTGCCGAGTCGTTTCTCAGAGGTGAGCGACATCTCCACCCCAAATGCACACCTGGCCGACCTGGGAAAATATTTCTAAAATGACGTGTCTTTCAACACCGTCACCAGACAGCACCTGCCCGCTTTATGAAAAAGGAGGTCACAAGACGACAGCGGTGGACCTCGATCACAAACCTGAAGTTAAAATCGCCGTTTCTTACCTCTTATTAGACATCCAGTGTTCGCCAATCATAAGAGATGTCGATGACAACTAATTACTTAACGGGGAAACTTTTAGCTCCATTATTGTCAGTCGCTCGGTTATTCGTCCCAGCTCGGGCTGACACACACATGTTCACTAAGAAGTTTAAAAGAAGCCTGGATTATTTCCCCTGCTTCACAAAATTCACGTACACTCAGGGTCACTTATCTATATTATCCGTTTGAATAAAGTAAAAAATTCGTCAGCTATCGATTCCGACATAATACAAGTCGATTACTGCTTGTATTTTTTTCCCCATTTATTTTCTTTAGAAAATCCTTCGCCGCAGTAGTAGTCGGGTCTTTCTTTACTCGGACCCGGGGGGCAGGGACGATAGCGAACAGTTGTCGACATTCGCCTTCACCGTCGCAGAGACGTTGGCCAAATTTTAAAGTTGAACAATTTCTCTTTCCTCACCATTATTTATTCTTCCCTCCTCTCTAAGGATTTCCTCGGGAAGCCAGAATTTTTTTCCATAAATAGGGCTCCAGTGAGGAGTTATGGGTAACACAATGTTTTGTTTGTGTTTTTATTCTTCAATCCCCCAGTTGTTGGACGGGAGCCGGGATAATTTGCCCAGGGCCCATCCCTCTCGCTCGCCTTAGAGCGGCCATGTAGGTAATCCAGATGTAGCTTTTGTTTGCCGATGCATCCCTTCATAAGGCGACGCTAAGAAAGCCCACGATCGCCTGCCAGTAGAAATGTCGCATTCCTCTTTAAGGTTAATTCTTTTGCTGTCGTATTTCTGTTCTTGAGTAAATACGACTTCCACACCAAGAAGTCTGGGCCTTTTGGATATGTAAGAACAGATCTTTTTTAAAAAAAAACCTTTAACACAGGTGATGGATGGATTGACAGCTATTCTGCGCAACAAACCAGCAACCTACGAAAAATATAATAACAAATTTAACTAAATTTCAAGATGTTACTTCAGGAAGATGAGGCTTAGTACAACATTTGGTTCAGCACATGAAAAGGCCGACTTCTCGGTAGGAAAAAATCGGGACCATATCCTAACCTTTCTGATCTGTTCTTTTCGGCAAAAACGGGCGATCTCAAAGTCACGGGGCTTGTTCACCTCAGCAGAATTGATGCCAAATAACCTTCGACAAAAGTAAGGATTTCCGAGCTCCAGAACCAGGAAGTGGACCACTGGTTGGTCATCGATCAATACAGGAAGCTAATTCTACACGCTTAAGGTGCGTGCGTAGTATACTATTCCACCTGGCCTTGTTGGACCTTGTATACTTACTACCTTTCTTCAGATCCAAAAGGCTATCGATGAAACCGACATCCGCGTGAATAATAATAGCACGTGCTCTACATCTCGACTTCGTTATAACGAACCACATGGAGTTCTAAACCTCACCGCTTTCTGTACATGCTCGGAGATAAAGTACACAAAGAGAGTAAGTTTTGTTTCTAAGACAAGCAGCCCCATGGGAAGGAGTTGGGTAGCCACAAACGTTTTCTGGTAAATAGCTATGACAAAACCCGATCTCACTACATCTCATGCACCTTCCGATCTGTATTCTACAGTTGGAATATTCTTCGTTAATGAAACAGATTTATATTTGTATCGGACTTCGGTCTGCCATGATCGAGTTTGCGCTCCCCTCCAGTTCCCAGCAGTACTCGCTGTTTACGCGATTTTCTTCTGATAAAAGTTTTAATTTACTTTCCTTCCACCGTTTTACTTCATCTGCCATATCCAGTTGATAGATAAACGGCGGTCGGAAACCGCCAGAGATAACTAAAACTTAGTCGTACGTTTCCGTAGGGCTGAAGGGTTTTCGAGTTATTGTCGGACATCCGCTTTGTCTGGCCCTGGTAGCGGGAGGGCGTGGCACGATCCTACTCTCCAAAAGAAGTCGTATTAAGGCAAAGTTACAAGTATTAATCGTATAGTAGGATCAAGATAAGCTACTATCGCTTGAAAATAATTTCCACAGAGATTAATTTTATAATAAAGTAAGTTTCCAAGTAGCCAATACATAAACAATATAAAGTTATATCCCTAGGAGAAACGTCTATTTAATTTCCATTACTGTTTATTATTACCCCCCGTTCCTTCCTTAGCCTATAAAACCTGAGCCACAGGCAGCCATCTTAAATTTTTACTGACTTATGAGATTTACTAGGCAGAAGAGGATGAATGCGGATTTTGGATCATCTGCTGTAGTAAGAACGTCAAACTCTTGCAGGAGTCGTGCACGTTGGTAGAGAGCTGCACAATGACACGTCTGATGCTAAGATGAAAAAAGACTTGAAAGATTAAAAATTTTTTTGAAATTTTTGGAAAGTAATAATCCCTTCAATTCACCCCATCCTGAATTTACTAATGTATTTAGTGGAATAATGGATAGAAATAGGTGAATGTGCATGATGCGAAGGGAACTGGAAGAAATATACAAGACAGGTAAATCATTTAGGAGTGTCATCGTGTCAAAGTCAGGAGGAGCAGTGACTACGAGAGTTTTGAAGGAAGGTATTGTTATTGATAGTGAAATTCATCCTTTTGATGACACACGTCTACTGACTCAGCAACTGCTTGTAGTCATATCATTAAAAATAGATTTGCAGACATTTCGCCCACGGCTTCAACTACGGATTATTCACGATCCATCTTCTTTATTTCATCTGTAAATACTATTCTATGGAGAAAGCTGACAAGCCATCTCTTTCTAAAGCTCTGGATCACATGTTTGCCAACGATAATCCATTTAAACCTGAAGATGCTTGTTATATCGTTGATGGTGGTTCATTGCTACACAGAGTTCCGCGGCCGAAAATGGGTAAGTTGTTTCCAGTGGTTACAGAACATTCAGCACCAAAGATTCCATTTTTATAAACAAAGTAACTTCCCCATCTCACAGCAAAAATAAGTAGCATTTTGTGGACATGCTTGGAATCCATTTCAGAAAAGAGACATAACAATCTATGCTGAAGGTTGATGCAGATACTTTCAATGTAAAGCAGCGCTGCAATTATCAGAAGACACATTTCAGTAGTTTCTGATGACTCTGATATCTTAATGCTGCTGGTATGCCATGCTAAGAAAGATACTTGGTTGCAATCTGCTGTGTACAGTGAAAAATACGTAATATTAAATCTATGCATGCAGCAATTGTTGAAGAAAGTTGCATAATTGTCGCATGTGCGCAGGATTTAACGGGATTAGACGTTACCAGCACTTTGTTTGGCAAGAGTTAATCAACTAGACTTTTATACACACATGCATCCTTGCTTCGATCACAAAAGATTGCTAGCACTGAACAGCTGATCGATGCTGGGTCCAGAATCCTGGTGGGTTTGCACGACAGAAATCCTTCAAATCAGTTCTTAAATACGTTGCACTATGAACATTATATGGAAAAGATTACTACTGCGAAGACCAAGTTCGATATAGCACATTTACCTCCATCAGAAAGCGTCATATGCTATCATTTACTGATACGTCAATATCTGATGGTATCGAACTTTTCGGAAGAAAGTCAATGAACAACTGCAACCAGTTACAGCTGATATGAGTCCAACACCACCAATCTTGCTAAACATGATCTGTTGTACCCGTAAAACTGATGCTGATGTACATGTCTAGAAAAGACCGTAGAGATGCAACACAAACAACAGTTGAAAGCGATAATAAAGATGACTGACTTATTTCCGAAACCTATAGTTTCTGCACGGTATTATTAATTTTCTATCTGTACACGAGTCTTTTTACAAT